>CM034473.1:3987368-4036079 GCA_019925255.1 Litchi chinensis | reverse complement strand
ATGGTGAAATTGGATTTGTTCATTATTGTTTTTGTGGTGTCAAAATTAGATATTTTATTTTGATTGATGATTTCTATTTGGATTGAGTATTCTTTTCTGTATTTCCAATAATTCTTGGATAATAGATGTTGCCAAGTCTTTCAAACTTTCCAAAGTTGTGAAAAATTAATTGCAACTCATTGTTATATTAATGGTTGCATTACATTTTACGTACTTATCAATTCTACTATCTATTATTTTAGAAAGAAAAGTGTTATGAGTTGACGTTTCTCAATTCTTAAGAAATTAGAATGAATATTTTAGTAAACAAAATAAATGATAATGGACATAATTAAAAAAATCATTGTTTTTCTGTATTTCCAATAATTCTTGGATAATAGATGTTGCCAAGTCCTTCAAACGTTCCAAAGTTGTGAAAAATTAATTGCAACTCATTGTTATATTAATGGTTGCATTACATTTTACATATTTATCAATGCTTCTATCTATTATTTTAGAAAGAAAAGTTGTATGAATTGACATTTCTCAATTCTCAAGAAATTAGAGATGCATATTTTAGTAAACGAAATAAATGATAATGCAAAAAAAAAAAAAAAAAAATCATTGTTTTTCTATATTTCCAATAATTCTTGGACAATAGATGTTGCCAAGTCCTTCAAACTCTCCAAAGTTGTGAAAAATTAATTGCAACTCATTGTCATATTAATGGTTGCATTACATTTTACATACTTATCAATACTACTATCTATTATTTTAGAAAGAAAAGTTGTATGAGTTGACATTTCTCAATTCTCAAGAAATTAGAATGAATATTTTAGTAAACGAAATAAATGATAATGAACATAATTAAAAGATCATTGTTTTAATCAACGAGTATTTCAACAATGAGTAATACAATCATTCACAACTCAAATAGTAGGAATACTCAAGCAACAATACATATGAAATCTTTCACTATAGAATGTAACCTAATGACATATTGAGAACTTATATACTTCATATAGTAGGAATTATTGAACCTAGGCACAAAATAACACATTGACTCACACAACCTATACACAAGATACTTCATATAGTAGCAAGAACTAGCAGCAGCAACCATTTTATCTGCGTCTAACATCATCAGGGCAGTACTCGAAGGAGTTGTAGATTTCCAAGCATCTTTAGAAACATCATAATTTGCATTTTCACGAAGGAACCATGCCTGCAAATATATTATTTTTTATATTAAAACAATGAGGTCTATTTCATACTGGCTATTAAACCAACAATGAGAGGTACGATTCAAGCAACTCAAGTGAATTACAAAGATGCTTACTGCAGCTTAGACTAGCCTCTGTAATGCAAGAGCTGACTCTGTAATGTAAGTGAAATCTTCGGTTTTCAACAACAATTTCAATAAAATCAACAAGACTACAATAGACTTGAGAATTAATTAAATATCTAATATCACAAAATTGCCAAAATTAAACAACAAAACCAATATCATAAACAGTTAATGTATTTGATGAAGATATATGGAACCTGCACAAAGCTTTTGGAATCGAAATTCCAAATTCACATGCACTTGATAGTCAAATGGGCATTTAGCTAATCTGAAAATGAAGAATCATCGACCTCAAGATCTTGAATTTCTTTAGAACTCATAATATGCACCCCGTTTCTTAATAGCTTTGCAATCATATCAACATTTATTTTGAAGGGCAAAACTCAATATTGAAAAGTTATTACAAGACAAACACTCCCTATGGAACTTAAAATAAGATGAAAAAAGAATATAAAGTAAAAACTTATACCTTTCCTGACACTTCTCCGAAATGAGGAACATTTTTATAGTTCTTGTACTGCTCTAGTCTAGGTTGCCGGCTACTAGTGATAGTTCTCTATGGATCAACTGAAAACTAAAATTGACCAAAGCAATGACAGATTCAGTAGTACAAAAGAAAGCCTAATCAAAATGATTAGGTGGCGCATGCATGAATATCAATGCGTGTGAGGGAGCGAGAGAACGCTAGATTTCAACTTCATAATTATTTTCGTGAGTTTGACCTTCACATGAGCTGATATACAAATATTAGCAATTTCATTACACTGTTATTACCTTAATTATGAACTTTGCACAAGCTGAAAGGCCCAAATAAAAAAGTCAAAAATTGAAAATTGGATGAATTCTATTTGATGTTAAGCAGTAGTTAATCCATTGTGTCAATGGCTCAACTTCCACCATTTCCATGGGCACCATAAAGAATAATTCTCATTGCAACTTGATCTTAACAAGGACTCTGCTCACTTGGAGCATATTGACCAATGGGAGATGTAGAAAACTGGCAAGGATGAGAGAGTATTTCAATTGGCAAACTTGAATGTCTCTTATTGGTGGAAACAAACAGTAGAACATTCAGTGGTAAGAATCAAGAAGTTTATGTTGTTCTTTCTAAACAGTAGCAAACCTGATAAATCATGAGTATGTTTTATATTTACGACATAAAAGTTGGAGATAGAAAAGAGAAAGCTATTATAAAATTAGACAGATTATCTTTTGCACCAAAAATTAAGAAAACAAAAATAAAAGCTGTTAGGCTAAACAGACCCAATTTAGTTCAACATCTTACAAGAAGTAGAATAGGTCAACTTTGTTGTTCATGAAGTAATTAACTCAACCTAATGCCAAAAAGCCTCAATCAACTAGAAGGGCAGGAAAGTGTATCACCTTCTGCCATATTGTTCATCAAAGACCTAGTCTACCATAAATCATCCATATATCAACTTCCGTAAATCTATTAACATGTACATATTGATCGCCTTGAATTAAAGAAAATTTTTTGGCGAATATGTCACATTAAATATAATATGTTTAAACTTTAATCTAACACCAAAAAGTAGAATTACTTTAACATAAATGTCTAGTTGAATTTGATTTTTCCATAAAATGAAGCATGTACTTCTTGTTCAGTACCACTTGGTTCATTCTATCACCACAACTCTTGACCTATAAGCCAAATGATCTTCTAATAAAAAACAGATAACCTCAAATAAATCTTTTGGCAATCTAATAGAGCAATGACTCAACACGGCTCAAAACTACATTCAACCACTTCATGCAATCTTCAAGCTCACAAGAAGCTGAAACACACAGCAAAATTCCATCAAACCTCTAAAATTTACATTTGAGACTACATATAATTGAAAACCGCAAGCCTAGTTCAACTACTTGGCATAGCTGAACAAACCTCTCCTTCCAACCACCGTATATTCATAATATCTTCCACTTCCTTCTCCTTAACACTATAATAACCAAACTTTTATAGAATCAATTACAATATTCAATTAACAGAACAATTAGTTTTCAAAGAAAATGTCATAACTCAAACTGCATATAAGCAGCTAAACATGAGCTAAAATGTTCAAAGATCAGTAAAAAAACCAGAACTTGGGCTGTCTCCAACATCCATTACATCAACTAACACCAACCCAGAACAGGGGCGGACCCAGTATTGGGCCAGTGGGGCACATGCCCCCCTGAAATTCTGTAAATATTTATTAGGTTTTATGGTACTAACGTATTCACAAAATGTGAAAATACATTGATGGTTGGAAACGTGAACACTCTTTACCCAGTTCTCGTGTTTGAATCCCGGTTAACACATTCATGGTTTCACCTTTTTTCATAACATTTCTTTTGCACTTTTTTGTAATATTTACTTTTCAAACCCTCCCTTTTTATACATATTTACTTTTCAACCCCTTCTTTGTACATTTACTTTTTATATTTTATACACATTTACTATTCAACCCCTCCTTTACACATTTATATTTTTATATATTTTACTACTTATTACTCACTAATCGGATAAACCTTCAAACTTAAGTATATTTTGACTTTATAAAAGTTTATATCCTATGACTAATTATGAAAAAAAATCCTAAAATCTTAATGTACATCCATTAATTAAATCTAAAATTTTAAACTTTAAGTTATTGCATTAAAATTGTCCATTTATTATCTTGATTCAACCTTTTTTTACATATACTTTTTACTTTCTACTTTTACATTATTTAGAATCAATAAAAATTAGAAGTTCAAAAAAATTTAGAACATAATTTATAATTCATTGTAAAACTTATTGTTGTTCATTATAGATACAATTTTATTTTTTATAAAATTAGACTAATATTGTTTTCCAATAAGTACACATGGTTTGTGTAAGGACCCGCCCTGGATCCCTCTACTAAACTCAATGGGGCTCCTATAGAGCACTCCGATGGAACTCAATCGAATCCTCACTTTGGCTCGAAAAGGTCCCGTAGAGGTACCGAACTCATTTTAAAACTCTTTTCTGCTAGAAATAAATAAAAAAAAATTTCTTTTAGGATAAATTACAAAACAAGGTTATAAAAATTTTGACAGCATAATGTCTGCATTTTGAACATGTCACCCTGCACAAATTTGAAGAAAAACATTTTTATAACAAGCATCTTTCTCAACTTTAGGCCTTGAGCCCTCATTTTCACAATCAAACTCAAACATACTTTAAATTTAAGATAAACTTGAAAATAAAATCATTTACATAATTCTTAATATCTACCAAAAATTTCATTTATAAAACATAATTTTCAAAGGGTTTATAAACATTCAAAAATAACATTTACAAAAATACAAAATCATGAAACATGATGCATGCACAAACATTGAAGGAAATTAAACAAGTGCAGTAGTATCATGTCATGGTCCACCCATATGTTTGATGGAGCGGTGTCTGACTGTTGGCTCATTCCTGCACCTGGGGAGGATTTTTCAGAAAACATAAAAACTAGAGTGGTGAGTATATAACTCAGTGAGTGAGTAAACTTTTCGAACAGTGATTTGCTTTTCTAAATATAATAATATCCTCTCAAAATAATTTTCAAAAATTTATAATTTTCTATTAAACTTTGTAAATCTGAAAACTAATATAGATAATTATTTATAGCTTTACTTTGAATATGCAATAATAACTTTAGCAATGTGTAAAATGTTTTGTTTTATAAAATTCCTTTATTTCTTACTTTGCGTCTATGGACACGCTTTTCTTTCGAAACTAGCTAAGCTAACCCAAGGAAAACTTAGTTTATTGTGACGGAATTTCTTATTGCCACTAGAGCTTGGGAATGCTACCATGTGTAGTCACAGATGTGGGAAACCTTGGGGTCATGATCCCCTCCCAACATCAGACATATCTACACTTCCCCACACGTGCAGAGGACGACTCATTGACTCAACCTCAGTTAGTGACTTTTCCAACCATCTTGCCATACATGCTGGGGTATTTTCGGGTATATTAGGGGTCAGAGTAAACCTTACCTTTATAAATTCTTTTACTTATAATTGTATTTTTCATTTGCTTGAAAATGTAAAGTTTTCGCTAGTAAACATTCTTTTCTTTATAATCGAAATACTTATAAAACAACTTTATCAAATCATTTCTATGCATGTATATATCCTAAACTCACTCATTTACTTTACTTTTAAATAAATACATTTACAACATACTTAAAGAATTATACATGCATAATAAAAATATAATGACATGTTAGAAATTTAATTAAATCAATTTAATAACTTGAATACTAAAATTAACATTGCAAATATCAATAGCTAAATTATAAAACTTGCAAAAGTGCTTTTAAATTTAACCACACTCACGACTTTCTCGAACTAGAACACCACTCCTTCGAGCCCTTTTTTGGCCTTTAAACTTTTCCTACACTTTCATCCAATCACAATATTTATTTAGAATTCATAGATACACCACATTAATACCTTAATTCAATTTCCACACCCGATGCACAATAATACCATATTCTTGACTAATCTTCAAAACCAACATTCCAACCAAAATTTTCATTTGAAACTCATTCAAGTATCCAATAATTCACTCAATTAACTTTCAACATATTATGCACTAACTAACAACTTAATTCTAATTCAATATATATGCTCAACAATTTCACAATCTTACCATATTTCCAACTAATATTCTAACATCCATTCCTTTTAATTTCTTTTGCACAATTCCACTCAAACACATACTAAACATCATTAAAACACATTAAAAGAATTGAATGGCAAATTGCACACCCATTCTTGGTCTTAGCCGAATTTAACACTCAAGTTCTCAATTTCAATTTTTCTTCTATTCTTTTGATACCAATCAACTCAATTCCATGCCAAAGCATCATACAACCCATTCAAGCATTAAAATAAACATAAACACATGCATAAACATAACTTGGCCAAACAGTAACATGCATGCCCATCCATTCATTCACTTGCTTTTCCTTCCATAATTCATCTCAATTTAATATAATATCCCATATAAACTCATCAATATATCAAAAGTCATTCAATTACATCAATTAGCCCATGTTGGCCACATACTAGTATATAACATAACCAATCTATTCTCTTCATTTCAAGCTTAATAATCACACCCAATTGTATCAATTAATCATCAAATGATCCATTAAAGCCTTAAAATCAAAATCAATTAAATTTCATAACATCTTGCATAAAACCCTAACTCTTACCTTCTAGTTTTCTTATCAACTTGCTTCCTTTGTGTTCTCTTTCAATTCCAAGCTCAATCCCAAGAATTTCTAATTCAAATTACACCAAAAACATCATCAATTCATCAAGCCATCACACATCCATGAAAACCCATAAAAATCCCATATAAATCTACACTAAAATCACTTACTTACCACTTAATCTTTATTTTCTTTGCTCCAAACTTGTTCTAACACCTTTCTTGATTGATTTTAGCTTGAAAGAATGGATCAAAACCTTCATTTTCCTCTCCCCTTGCTGCCGAATGGTTTCTGCACTCTCTCCCCATTTTTTATCTCTTTTGGCCGACCAAAAATGGTAGAAAAAGTGGTCATGCATTCACTTTATATATTGCTAAATTGTTTTGACTAAAATGACCCTCTTCAATTCATCAAATGGCCATTTGGTCCTCTAATTAATTTTACCTTAATGCCCTTAATTAAATCTCACATTCAATTGACTAGTTGATGGGCAATTTGGTAACTTGAGCATTAAAACTAATTAGTCAACTTGGTGCTTGCCAACAAATTTCCATTAATTTCATAATTTAATTTGATGGGTAATTCTTCCATTGGTTTATTTCATAAGACATGGATTGTGCTTCTTGCTTAACTTCATTGCATGTGGTCACTCACACCAAATCCATGTATACATAAATGAAATGTCCATTTTGCCCTTTAATATAATTAATTCTCATTCACACTTCAATAAGTTCCAAAAGTATTCTATGATCATCCTATCATCAAATTGACCATGAAATACTCTAATTAGGTATCTTAACTCTCAATATCATACTTTACAAGAAATTCTAATGGTCGTAAAATCATAAATTCGTATTATTCTCCGAAAAGGGTGTTTTCGTACATTACTTTCGGATCGCTTAAAATTTATTCAAATGAACTCATTTTCAATCCGTTTCAGTTTCTAATAACTTAATAATTATTCTAAAACTTTTAGTTTTCGGAGTCCGTTTTCCAAAAATCACTATTCATCCGAAAATACTATTCACCAAAAAAATTTTATTTTTTAAGCAAATGATACCTAGGGTGCTACAGTTTGTGTCTTGTTTAAATTAATAATTTTTTGAGTAAATAATAAATTTACGTAGTTTATGTTATTTTTTACTTTTATTTATTTTAATGATTTCATTATGATTTATATTTACTTTGCTTTAATATTATATATATTTTATTTTATTTAAACTCTATTATATTATCGAACTTTACTGTACCAAAAAAATATATATATATATTTAGTATGAATATCAATGCTTATATTACTTTGTTCATACACCCCCCCCCCCCCCCCCCCAAAACAATTTTTCTAAGTCCATTACTAACCCAGAAAATATAAACCAAAACTTTCAAATAAAAAAACATCAAACAAACCATATCAATTAGCATAACAATGAATCTTTACCCAAAATGTGATATCTCAAACTTGATATAGGCAGCTAAAATGTTCAAAAATCACTACAAAATCAAAACTTGAATTATCTACATCATGCACTGTAATACCCCTTCCCAGTTTTACTACTGTACATTTGTACGGAATAAGGTATTGTACAAATATATAATTATTTGTGATATAATAAAAGGGATTTTTAAAGTGTTCGGAGGTGAAATTAAATTTTATAGAAGTTTTGAAAAGATCGGGGGTAAATTTGAATTATAAAAAGCTAAAAGGTAATTGGTGGAATAAAAGATTTTTTATAGAAGAATGACAAATTTGTAAATAAGATGAAAGGATAAGGACATAATGCAAAAATAAGAATTCTCTAGAAACTGATAAAATTATAAATTTAAGGAAGTTTAAGGGTAAAGGTGAAGCTTAGCCCATGTTTATAAATATAGATGTGTGGTGTGTTACCGTGAAAGTGAGAAGAAAACGGAAGAAAAATCTAGAGAGAGAGAGAGAAAGAGCTGTCAGTAGAGCAAAAGAGGCAGATTTACAACTGCATCAAGCTAATTTCCACCAGTTTCGAAGGGAAATCAAGCCGTAGGAAGGTGAAGAATGAGTCTAGGAGTATTATCACACCAAACCTGGTAACAACTAAGTGGTAAGAGCAAGTTTTCATGATTCTATTTTAGTAAAAAATCTGTCAAAGAGCTGTCAATGTACTGCATTTGTTCTAATAAGATTTTCGTAAATAGATTTAGAGATTTGAAGCAGTAAATAGGTGGGAAGCATGGCAAAAGGCTAAGGAGGAAATCTATTAAGTGAAGTAGTTAAAGAAATAACTTGATTTGAAAAGTTGTTTGTGGTTTAGGATGATTGAGTACCCGTCGCACCACCTATTGTGGTTGCGACTTGGATTTAAGGGATGAAGCTGATAAAATGTTGTTGAGAGTATGTATGTGAAACTAAATGAGGTCGGATTGTGAGAATGCTTGTAAGGATGAAAAGCCTAGAAATGAGGTATTAGGTGAGCTCGTGTAAGTTAGGGAAGGAGCTTGCTGAGTGCAAGCCGGTAGATACCTGCAGCCCTTTTTCAGCCCTGCTCAGGTTGGATTGGAGTGCGAGTTAGCCAAAAGCAAGTTGAGTGAGGACTCTGTCCGTTATGATGTCTAGCCGAGCTGGCCTAAGGCAGCAGCTCGCAAAAGGGGCTAGTTGAGAGGTATCTGTGAATAGGGCTGAGCTATAAAATAGTAGCTTGCTGAAAGGGGTGAGCATGTCAGCCTCCTATCCCTAGGCCGCCTAACCGGCAACCCTACGATAACCTTTCAGTCAATATCTTATCCAACTGAAAGATTCCTGTAGAGCTAAGCCGTTAACTTTTCAAATCTTTTTAAACTCTTTCATTTTTAGCGGAAACGTGATTTTTTATTTTTCAATTGCAAAATGGTTTTATAAAAATTCGGGTAGCATAACGGCTGTTTTCCGATCATGCCACCCTGTAAGTTTGAAAATTTTCAACACTTTTAAATTTCAATCATCATCTCCACTACTAATCTGGACCTTCGGTCCATTCCAACACAATTTCCTAGCCACAATTTCTAATTCAAATCTAATCAATTTCGATACTTTAAAAATGAACATTCATTCTCAAGATCAAGGACTTTAAATCATAAATAAACATTTCAAAATTTCGTATTCATATAAAAGATTGTAGAGTCATTTTAGTTTCATTAAACAATATGTTACCACAACAGTGGTAAAACTTATAAAACTTACAATCCAAAAATATATACACAACATAAAATTATATACAAATCAATTTTTATCAATGCAAAATGCAATATATATGACTTCATAGAATCTTTAACTTCTCCAACCCATATATTTCGAGGAAGGGGAGCACTTATCTTAAGTGTTGGTTCCTGCACTTAAGGAGGTTTTTATTTATCAAACATAAAATATATGTGACCTTGATAGCCCAGTGAGTGTCATGAGGTTTCTTGATAATTCTACTCATATAAAATAACCTCCCTAAATACTTTAAAAGAACACTTTATAATCATTAAAATGAAAAATCAGTTTAATTTCTTTGGAAACTCATTGCTTGATTCATTTTCATAAAATCAATTTCAATACAAATAAATTCATGCTTAATAAATCAATTTTTCAAGAAAGTTGCATGGTTTCTATTTTCTATCCAAAACATCTATCAGTGGTGACAATATTAATTCACAAAAATATTTCAATATAAAAACATGTCAATCACTGATGGTCCATACCATATGGTATCCTAGGTACGAGCCATCACTCAAGCCTCTACGACCTCCTGTCCGGTAAGGCGCTAGCTATAATATACCCTAATTCGTGCATGAATGACAAACTAACTAGACTCTATAACTTAGTCCCTCCCACTATTAGTAACAGACTCTCCCTGACTCTGCTATGCACGAATTCGGGTACTCTAATCGGAAATCTCTGTAGATGGGACAATCTTTTTTATGTAACGGAACAACTCTGCCTCTTAGGGGTAGCCAACTGTCCGACTATGTCTGCCTCTTAGGGGTAGTCACGTAACAGATATTGTCCCCCTGCTATGTTTGCCTCTTGGGGGCAGCCACGTAGCAGACACTATCCACTGATCTATCTGTAACTTTATAATGTTTGGAATATCTATCAGGTGTACCATAGATTTTAAATTTCATTTCACAAATCATTTTCATTTTGCCAAATTCACATTTCATATAGAATATTTCTTTCATTGAATCCATATTTTATATAAAACATTTTCATATCCATGCAACTAATTTAATCAAAACTCATTTAGTTTAAAATACTTTTCTCAACATATTAAGCATGAATTTTAAACAAATCATAGCTTATCAATTTACATATTCTTTTCAAAAACTATATAAATCTCATATAATAAAATTTCACATTAAACCTTGTAAACATGGTTTTTCATAAGCATAACATAATAACATAAAATCAATTAGAATGAAAACTTTTGAAAATAATTTAAAGGCACTCACACATTCACACTACTTTCTTGCCCCTATTAACCTTCCCTCCTTGATCCTTTTTCTTGCAATTCAATCACCTACAAGTCATAATTTAAACCCCAAAATCTATCACATAACCCTCTAAATTCATACTCAATTTACAATTCCCTTCACAATTTCACTACCATCAACATACTAGCCAATTTTTTTTTTTTTTTTTCAATTTCATATTCGTGCCACTTTCCAACCATTTCTCTAATTCAAGCCTCACTCAAATACATCCATTTCATTGTAAAACTTATCCATTTCCTCATCAAAGTCATCAACACAATTAAATTAAATCATATACTTTAATTTCCATGCAAATAACCAAATACACATTCAACTACTTCTAACTTTATTTTTCCTCTTTCCTTTGATTTTTATTAACCCCAAATCATATAAAAACACCACATAACAACTTCAAAACTCAATAATTCAATTAAATACACATATACCCTTATACCAACAAACATCAAACTCATGCAAAATCATCTATTTCTTTAATTCTTTTTCCATTAACTAACTTAATTTCAATCAATTCTCATACAATTACATCAAACTACAAAAAAAATCACTACATCCCATGATCTTCTTCTGTAGCCGTCCACCCCCTTTAGTTATTTAACTTCATTTTCTTCATTTCATTGACTTATATTTACTCAAATTTATCCAAAAACATTCCATACCCACATCAAATCTCAACAAATCAACTCAAATCACATACAAAATTCATCAAACACCAAATCAAGTGAATTACATCATTATTTCTTCCTTTGACCGCCTATGACACATGCACACATTCAATCACTTTCTTTCATTTCTATTACAGCAAATATCACCAAAACATCTCAAATAACATCTAATATTCAAAAACCCATCAAATTAAATTTCATTTCATAAACAACATAAAACCCTAACACTTTACCTCACTAATTTCCTTGACCCAAAGCTCTTTGATGCTTCCTTTCTCTTCTAAGCTCAATTGGAAGTCAATCTAACTCTAAACAAATGATAAATTCCATCAAAAACATTAAATCAATTATAAAAAAATACCCATCAAACTAATATAAAAATTTCTCAACTCACCTTCAATTCTCTTCATTCTTTCTTGAGAAATTCTTGATGGGTTTGAGAGCTAGAGAAGGATGGATGGGCCTTGAAATCTCATCTTCTTCTTCTAATTCTTTTTCCTTCTTCCTCTTCCTCACGGCTACACTTTCTTTTTCTTTCTTCTTCTCTCGGTTTTCCTCTCCTTTCACAGTCTCTTCCTTGCTTGATCGACAATGCTCTCTTCTTTCATCTCATTTCACACTTCACTTTATATACTCATCCACCAAATGATTATTTTGCCCTTAAAATTTACTCAAAATCACAAAATTGTCATCCATGAGATATTGTCAAGTGTCTTCATCTTTATCACTTATGCCACATGTCACATTTCCATGGTTGCTTGCCCCACATGTCTATCCTTTCTTATCTCTTTTGATTTGACTTTTTCAAAACGCTCGAATTCAGCTTTACCAGAACATTTTTGAAATCCTTTCAAAATTTATCGGGACCTATATTTGGACTTCCTACATACTCCTAGTAACCTTAGTGACTTTTAAAAGTCATTTCATGCTCTTTTTTGACTCTCTATAAATTTACTAAATTGCCTCTAATGATTTTTGAATTGATTACATTTCAATCCGGATCTTTTTCTGAAGTGTCGTTTGAGTTTCTAAAATATTTTTTGAGCATTTTAATACTCATTTTGACACTTATCTAAATTTTTAAATTTTTCGAAATCCTTTCGAATTTCCGATTGGATCCAGAAACTGCTTCATTTTACCTCAAACCGACTTATTTTTGATCCGTTTGAGTTTCCTTAGACTCTATTACTTATTCCAGAGTTTTTGACTTTAGGATCCGCTTTCCGAAAATTCACTATTCACATAGTCACTATTCATGTAAAAATACTATTCATCTGAAAACTGCTATTTCTTTGGAAATACTATTCTTTTGAAAATACTGTTCATAAAATTTCGGATGTTATAGACTAGAACGAGCTCGCGAAGGTGAATAATGCCCCCAAATCGAGCTGAGTTGGGCGAAGTGAAAACTCATTGAAAGGATGAGTTGGACGAACTGGATGAGTTGGGGTACAAGCTCGTAGCTCGAGTTAGATTGACAGTACTGCAGTCCGTGGCAGCTTGGGTGAAATTATAAGTGGTAGAAATAATAGAAATGGCTTGGAATTGAAGTGTCTTGTGTGCTAAGTAGAGATCTTGTTTATATTAAGTGTAAGTGGAAAAGACAAGCTAGAGAAGGTTGCTGGAGACATAATTCAAGTGAAAAGGAAAGCAAGCAGTGACTGTGAAAACCTTTTTAATATTAAATACTTTTCAGTTTATCTTGCATGTATTTTATAGATTTTCATAAATTCATTTTTAGCTTATAAATTATTTCACATTCTAGCATCAAATGAATTAGCTTATTTATGAGATAAGATGGTGTGCATTTTTTTTAGCACCTTTTTGTTTATAGAATGAAAAAGAATTTAAATTGAGCTGTAGAAAAAGAAAAGATTTTCTAAGACTAGTGGACGACCCAAGTTTATAGATAGATAGACCTTGTAGCTTTAGACCCAGCCGGTATACCCTGCAGTATATGGCAAATGTTGGAAGGGCTAGTCCTACTAACATCGGGGGGATTAAGTCTGTCATGTCTGTTGTATTGCCCTCTACACTTGTGGGATATTGTCTCGCTATACAGTGTGTGATTGTAGTTCCGCCACATAGTAGAGGATGTCTTTGTAGCTTTGTCACGATGTGTGATGCTAACTTTTACACCACGTGACCTTCCACATTTAGCAGAGCTGATTTGACCGCTTATATGGTTATAGCTTCCCTTAGGTTCCCCACTAGTGCAGTTTTTAGAAAGTGAAGCATCCCATTGAAAATGAATTTTAGAAAAAAAAATGTTTTAAAAACATTTTAGAAAACTATAAAATAATTTAGCACTTTATGAAAGCTTTTGAAACTTTAAAATGAATTTATAAAACTCAAGTTTTTTTTTTTTTAAATAAATTATTTTAAAGAAAATGTTTTTTGAGAGGTAAATTTTATGAAAGATAATTTAAATAGAAACACTTATACATTCACTGAACTTTGTAGCTCATAATATTTTTGGTTTTATATTACAAAAAGCTCATAGGTGCAGGAATAGGAGACCAGGGTATCGGATTGCCTCCTTCTGATCAGGTAGGCCAAGACGATCGATGACGCTGCATAGTTTCTGTAACGCCCTCTCCCAAATTGTATTGTGTCCATGTATGAGATGAGATAAATTTTATTTATAAAAATAATAAAAGGGATTTTAGAGTATTTGGAAGTGCAATTTAATTTTTATAGAGTTTCCAAAATGAGTGGGAGAAAATTTTAATATTAAAAGTTGAGGGTAAAATGGTAAAAATAAAAGATTTTTATTAAGCATGAAAAATTATAAATATGAGGAAAGGACAAGGACATTGGGGAAAGATGAAGAATTCTCTAGAATCTGGTAAAAGTGTAATTTTAAAGAAGTCCAAGGGTGGAATCAAGCTTAACCCACGCCTATAAATATAGGTGTGTGGTGAGTGTGTCGGTGGGAGAAAGATCTGGAAAAGAGAGAGTGAGAGAGGAGCTGTCACCGGTAGAGGAAGAAGAACAGATCTGTAGCTGTCCTGGTAAGATTTCTGTCATTTTTGTGAAGAAATCAAGCTGTTGCAAGGTGCAGAACAGATTTAAGGAATAGATATGATCTAGCGATTGAAGTTAAAGGTGAGCAAGGAAGCAACGCGGAAGGCTAAACCAGAATCTGGTAAGTGAAATCGTTAGAAATGATGTTGACTTTGTGATAGTTTTTACTTATGATTTTAGATGAGTTAGTTATGTCGCTAAACCTGGTAAGGTCGCGACCTAATAATGGCGTGAAGAACTGGTAGTGTATGTGATAAGGTATATGAATATGGGATTAATTGAGGTCGGAGTGTGTTAGTACTAATGTAAGTCTGAAGAAAAGAGTATTAGGAATAGTCATGTGTGAGTCTGGGCAGGAGTTCGCGAGATGTGAGCTAGAGAAAGCCCTTAGTGCTTTCAGCTAGTTGAGATGGTCGACTGGGGAGCGAGCTGGGCTATGCCTGTTGCTCTCCACCTTGCCTGTCTAGACTAGGCTGGAGCACGAGCTCGAAAAAGGAGCTAAATGAGGTTGTAACTCATCAGAGATGCCTGGCCGAGCTGGCCTAAGGCCGTAGCTCGCAAGAGTGAGCTGAGAGGTATGAGAAGCGACCTGAGCTCGAAGAAGATCTCAACTCGCTAAGGGAGCGAGCTCGCTAGGATTTGGATGCCCTCATCTCGAGCAGAGCTAGGCAGAGCAAGAGCTCGCTGAAGGTGCAAGCTGGGCGAGCTGAGGTGAGAGCTTACGGATCGAGCTCGAACTGGACTGATAGTATTGCAGTCCCTGGTAGCTCGTAAGGATTAGGAGTTAGAAGATGATAATTTAGCTAGCTAAATTAAGGTTTCGTTGTGAATGAGTGTAGGTGACTACAAGCTAACGGAGGAGGTCGTTGACCAGCTCGCGGAAGCTTTGGCACAAGTGAATAGGACAGCAAGCAGTGAGTGTGAAAAAATTTTCTTTATATTAAATGCTTTTTATATTTTTCTGCAATTATTTTAGCTTATCAGCAGTTTATGTTTAGCATGAGAATTTAGCCTATTTCAATATATGAGAGTAAAAAAATAATAAAAAATAAAAAATAAAAAAAGAGTAAAGATTTTCAGTAACAAATGGAATAACCCAAGCTTATCGATAGATAGACCTTCTAGTATTTTTGACCCAACCGGTATACCCTATAGTGTAGGGCAAGTATTGGGAAGGTTAGTCTGCTAACATCGGGGGTTAGAGTGTGTCATGTTTGAGAGTCGCCTTCTACATCGTGGGGTATTATCTCGCTTGCGATGTGCGATGATAGTTCCGCCATGCAGCTGCGGGATGTCTTTGTAGCTTTGTCACTGTGCGCGATGATAGATATTTCACCACGTGACCCCCTACACTGAGCGGAGCTGGTCTACCCGTTCATGTGGTTATAGCTTCCCTTGGGTTCCCCATTAGTACAGATTTTAGTAAGATCAGCACTATTAAAAGCAGATTTCAGAAAGAAATTATTTTAGAAAAAGTTTTCAAATTTCTACAGAAAATTTATGAAACTCAAGTTTTTGAAAACAAATCCTTTTTAAAGAAGAATGTTTTCATGAAGTATTTTATGAAACTTAGTTTAAACCAAACTCTCGCACTTACTAGGCTTTATAGCTTACAACCCTTTTTGGTTTTATGTTTCAAAACCTCCCAGGTGCAGGAACAAGGAATCAGGGTACCAATCCGCCGCAATCAAGCTAGGTAGGGTCAGACGACCGACGATGCTGCATGGTTTCATCTATGAATATTGTGCTTCTAATGTTATTATTAATTTTGTTAATACGATTATTTTAAAATTCGCATAATATTTTGTAGAATTTTTATATAACCATTTCCATTTGTCTATTTTAGATCTTTGCACATTCATGATTTATCTGGATATTGAAAGCAAATTTTAAATTTGCTGGTTTTCTTATTTAGCAAAGTTATTTATGAATTCGGGTTCGCCCTACGACATCCTTTTTGGGTCTTAATAGATGGACTTCAGAAAGGTCTCGTGGGGTGCCCGACAAGACCGTCGGGTCCATTAGAGGGATTCCGGGTCGAGTCCTGTCAGTTTCATTTATCAACATTGTGATTTGGATATCAATTATATGTTTGTGCGAATTTTTGATTATGAACAAATTTTATAAACTTTTCATGTTATGAGAATGCATGCACGTTTTAGATATTTGGATATTGAGGATGATACTTTAATTTACATTTTAATCTACTTGAAAATTTAGAAAGAGAATTTTTAAAATATATGATTCATATGTTAGCAAAGTATAGTTCATGACATTCTTCTGGGTCTTGTTAGTTAGACTCTAGAAGGCTTTTGTTGGGTGTCTAGTAGGTCCGCTGGGTTCAGTAGAGAGAATCCGGGTCGGGTCTTATAATACACTACATCAACAAACACCAACCTAGAAAATAAAAACCAAAACTTTAAACAATAGCAACATCAAATCCAATGAAAATTCCCATCATTCAAGTTAAAACATAAAACACATCTAAAACTCATTAAAACAAGTCGGAAAAGCATCATAAAAGCGGATAGATTACCAGGCCATTGTCATAGCAAAGCGGGACTGAGGTCAACTCCCGACTTATATTTAAATTGATCTAGTGAAATCTAGGTCAGTAGTCGCCAAAGTGGAAGACAAAAGGTTGAAAAGAAGGGTAAAGAAAAGCTCAAAGAGTGACATCAGGAACTCATTTGGGAGGGAGTTGAATGATTTTGGGGCTTCAAAAGAACTAACTCCTTTTGTTATCATGAAGGGCATTTTTGTCCACAAGTGAACTGACTCCTTTTGTTATCATTAAGGGCATTTTTGTCCATAAAAATTTATTTTTGCAAGAATGTTAAAAAAAGGATTAATTTTGAAGTTGGACCTCTCCAAAAAGTCATTTTGTGCATTTTCTCTTGTTTTTAATGAGGCACTAACGGTATGTAGTGTTTGCTTCAGGAGATTAAGTTACATGTGCAATTGGAAATCTGCTTCATACCTAGGTAAAGAAATATCTTTACATATGCTAATAAATATAAACGAAAAATTCAAAATTTTGTCAATTTAAAGCATGCAACACTTAAATGAAAAGTAAATGTTTTTTATAATCATTTTCAAAGGCAAAACTCTAGAATATTTCTATACTTCAAAAAAAATTCAATTTTTTTTTTTGTCCACATAATGTGACAAGATGATTTGTAATAATATATATTAATGATATGGTAGTTATACATAAACCTATACATCGTTTGGGTAATAAATTTGGAAAAAAATTTTGTCAATATGATGTGAAAAAATAATTTGTAAAGATATATATTGATGATATGATAGTTATATATAAACTTGTCACGTCGTTTAGGTAATAAATTTGGATAAATCTTTTTTTCCCACATGATGCTTGCACGTAGTGTTTGTTTGACAAGATTAAATTAGACTTGGAACTCATTCTACTTTGTTGACATTGGAAGATATTTACTTTAATGATAATGAGAGAAATCTCTCTCCTCACAATCATTGATATATATAAATTGTCACATCTATTATTAAAAAAAAAAAAAGTATGTTACCACTTAAATTACAATTATGTCATTCACAACCATTTTCAAAGGCACAAAGCTATTTTGAGAGTAGCATATAATAGTATATACTAGATCAATCTCATAAAGAATCATGGAACACGAGATGAATGTTATAAGAATTGCCTAAAATGATGAAATTTTAATCAAGATAAAAAAAAAAAAATCATTTATTTTCGAATTTCTAATGAATTTCTGTAATCTAGATTGATTTGAGTTATAAGAATAGTAAATTAATGCAAAATGTAGAGACATTAAAGTAGAATCTCTGCTATAAAATTTGGCGAGTATAACCAACTACTCACCTAAAACTCGCTTGGGGGAGATATATCAAGCCAAGAAACCCTAAATCAAGGGTTCTAGTAAGCCCAGTTAACTATCAAGGACTCCATAATTGGGGGCGCGGAAGCCTTTTTTGTAAAAAAAAAAAAAAAAAAACACCAAAATGACATCATTTTGGTCTCAATGACATTGTTTTGGTGTTCCCAAAACAACGCCATTTTGGGTTGGTTTTAAAATTTTTAAAACTTAACCAAAACACCAAAACAACACTTTTTTAATGTCCAAACATTAAAATAAAAAAATAATTAAAAAACAACTAAAGAAAGAGCTTCACTTTGTGAAGCAAACCAGACTAAACACCCTTTCTCAAACCTAACCCACTCTCTTTTCAAACCCTAACCCACTTACCTTCACTGCATGCCGGTTTGCCGCCATTACTGCTATCTTGCCATTGTTGCTTTTGTTGTTATTACTGAAATTCTACTGCATTTGATTGTTGTTTTCATTTTTATATGTGAAAGAGACATAGAAAAAATGAGTGTGAAAGTAAAGAGTGGCGAGACCAAAAGAGTGACTCAGTGAGAAAGAAAGAGAGAGTCTCTCAAGACTAACTCTGTACTGGTTTTGAATTTTCTTTGTGATGTGTATTTTGTGTGAGTCTCTTATGTAGAGGGCTTGAGCCAACAAAAACTTGAAATTGAACTTATGTTTGTTTGCTCTTTTATATTTGGCTTAGGCCGTAATTGGGAGCCACTTCTTGTTGTTAACCAGCTCTTCATTCTATATATATATACATATATATACATATATATATATATTAATACCACGTTTACTCTTGTTCTCCATTTATTATGAGATATATCCTAGTATTATTAATATTGTCATGTAACTATCTTGTATAGTTACTGAATATTAACTACCTTATATAATTACTAACTCAGTATACTAATCAAACTTTATATGAGATATGGTAAGACTTTTGAAGTGTTGTTATTTTCGTGTATTACAAGGAGGAATTATTATAAAATAGTAGTTATGCTATCGAAATTTTTAAAGCATCTAGTATTTTGTAATTATACAATTGTGCAAAATGGCTTTTGAGATTGCATAAGATAGATTTTATAATTTTTTATAATTATATGATTGTATTTTAACCTTATAAACAATTTTTTTATATTATTTCATAGGTTTGACCATCAGTCAATAGGTTGACCATTGATCGAGTGACCTGAGAGTTTAAGTACATAAGGAATGCAGGGTGTGTACCATTTGAGTTACTTAGCTCAAATGGTACACACCTTGCATTTTCTATGTACTTAAGCCCTTAGGTCATAGGTTTGAACGGGTGTGAGAGGCGAGTAAAACCCCATGGGAGAGGGGACAGTACCTATCCAGTGGGCTAAGGCAGCAGCTTGTTGTGAGCAGTGAGCTGGGCAGTGCCTGCACTAGATCAACCTACCAAGACCGTGAGGACGTGAGGTCCAAGACCATGACCCAAGACCATGAGGCAGGACTGTTACATGAATTGTTATAGGTATGACTTTTTAAATTTGTAAGAAGAATTACTGAATATAATATAATATGTGATCATCATATTATTATCATTAGTAATAACATTTGTTATGATTTGTACTCTAAGAGCTTGTAATTTATAAACGTTTAAATAAATAATAAATAAAATATAATTACTTTATTCAATTTATGTGCACTTGCGAAATGTTTGTTTTATACGAATATCATGAAACATCTTTAATTAATGATATAATCTCAAATTAAGTATATAAGTGTGATATACAAAAAGATATAGTTTGAGATAAGTAATCTAAAGAGTCTGTAAAAAATGACAAAGCTGGGTACTTCATTTGTTATAAATCTACAATTATGGTTCATTTCGCATTTGATACGATAATCTTATCCAAGACTGCTCATGTGATGAAATGGAAATAGAGGCACCTTATATAATAACCAAGATAAACATGAGTTTCTAACTAATATCCGTTAAACTTAGGATTCATACTTATCAATAGGATGATCATATATGATTGATCCTAATCATGATTATATTATGGACTCCTACTTATTGTGTTATATCTTTTGATTTACATGAGTAATATCGATATAGATCTATGGTCAATAACATCATACTTTAGGAAAATGATTTAGTAAATAGTTGGTAACATTCTATATAATAGTGGAATCCACTTCTTACAAGGGCCTTGAACAATAAGAGGACTCGACTTTTTGCTTATATATAAACAGAAGGATAAATTTATAAGTTATTATAGATATATTGCTTATTAGATTATCAATGGTATTCAAGGATCAAGAAATAATTAGAGGGGTAAAATGAGCATTTTGACTTAACTCTAATTATGAATTATTTGTGAAAGGTAAAATCATATACAGTGATTAAATCAATAGACACTAAAAAATTTCTGATTGTATAAAAACAACTGCAATTTGAAAAGTGTAATTTTAGGTTTTTAGTGGAGTAGTAGTAAGTTTAATAATAGTGAATTATTTAATTTAAGAGTTTAATTAATAATTCTGACATTATTGAAGCTCAAAACTGTAGGTCCATCGGGTCTTCTTGATAGCTCATTTCATTATTAAACAAAAAAAAAAAAAAACATGTATATAGAATATTTTAATTGGACTGTCCAATTACAAGTGTTACGTAAGTAGCAAAATTTATGCTCACTTAGTATTTGAATAATAGTGATTATTCAAATTATGTAATAATTAATTAATTAATTAATTAATTATTAATTAATAATTATTTAATTAATTCTATAAGAGGTTTTGAATTTGATTATCAATAGTGACTCTAGTTTAAATTAATTATGAATTAATTTATTAAAAGTCATGAGTTCAATTCCAGAATATAACATGAATTAATTTTGAATTAATTTTTTTACATAGGGGAAAAAGTTTAAATTCAATAAACATGAGGTTCAATATTAATTTTATATTAATGAAAACCGTCATTGTTGTCTATAAAAAGAAAATAAATAGTTTTCTTTTCATTAGGGTTTTGGTTTTTTTGCACGTATGTTTGAAAAACAAAAAGGAAAAAAAGTTTATTTTTTATTTTTATTTTAATTTTCTACAATAAATATAGAAAAGAACAATCTGTTTCTTTCTTAAAAATGTTGGTTTTAAGAATGAGTGATTGCTCCTTCTCCGACCGCTGGTTTTAAGAATGAGTAATTGCCCTTCTCCGACCCTTATTGCCTAACCAGAGAGTGGATAGCTAATGCATTCCACTCATTGAGCAAGGTTTTGTGGTTGGTTTGCAACCCTTAGATATCGAAGGTAATAAATTAAATACTCACCTTTTATACATTGTTGATTTTTCTTTTTAGAAAAGACATAAAAAGTTAGTAAACATAATTCTATATAATTGTGTCCACTCCTTGTTTCTTGATGTCGAGACATATCAAGGAAGGTAAGATGGTACGTAATCCACAGAGATCAATATAGAAATTAAAATATTCGATTTTTTATTTAATTTTATTATTTTATTTCACTATTTTATGAATGCTGAGTTCTCACTATTGCCCGGTATGGTTGACTATCCATACCGAGCAGCACGTCCGGCGTGCTTGCCCACGGTATGGATAGTCCGAATATGCATACCGGGCGGATACTCGGTATGCATATTAAATATCCATACCGGGCCAAACCCGGTATGGATTTTGCATGCGGGTCGACCCGAGTGGTCGATCCGCACTATCCATACCGGGCCGCCCGGTATGGATAAAATTTATCCATATTGGGGCGACCCGGTATGGATATTTATATAATATCCATTCCGGGCTCGAACCCATACCGGGTCCGAGCCCGGTATTTATCAAATATCCATACCGGGCAACGACCGGTATGCAAAAGCTTTTAATAAAAAAAAAAATATATATATATATAATTTTATACATTTCTTATCATATAGATTTATGTGTTCATTTAATATTTTTCATGTAAGCAGCTGTGGAAATGAAGTCAACTACCACATAAAGCAGAAACCTGATTATCTAGATATAGAAAACATTGCCAACTTCAGATTTCAAGGATAAGCCACATATATTTTGCTGACCTGTGAACGAAGATTTTCAGTTTTATCCACCAGGAGCTCAATTTTCTCTCCACGGTCAAGAACCTGCATCACAAATTTATTAATGAACAGAGGACATATTTCAATATTTTTCTGTAATTCAAAATAGGAATGCCCATGTAAATGGAACATCGCCACTTTCCCTCTTGAAAGCAATAAAATCAGGTTAACATGTAACTTTAAAAACTTCTAAGATAACAGAGAGCATGTTCATCGACAGAAAAATATTACATCAGTAACAAGCAGCAGAAAGTGATGGAAATAATGCCTTACCTTCTCTATGTTTTCCATCACAACGCCTTTGACTTCTGAAACCTGAGCTTTCACTTTAGGAAGCTTGCTGGACCTCCTCTGGATGATCTACGCAATACTGCATCTGCTCCTTCAATTTGGGCCTACGTCATTATGAACAAATTTATGGCATTAATGGACTTCATAACATATAATAGAAGGCACATTGCATATTATAGTCAGTAATGAGACTATGAGAGACAGATTACCCAAACTCCTTGTTTAAGTTGTTAGCAGTTGCTGTCGCAGCTTTTCCTCCAGCATATTTCTTGGTGAAATCCTCCTTTATTCGCTCAAGGAAGGCAATCGGAACCTGTCGACCTACAGATTCAACAGCAACCACACAGTATGCTGCACCATTGACATATAAAGTTAGCTACCAAAGAGAATACACAACAATAAAATAAATCCAAATGACATAAAACTGGAGACAGCAGGGGTCCAAGAGGTGAACCGCTAAAAGGAGATTTCATCAAACATTACAAGACCAAAAATTGTTTTGTTTGCAACTATAATGAGTTCTAGCTGTACATTTATTTTATCACTATTTAATCAGTGTGTGTGTGTGTGTGTGTGTGTGTGTGTGTGTGTATAGGTTTAGTAATCTTGTTTCATACTAAAAGAGTTTTCATTGCCTGCCCCTTGGTTTCCTCTTCTGCTTTACATGCACAAAACTCCCAAGAAGGAGATAGATGAACAATTAGCCATACAAGTGCCAAGCTTATCACCAAAAACCACCAAAAATGTGAAAAAGAAATGACATTGGCTGAGATTCTAATTCTTGTGGTGCTTCAGCAAAACCAGAAGTATAGACAATGATAAGTCAACGAGAAACCAAAAACAAATACAAGTCACCTCATTGCTTCAAGATTGCAAAATGGAATTTACATTATAAAAAATTAGTAGAATTTTTACATTGCAGCCAAATTAGCATGGTAAGCTAATATAACCAAATATGTACACCTTCCATTACACGAGATTATTGTTATTACGGTAACTAAAAAGAAAAAAAATACATCAAATTATAATCCTCTCATTATTAATATTGTCTCAAAAAGTCGCAAAGGAATCGCCAAAACAACCAGATCAAATTAAATTATCTACAAACTAAAAAAGCACAAACTTAACTACGAAAAATTTACCGAACTTCAGAGAGCAAACAACAAATCTTTAAAGAGTAGCATCTTTAATGTCTTCCATTTTTCTTAAACTGAGTCAACACCAAATCAACAAAAGCAACAATTAAATTTAAAATCTAATTGTCTCTTATTTTCTATTAATTTCAAAACAAGAAATTAGCAAGCATAATTAATCCAAAAAATAAAACACAAACACGATCCAAAATATCAACCAAAGATAAAAATCAAGCAGGACCTAAATCTGAATGCAAACACGATCATGAAACCGATCTTAAAAACCAAACTCAAGTCCAAAACACAAACAGTGACAAAATCAAGCATCAAAACTAGAACAACCGCAAACATCACAATCCGGTAAACAAAAGCACAAACAAACGTAAGAAACGTATAGATCAAAGACAAATAATAAAAAAAAAAGACAAAAGTTGAAATGAAAAGGAAAGAGATTATACTAAAGCCGTTATCAACGAGGTAGTTGAAAGTGTGGCCATCGCAGTTGTAGGTGAACTTGTTGTTACTGGCAGGAAGTTTCTGGAGACACTGAGCAGCGATGCTCGTGAAGTTTCAGGTGAACTCTGTGTACTCCGATAAAATCACCGTGCCTCGAGCCACGAAGCTGTAGATCAACGATTGCTGCGACATATCTACTCACCGAAACCGCAACACCAACAACAACAACAACAAACCCTGGCCCTAACATAGTAGAGAGAGAGAGATAGAGAGACATCTAATGGAGAAGAAGAAGATATGAAGAAGAAGAGAAGAAGAAGAAGATATGAAGAAGAAGAGAAGAAGAAGAAAAGAATGACAAGAAGAAAAGAAGAAGAAGAAGAAGAAGAGAATGACAAGAAGAAGAGAAGAAGACAAACATTGGTAGATCTACGGAACCAGCGGCGAATCGTCGACGAGGAGCGTCGGCGTCGACGGCGGCGGTGGTCGGACGGTCGGCACAGCGGCCTTTGAGGGTGGATAGGGTTTGGGGGAGACTAGACGTGAGAGAAAGAAATGGAGAAAGGAAGAAGAAAAATGAAGTGAAGAGGAATTGGATCGGGTATAAGCCCAGATTATCCATACCCGCCCGGCATAGATAATCCTATTTTTTATAAAAATTTTGTGATTTTCCAGGCCGGGCGTCCGACCCGCCCGGCCTGGATAAGAAGCCTATCCATATTGGGCGGGCCATCCGCCCGGCATGGATATAAAATTAAAATTTAAAATACTATCCAGGCGGGGCCCCGACCCGCCCGGCCTGGATATAACATTTTATCCATACCGGGCCTGGTGACGCCCGGTATGGATATCCAAAATTTTAAATTTTAAATTTTTTATTATTAGCCATACCGGGTATGGTTGCGCCCGGTATGGATAATAATATTTAATTTAAAAAAAATATTTTCTATACCGGGCTTTTAGTGCCCGGTATGGATAGTGCGGTATAAATGTACTGTTTTCTTGTAGTGTCTTGAGTTTTATAAATTTTTTTAAATTCAATGTTCCGCATATTTTAATTTTATCAAAAGCAACTATTGTTTTTCCCTATAATTGTTATCAGAGTTAAGTTTCAATAAAACAATGATTTTAAAATAATATGTTTTGTATTGATTTTATATGTCATTGAGTAGGCACTATTATTTTTTAATTTTTTTTATTGATATGCATATTTTATGTTCATGTTTGATG
Organism: Litchi chinensis; assembly: GCA_019925255.1. Classification (NCBI taxonomy): domain Eukaryota; kingdom Viridiplantae; phylum Streptophyta; class Magnoliopsida; order Sapindales; family Sapindaceae; genus Litchi; species Litchi chinensis. The sequence continues at coordinate 4,010,275 of CM034473.1, read as the reverse complement.
AATGAGATTGCATGATATGACTGTTAATTATATGGTTATTTGATTATTTAATTTAATTAAATTTGTAAACAGTTTGTGGGATTTTTATTTTTATTTTTATTTTTGTAAATTTATAGATTTAGGGTTTTTTTAATTATTTTTTTTGAAATCTTTGTTCTTTTTCGAATAATTGAACGCGTAGAATGTTGCTGAAACGGGCTAGAATTAGCACAGGTCACGCAGTGTCTTTGAGTTTTTTTTTTTTTTTGCACACTTGATGCATGGTTATTGTTTGGACAGCACATGCGCGATTGGAACTCAGCACTGAAAGTGCAGTTGTTGCACACAGTGCATACTTTATGTGTTACATGCTTATGCAACACTAGGCAATCACATGGATGTTTTACAAACAGCCTCTAGGTTTCCGTTTTACCATATTTTCAAAGATTTTGAATTTTTGTTTCGCTTCTAGTTTTTCTTAAATTGTCCATGAGATTGGATAATTAATGTGGAAAACTCGCATTTGTAAGAGTAAGCTGGTGAAGTTTAATGAAACATGTCAATCGTTTAGGTTACTTTTTATTTACTTTTTTTCATTCAAAGTTTTGTTTTTTGATATTTAATTTTGTGTCAACATTTTTACACCCCACAAATATATAATTATGTGCTCCCAACTCCCAAGTTCTAGCTAGCTAGAACCTTCTGTAGACTTGAATTAATATTCTCTATGAAATAATTTTGAAAGGCAAAAAGCAATATACGGCCAGCAATCCTTCAAATACTTCCGTCCACACGGACTTTTGGTGAGGCAGTGCTGGCATTCGATGTTGGTTGGAGAGACAAGCCACAGTACATATATTTAATGAGTTTGTCTGCCTTCCATTTCCATTTGTAGCCACCTTGTGACCCATGTTTAATCTGCTCTTAAATAACCTCAAAGGGTGTTTATTATACACAAAAACTGAACTATGTAGCAAGAAGACTTTATATCCCTTATATTTTTACATTCACTTATAGCTCATATGCTTAGTGTAATTTCCTTTTCATATTTGTAATAGGGGTTTGAGTCTCACTATAAAAATACATATCTCTTGGATAATGAGAGTAGATTTTAGGATCTTAATATCAATATTATGAGAGTAAAATTTCTAGACCACCCGCATAGTTTTAAATTTTCATAAATAATCTTGGCAAATCCCTAACCATTAATTGGTGTAATCTTCGTTGGTGTTAACTATATTGTAACTATGTATTTACAGGTATATTTATATTTTATGTCCTCAAGGATTATAGTCAAGAAAAATTGATTAAATTAATGCAATGAATAAACTACATCAATGGTATGTTTGTGTAATAAATTATTGCAATGCATGAGTCACTATCAATATTGTAAAATTTTCAAAAAGATTGATGAATTCGACATGTAAAATCAAATATAAATGAAAACTTATTTATGCAACGAATAAACTACATCAATGGTACGTTTGTGTAATAAAATATTGCAATGAGTCATTATCAATATTGCAAAATTTTCAAAAAATTGAATTCAACGTGTAAAATCAAAAATAAATAAGATGTCTTGTGGGGACAAATATATACTTGTAAACTTATATTCGTATGGACACATATATGGATATCATAGCATACTTGCATAAACATATTATATGTATACACGTGTGTAACAGAAAAATATAACGTTAAAAGGAAATTAAAAACAAAAAAAACAAAGGAAAAAAAAAAAGTTGCAACTAACAATCAGGTAAGGTTGTGCTAGGTTTGAGCTAGAGGGTTGATGGAGACTTGAGGGTGATTGTGTTGTTAAGAGGATAATAATGAAAGATGAGGCCATGCTTCTCAACAACCCATATGATTTTGGCTTTTTGGGGTCACTGAAAAAATAATTTTAGAATATCTCCAATACTTTTATGGATTATAAAAAATTATATACTATATAGGATAAATAGATATTTAGTTAAAATAAACCTCTTTCAGTGGTGGATCTAGAAAATTTATTAAGGGGGTATATGAACAAAATAATGAAAACATAAAAAAATATATATTAATTTAAATAAAACACAAATCATATCTATTCATTAAAAAACATAATTTCAATTAAAGTTTACAACAAATATATATATTTATTGTATTTATAATGAACAACAATAAATTTATATAACGAGAATTGATCAATACATATTATTAACCATGTTTTGAATTTTTTTTTGAATTTAAATTTTTATTGATTCTAAATGAAGGAAAACTATAAAGTAAAACTATATATAAAAAATGAATTATAAAAATATAATTATTTTAATGTGATAAATTTTAATTGATAACTTAAAGTTGAGATTCTAGGATTTAGTGATGGATATATGTTAAATTTAATTATTAAAAATAAGTAAATTTAAAAAGTAATAAATTTAATAGGCTAACCTGGTAAGGGATAAATTACCAAATGAAAATGAAGAGATGAAAAATTAAGACGAATAAAAAAGAAAAGTTATTCAGTAAAATTGTAAATTGTCAATGGAGTTTGTGTGGGACACCAAAAGTAAACAACACCTATTTAGGAGAGAATATGTAAATGATTAGAGGAAAAATATTATAGAAGGAAAAACATTAATTAATTAAAAGGAAAACATTAATTTATTAGGGATAGGAAAAATATTAAGAGTAAAAAAGGTTTGTATAAGAAAAATGATAAAATAATTAAATTAATTGTTGCCAATAAAAAGCAACAACTTTATTTAAAAAAAAAAAAAAATAAAAAACAACTGATCAGTCAATTGTCAAATCAAAATAAACAAAAAAATATATATTTCAGAAAAAAAAAAAAAAAAAAAAATCATTACATGTTACACCTTATTGCTATGGCTGACTTTCCAAATTTTTTTTCAAAATTTGAGGAGGGGCACGTGTCCCTAATGGTTATTATGTGGGTTTGTCTCTAACCCTTCCAATACAATTATCATTTATCAATGTCAAAATGAGATGATAAAATAATAATATTAATAATATTAATACTAATATTATCAACATGACTATTTATTTTCAAAGGGTGTGTTAAATAAATCAATAATTTTTTAATTCTAATTTTCAAATCTAATTAAAAGTAAAATATATATATGTAAACATTAAATGGAAAATATAGAAGTATCAAATAAAAATACATAGAGGTATTAAATGGAAATACGTGTAAGCATTGGAGAACAATTTTTCAATTTACTTATCTATCAAATGATATTTATGTCATATAGAAAACAAATCTTTTGACATTAATAATATGACATTTTTTTTCTAAATACAATCTATAAAGGCATTAGAGATGCTCTTAGATTTCAAAATCTATACATTACTATTAATTTCCCTTAATTCTCTCTTTTCCACAAAATCCCTTGATTGATATTCAAAATCATTCAAAACAAAAGCCACGAGTAAAAGTCATCAATAATTTATGATTGGATGGGAAAGTTTTAATGTTGAAAACAAGGAAAGTCGATGTTGATGGATGGAAACCTGTCCTTGAACACTCTTATCCTTCAAACTTAATCATGCACAAGAAAATCTCCATTTGATGTAAAGCAAGATTTTATAACTCAACACATTAACCATAAAATCTAAGTGAATATTGGACTGTGGAGGAAGATTTTGTTGGCAGATTTCTTAAGATTCTTGAGAAGGACATTTTTAGTGAAATTTTAGGCCTTCAAATCTATATCTTTATCATTGTTCTCGAGTATTGTTTATATGTTTTTGAGTGTTTTTTAAGGAATAAGTCTTTTAATGGATTGAAACATATCCTTGAACACTCTTATCCTTCAAACTTAATCATGCACAATAAAATTTCCATTTGATGGAGAGCAAGATTTTATAACTCAACACAACCACAAATTCTAAGTGAATATTTGATTGTGAAGAAAGATTTTGCTGGTAGATTTCTTAAGATTCTGGATAACGACATTTTTAGTTAAAATTTAGACCTCCAAATCTACATTTTTGTCATTGTTCTCGAGTGTTGTTTATATGTTTTTGAATGTTTTTCAAGGAATAAGTCTCTAAATGGTGTGCATGCTTAGTAGGACAGGATTCAATGTGAAATCAAGTCAAATAAGTTCTGGGTTTGGGTTTTGTGAAAAAAATGGCATGATTATGGATTTTCAGGCTAAATGGATTGGTTGAATTGTGAGAGCTAATGTAGATTCATCAACTTGAGTTATGTGAGCTACAACCTATCAAATCAAAGCTAGGATGTCTAGTTTTCATAGCAACTGACGATTTATGAATCAAAGGTTCGCAGAGAAAGATATGATCAATTTGCCGAGCAAAAGTTAGACTTGAGACACCTAAGGCATAGTAAGACGTCCAAGGGAACATGCCCACTACCATGAGTGTGCTCCCTAGAATGCCTAAGCCTACCCAGGAACCTAAGGAGTGTGCCCCATTGCCATAAGCATGCCCTTTTGCGTGCTTAGCCAACTAGGTGCCCCAGTAAGTGTCAGACCTGAAAAAAGGGTAACTTTGTAACCTTCCAACCCAAATTTCATGCCCTAACTCTTTAACGTTTAAATACACTCAAACAATAGCATTTTTAGTAGTTTTAAGGGTTAAGAATGGGGCTCTCATGCCCTTTCTCTCAACCTCCCTTTCACTTTCAAACTTTACCCACCAACAGCCTACACCTATGCTTTAGAGAGAAGGCTTTGTAGAAGTGGAAAAGAGGATGCAAGGGTTCAAACTTGGAAGAGATGAGCTTCATGTATTTAAACTTGAGAGAGGGAGATTCATGGATTGTTGCCTCAACTTCTCTTATATATTTGTAATTTGTCATTTGTATGTATTCATGTATTTCATGTTATGTTAGGAAGATGATGGATTTTGATTACTAATATTAATAGATTTGATTATTATTGCTTGAAGATGTTGTGCATGTTGAGTAAAAATTTTAGAACTTAATGCTTATATATGATTGGCCACCATATGCATGATTTGAGTTTGTGTTGAGACTAGAAGGAATAGCATAAAAATTGCTCAATAAAATGCTTACACTAGGTTAGGAAAGGAAAATAGGCTATTCGTGTGACAGTTGGGTCACCGTGAATGCTCAAGTGGCAACTAAATATCTCATAAAATTACCAATTTGACTTAGGTAGTGGATTATCTTGAACTTAATGAGCTCTTGTTTATTCAATAACCATCGAAAGATAGGTGTTGGTGGACTAGAGAATAATCAATGCATTATCGAAAAAGATATATTAAAAGGATTAGTGATAAACTAACTACAAGCATAACCGATAAATCTTCAATGCTTTGATGATTAATTTCTATATCTAAATAAAATCCAGAAACCTAGCACACTTTACTTGTTTTTGTTTATTTATTTTCGACTAAGATTAGTTTGGTAACTAATTCTCATGTACTTGTGGAGATGATTTCACAACCACTATATGACATCTATGCGATTCGTATACTTGCAAGGCTTATTACTTAAAATGAGAACTAAAAAGTAACCAATAAGCTATTGACGCCGTTGTCAAAGATGTGTTCAAATTGGTTGCTAACTCTAGTCCTAGTTTCTTTTAATTTCCTTTTCTTGTTTTTGTTTTTGTAGGTTGTTATTTTCATGCAAAAAGGAAATTCATGTTTGGAGTATGCAGGTTGGAGCTCCAGACTAAATATGGCTTCCAATTAACAAAATGCAACATATGGAAGAATGTGTTTAGACTGGTTTGGTGATTAACGCGAGTGAATTCTAGAAGTGGAACTAAATGGACAAATATATGATTCACCAACTACTAAGGTAGAATTAATAATTAGCAAAAAAAAAAAAAAAAAAAACGGCTTTTACATCAAGAAAAACTTTAGCTTTACTGAGTGGTCAGAAGTCAAAACCCTCCAATTTTGGAGTTCATAGGGTTATCTAACTTGGATGTGAGGCCAACCTTAGTCTTGGTAGCTTCTTACTTGCAAGAAAAACCTTGACAAATTTGAATATAGGAAAAAATCATTTTAGTCCCTAACTTTTAGGAAAGAGTCAATTTTTAACTATATTTTTCAAAAGGACGAAATGAATCTTAACTTTTTGGAAAAATGTCAAATTAATACCTCCCATTAGTCAACTAACAGTCAAACCTAATTGTGATAGCATCGTAAATGGGGGTAAATTTGGTATTTTCAATCATGTTGGAGGATGGTGACACATATAAAGTGGAGATAAAATGAGGAAAAAATTCAAAAATTCAAAAAAAAAATTGAAAAACATAATGTAAACTCATTCAACAAACCCATACACCCCCCCCCCCCCCCCCCCCCCCCCCCATCGATGTTCAACCCACACCCCACGCCATTCAACAAACCACCTCCATTCACCCACGACCGACCACCATTGTGACCGTCTGACAGTCACCGACTTGCAGCCTTTCAACAACCTACAACCCATTCGTAAACTGTCAACCCGTTTCAATGACCCACACCCCACCCCGTTCAACAACCCACACGTGTTCACCCATGATGGACCACCGACCCTTGACCACCATTGTGACCGTCCGATGGTCACCCACTTGCAGCCGTCCGATCCATTCGACAATCCGCATCCCATTCGTTAACCTACTCAATCAACCCCACCCCGTTAACCCACCCACTGTCAACCCGTACCCAGTTCACCCATTGCCAACCTACACCCCGAACACCGTTCGACCAACTTCTCGAGCGACAATGATTGTTTTCATCAGGTTAGGGTTATATATTATTATAATATTTAACTTTATTCAAGGGTATTGATGAGAACCCCGTATATATATGATACGACACCCACAAGCAATTTGAATCAACAACCCCAAGAAAGTTTAATTCAGGAATAGATAAAAGAAAATAAAAGAAAGTACCTTGACCCAATGATTAGCGAACCACGAACCAAGATAACAAAGACGCCACTCCCAAGAACAAGAGAAGAATGAGGGAGATAAGTCAAGTTGATAACTCAAGAAATCAATCCTTGATAAATTCTCAAAAGTTCTTCAAGAACAAAGAGAGAAAACTGAAATTTCATTCATAAAATTGGCTAATCCCGTTTATGAGGGTTACATGGCCTTTTATAGGCAAAATAAATAAAACCCTAGCTTCTAAACATCACTTGGACGCCCTAACACCCTAATACACCCCACTTGGGCTTAAATTAACTAAGTTTGGGCTTAAAATAATAAAATTAGACAGCTTAAAACTTAAACCCATGACCCATCACGAAATTAAGTAAATAAAAGCCCAATGTAATCAAAGTTTGATACTTAACAAACTAATTAAATAAACTAACTTAATTAAACCAGCCCACAAGACAAATTAGGCCTAAATTAATACAAACAAATGAAACCAGCCCAATTTGCCTTCAAATAGCCACCCAAGCCTTCAATCTTTATAATCTTGAACTTGAATCATGTTTTGAAGCCTTGGAGTCTCTTCCATGTCGTCCAACCCATGTTGCGCAAGACTCTTGGCCCAAATCTCTTGAATCAGCCCATTTAATGCTTCCTTCATTCTTTTAGCTCTAGCTCTTGTCATAGGCCCTCCATTGATGCTCAAAGGATCATTAGGCTTGCTTCCTTGGTTTCCATCAGGTATAATGGTCTTTTTATTTGTTTTAACGGTGTCCAGGGTTAAATTAGTCTTTTCACACTTTCTGTTAGGTTTGACTGTTAGTTGACCGATGGGAGGACTAATTTGACACTTTTCTTAAAAGTAAAGGTTTATTTCGTCCTTTTAAAAAACATAGTTAAAAATTTGATCATTTTCCAAAAATTAGAGGCTAAATGATTTTTCCCCTTTGAATATCTAGGACCATCTCTCACAGTGTTCTACTAATTTTCTTGCCACAAGACCTATGAATGCATAAGCTATGGTAGAAGTTGAAAACAAGGCTACCATGGAAAAGATATAAATCTAACAATGAAAAATTTATTACGTTTGAATTTATTGATGTCGAATATTTTGGGAGCAGCAATTCATTTCTATCTTTTAACAGAACTAGGTCATTCAATTCTCCCAAACTAAATATGTCCTCCACACATCACGAATTCCAATGCTACAGGAGACATTATCAATTAAAATGAAAGATGAAAATATATATATAGGTAGAATATGAGAACCTTGAAGTCGGTCAAATCAGGTATCACAAAGTTTGGCAGTTTCTCTAGCACCACAACAAACCCACCTGTATTAATTGTTCAATTACATTAGAAACAATAAAATTATATATGCTGTAAGCATGTAAATTATAGTCCTTCTTGGGATAGTTTAGTTTACTGCATGGTGGTGTTCAAATCTCAGGAAATCAAAACGACATACCTTATTTTGTTAACTAATGCTTAGGTTCTTTGAACATGCCAACTTAATCTCCCCGAATCTTTAAGATGGCCTTTTTTCATTTTTAATTTAAAAACAAAAATCTTGAGCAAGGTTAGGCAGATCCTCAACAAGAATTCTTAAATTTTGATGCCATCATACTGTGAAAAGATAAAAAAAAGGTCAATTTGCACAATGACGACGCAGGTTGAGTTGCAGGACAAGTTGGAGAAAGGCGTTAAGTTACAGTTAGCAAAATCTGATATTCAACAGCAGTTTGATAATTATTACAAGTCAACTGACTGGCATCCAACGTCCTCACAAAATCACGCTATATTTACAGAAAACAACTTAACGTTGGTTTCAGAGCAAGTGCTTTTAAGAACATTACCCAAGAGATGGCTAAGAATAAGGATAAAAACAAATTACAAATTTCATCAAACATGTTTCAGCAAAAGCTTGATGAGTATGAGAATGCCATTATATATACACTGATAAGGCACTTCTACAAACTAAACAATCCATCCACTATTATAAATCTTACGTGATGGCATACAAATAAGTCACGAGTATTAACATGTACTACCTTACAATCATGAAATTCGGATACATTAAATTAACAGAATAAAATCTAATTTCAAATATGCATGTATTGCTACGACTTCCCACTAAATTATTTACACATAATAATCATAGCCAAAAACATTTCTATGGGGAAATCAACGATCAGTACTTTCACTAAACTTATTAACTTGTAATTAATATCCTCAAATACTCCAGTACACATACACATTTAGAAGCAAAACACTCAACATGCAAAATCAAAGTGGAGAGTTACCAAACCTTTCCGAGTGTGGAAACCAGTGGGCTTGCAATTCTTTCCCTTGTAATAATCTCGTGGTGCACGTTTTGATGACAGAATGTCGAGTGAAGACGTACGCTTTCACTGCATTGCTCTTCCAATCCCTAATATAAGTCCCAAAGGCATTCTCTCTCCCCCCTTCTAAACAAATTCCTTAAACCAACAAAGACAACCTACAAAAGACTGCATTACTATCATACACCAAAAAAAGGAAAACCAAAACATAAACTATACACTAAATAAAGGGCATCATCCTACTAACAGATTCCAAGGAATTGCTTATAGATTGTCAACGTTGAAATTCAGTCGACGAGAATTTAATGTCCAGTATCTGCAATCAATGTGAGAAAACACAAAAACCGAGATAAAGACAGCAAAGAACCCAGCACAAAGCAAGAAAACAAAGGATTTTTAACGTGGTTCAGCGAGTGCGTCTACGTCCACAGCTGTCTCTCTAAAATTCTGTAGAGTGACAGTATGCTATTCAATGTGTTGTGTTACAATAATTTTAATCCCTATTTATAGGGAAAGTAATATTACAGATTAGGAAGAGATAAAATAATAAAGGAATTACAAATTAATTATGTTTCCTAATCAGTTGGAGCTAAATCAGGTAACTGCTCCGTAAAATCCGGGATAAAATTGACTAAGTTTGAATTTGAATTAACTTCCATATCTGGTGAGAGAATCGCGATCAGATTAGGTAACTGCCATATCTAGAAGATACTGTATTAACTGTTTTCCGAACGAACTGTTTACTGCCTTCAACGACCTCGAGTTGGACCTCACTGAGTAGCGAGCTATGTATAGAGAGCTTCATAGCGAACTGTAATCAAGTGAAATGAGCTGATTGATGCGAACTAAAGAGCTCGCTGGGGCGAGCTAAGCTGTAGAGCTTACTAGGCCTTGTCTGATGGGTCTTTGCATTTGGGCTGACTTGATTGGGCCTTTATAGGCTTTTACTAGCCCATTTAGTGAATTCAGAAAATGCACATAACATCAACCCCCAGCTCTCAGTTCGTTTTATGAATTGGGAGCTCGAGCTCACTGGTAAAAGCTATATTTGAATTTCTGTCCCTCGCCTTTTCAAATTCATGCTTATTGGTACTGACACGTGGCGATCATGCAGGAGGTAACTGAACCGTCTCTGGCACGTCTCGTGCCACGCGCATTTAATGCACACGTCTTTCAACTGACGGCTACATGATTACAGAATCGTTACTCGTGCTGCACCATTGGATCGATGGCGGTTACTCAGCACGCAGATCTGATGGCTGGGGTTCAAGCTCGCCAACCTATATAAATTGGTGGAGCGCTTTCATTCTCTTTTTCATCTGTCACTTTCTCTCGAAGCCATCAAGTTTTCTCAGTATACTCACCGGTTCTTCACAAAATCTACACTTCCAGTCGCCGTTCTTTCACACTCTCATCAAAGATTCACGGTAAGTTCTTTCTTTTGATTTCAAGCCTTTGTTTTTATGATTTGTTGAGTCGATGTTGCACTAAGCTTGCGCTTTGTTTTCTACCTGAACGGTTTGAATGCATTGTCATATTGTTGTTGAATCTTTGTTGTTCTGGGTCTCTTGTTGAACACGACTTTTCAACTTTTGTTGATTTGATCCAGTAGCATGCTTGTTTGTAATCTGATTACTGTTTGTGGCCTATTGTGCATACTAACTGTTGGATTAGATATCTGTATACTTCTAGCTCGTAGGTCGTTCTTTCATAGGTCGAGCCCCCCATTGTATGAATGATCTGCAAAATAGGAAACTTAGGAAATTTTTTAGCATTTTAATATTCTGCTTGCTGCGACCTGAATATGCTTCCTTTGTATAGATGTCTTCAAGCGGAGCTCGTAATGTTAGTGAAGCAGCTCGAGGTAGGGAGGCTCATGAGCTGGATGAAGCTAGGGCTGTAAAACGACGAGCTCGCAAAGAAAGAAAAAGTCGCTAGACGTTCGCGCACCATTCCTCTACATTGAATCTTTTTTATCTGATAGGGCTTGCTCTTCAATTTCACATCCCCAAGGGTTGTCGTGCGTTGTCACCTATTCCCGCAAGCCATGCCTGCTATCCTCCATGGGGGTACGTCGCTGTCAGTACCCAACATCTCGAGCATGGACTAAGGTTCCCCATTCATCCTTACCTGATCGAGCTTCTAAACACAGTCAAGCTCGCGCCATTCCAGTTGACACCGAATTCATATGCGCAGCTGACCTCGTTGACTCTGGCTTTCCTCAAGAACGATCTTCCTCCCCCAACTCCAAAGATCATCCAACATCTCTATAGCTTCAAGGCTTTGAGCACAAAAAAAGGGGAAAAACCAGATGACATCTACTATCTCACAGCTCGTCCGTCGGAATATAAGGAACTCTTACCCCAAGGAGGTGCGAAGGGTAAGTCTAACGTCGGGAAATATAAAACGAGCTGGTTCTTTATCTCCTGCCCTTCCCTCATGGGTCTTAACAATTTTAGCTTCGTTCTGAAACCAGGTATGTAGAGGAGAATCTTTAGCGGGCTAAGGAATAAATTTTATTTTATTTTTTATTTTTTTTAACATTTTGCTTTATAAAGCTGAAAATTGACGAGTCTCCTCTCAACGATGAGGATAAAAGGGCTCTCGAGGTGCTTGTGAACTCTGGTGAAGCGAGCATCAGCAGTAAACTTGACACTGCTCTTCTCTAGGCTCATGGCCTTGCTCCTCTGAGGATTCTCCTCTACTAAATCCTGAAGACGACTTAGGGAGCATGGACGATGACCCTATACTTCTTTCTGTCCTTGAAGTCCCTGTCGAGGAAGATGATACACCTACTCCTCGATCATGTCCAAGTCGTGTCACCACTTCGCGAGCAGATACAACAGCTCTTGCCCCTAGCTCGCAGGCAAAAACTACAGCTCCTGCTCTAACTCCAACTCGAACAACTCCAGCTCAGGGAGCTCATGTTGTACAAATAGATTCAATCCCTTCTCCTGCTCGAACAACTACTCCAAGGGTTCCATCCCCACCTGCTCAAGCAGATCCAGTCCCAATTCCAATAGCACCAACACTTGTTGAGGTACCGACTTCTCAATCAGCTCGTACTCCAACAGCAGGTGCATCTCAAACAGCCATTCATTAGGCTCCTGCTCCTACTTCTTCATCTGTGTGAGCTCCAATCAAGAGGAAAAAACTTGCTCTTCTGGAGTGCCCTTCAAAACGACCTACTAAGGCTTCAGCCTCTTCTACTCCAGTAAAGCGACCTGCTGAAGCCTCAACCTTTCCAGCTGCTCCTTCGAAGCTTCCTAAGCGACCTACTGAAGTAAAGACTCCCTCGATCGCTACTCCTAGCGGGTACCGCCTTTAGAAGCATCAACAGATCTTCCGCAGGTTCCAGCTCCTAGCTCGTAACCTGGAGAAGGGGATGCTCCATTCGAGGTTGCTCCCCAAGCAACCCGAGCTGGCACCAATAGGAGAGTAGCGAAGAACTGGTCTAGGCGTACATTTTTTACATGACATCATGTTTACTGGAGTGAAAAGTCTGAGGCCTCGGAGGCTGAAAGGACTCCAATGCCAACAAAGCCTAACGTCGAAGTTAGACCTGGGGGGAGATATTTAACTTCCTTCCTCGATAACTGGCCAACAATTATGTTGACTCACGCAAAGGTTTTAGAGAATAGGTCCCTTAAGGGTATGGACCTAGACGAGTATGCAGCTCGACATGCCATGTTGGTAAGTTATTTTTCTTTTATCTCCTGGCTTCTTTACTTTGTCAAATATTAACTTGTAGAATTTTCAGGCTGTCTTGCATCAATAAAGTGAAGAAGATTAACCAGATTCACTGAGGATCGAATAATAAGGCTGGAGAACGAGCTGGAGGAAACTAGGGAGGAGATTACAGCCTTAACCGAGAGGGCCCGGGATGGAAAAAGGTTCGTCGAAGGCCACGAGGCAATGATGGCTACGGCGAATATAGCTAAACAGACGGCCGAGGAAGCTCTGGTGCGGTTAGAAGGTGATCTCGAGACTACTAGGTCGCACCTCACTGCCTTGCTACGTAACTGTGAAGATGAACATGACAAGGTGAAGGATGAGTTGAACAAGGTGAGGGATGAGCTGAGACGGTCTGAACAACAGGCCGAACTATCATAAAACAGGCTGAGCGAGCACAGGCTGCAGCACAGCGAACTGAGGAAGCCGAGCAACGAGCTGAAATTACAGAGAAACAAAATGAGGTGCTCAGGCAACGTATTAATGCCAACATACAGCGGGCTGAGGCTGCTGAATAGCGGGCTAAAAAAGTAGAAGCTGCAGCTCAACGGGCCGAAGAGGCCGAACATAGGGCTAATGTGTTAAGGCAACAAGTAAGGGATGTAGTGCAGCGAGCTAAGGCTGTAGAGCAGCGAATAGAGGTTATGAAGCAAGAAGCTAAGATCGTTAATCGCCATGCAGATGATGCCTTCGAAGAACTGATGGTTTTTAGAGAGAGATCTATTCAGGAAATGGAGGCGCAAGTTGCTGAGGCCAGAGATGAGGCTGAGGAAAGAACAGGCCGCAATTTCCTTTACACGCTATGGATGTCTCATCCTGACATGGACTTTTCCATCTTTGGTGAAGAGGGAGTCCGAGCTGTGGAGGAGTTCAAGGTTGGGACTACCTCATCCCCAGCTGATGCAGTCCCTTCAGCAACACAGGCTCCTGGCACAACTCCTCAAGCTGAGCCTGCTGGTGATCTAGATTCTCCAGCTCGAAACTAAGAGCTCATTTTTTGTACTTGCATTCTTTCAACTTCCATTTGTAAAAGATATTTTGAATTTAATGAATTTTTTTTTTCACATCTTCTGTCGAATGTGTTTATATTATTGTGCTCGTTGTAAGATATTTCATAATTTTCATTTTATGAGTTATAAAACTTCATGCGAGCTAATCATATGAACTTGTCTGAATAACTTAAGCAAATACTCAATTCATCAGTTAATAGGCAATAGGTTGAAACCTTATTTGCTATATTGGATTGTTGACGAGCTATATAAGCACACGACCTCACTTGCTTTTTAGGCTCTTTTTATTTAAGCGAGCTATGTAGGGGTACTCAACCTCACCTGCTTTTTAGACTCTTTTTCATTTAAGCGAACTATGCAGGGGTACTCAACCTCGCTTGCTTTTTAGGCTCTTTTTTATTTAAGTGAGGTATGTAGGGATATTCAACCTCGCCTGCTTTTTAGACTCATTTTCATTTTAGTGAGCTATGCAGGGGTACGTAACCTCGCATGCTTTTTAGACTCTTTTTTGTTTAAGCGAGCTATGTAGGGGTACTCAACCTCGCCTGCTTTTTAGACTCTTTTTATTTAAGCGAGCTATGCAGGGGTACATAACCTCGCCTGCTTTTTAGGCTCATTTTCATTTTATTAAGCTATGCAGGGGTACATAACCTCGCATGCTTTTTAGGCTCTTTTAATTTTAGTGAGCTATGCAGGGGTACGTAACCTCGTCTACTTTTTAGGCTCATTTTCATTTTAGCGACCTATGCAGGGGTACAGAACCTCGCCTGCATTTTAAGCTCTTTTAATTTTAGCGAGCTATGCAAGGGTATGTAACCTCGCCTAGTTTTTAGGCTCTTTTAATTAAGCTAGCAGCGAACTAATCAACATGAAGTTTGTCTCCTTTGCAACTTGGTTTAAATTTCGTCATGAGGGAACTGAAGCTCTCATTAGCTAAATAAGATTGAATTACATAACAAAGAAATCATCGATAATATGGACGGAGATGCTCGGCATTCCAAGCTCGAGGAACCTCAGCTCCATTCATGTTAGTCAAACGATATGCTCTATTCCTCAAGTTTGCTTTGATGACGTAAGGTCCTTCCCAATTTGGGCCTAAGACCAATCACTGGGTTTGCGGGCTCCAGGCAGAATGAGACACAATACTAGATCTCTGCATTGAAACTACGAACTCGAGCATTCCTGTTATAGTACCTCGCGATTCTTTGCTGATAGACAACTACTTTTAACCTGGCTGTTTCCCTGGCTTCTTCAAGCAGGTCTAAGTTTGTAGCAAGCAACTGATCATTGTCATTTGGATTGAAGGTTGCTCTTTGTTGCGAGGTGACTTCTAACTCAGTTGAGATCATGGCCTCAGATCCATACACCATTGAGAATGACGTTTCGCCTGTGGTGCTGCGAGCTGTGGTTCTGTAAGCCCATAATACCTTCTGAAGCTCGTCTACCCACGCTCATTTCTTTACTTCCAGTTTCATCTTCAAGGTCTGCTTTATAATTTTGTTCACAGCTTCAACTTGATCATTGGCTTGTGGATGGTCCACTGCTGAGAAGCTCTTTACAATCTTCAGGTCGTTGTAGAACCTAAGAAACTGGTCGCTACTGAACTGGGTCCCATTGTCCGTCACGATCTGCTATGGGACTCCGAATCTACAAGTGATATTATTCCACACAAACTTTTCAATCTTTGTAGTGAAAATTTCGGCCAACTCTTTTGCTTCTACCCACTTAGTGAAATAATCAACTGCGACCACAGCATGCTTGCATCTTTCACGAGCTGTTGGCAGAGGCCCGATTAAATCCATCCCCCAAATTGTAAAAGGCCACGGGTTCACCATTTGTTGGAGATAAGCTGATGGAGCTCGCGGGACCTAGGCAAACCTCTGACACTTGTCACACTTCTTGACTAGGTCAATGGCATCTTGCTTCATAGTGGGCCAATAGAAACCTTGTCGAAGCGCTTTTTGAGCTAAAGACAGCCCCCAGCGTGGTTCCCATAATGGCCTTCATGTATCTGCCTCATTACCGCCTCACAATCTTGGCCATCAATGCATCTTAAAAGTGGAGCTGAAAACCCTTTCTTATACAGTACTTTATCATAGATGCAGTACCTGACTGCTCTAGCTCGCAAGCGCTGTGCTTCCAACTTATCATTTGGCAATTTTCCATCTTGCAGATATCTCAGAATTGGACCCATCAAGGAATTGGGTTGCACAGTTATGGCCATTATCACATTCTTCTCTTCCGTACTTGGAGCTGGTATGAACTCTACTGGGATCGCCCCAGAAAGTCTGCATCTCGAATGGTTGCCAAGCGAGCTAAAGCATCAGCATGTGCATTCTGAGCTCGTGGAATCTACTTTACTTCATACTTTTGAAAAGAACCCAGCATTTCATGGACCTTGTTGAGGTATAAAGCAATTTTTGGCCCCTTGGTTTGGTACTCCCCCAGGATATGGCAAACCACGAGCTGTGAATCACTGAAAATCCTTAGCCGTTCAGCTCGCATCTCTCTAGCTAGACGTAGACCTGCGAGCAGTGCTTCATATTCAGCTTCATCGTTTGTAGCTTGGAAACGAAACCTTAAAGCACAAAGGATCTTGTGGCCTTCAGGACTAATCAGTAGAATTCTAGCTCCAGCCCTCTGCTCGCTGGATGACCCATCAACATACAATTCCCAAATCGGACCTTCAGAAGTTTCAGCTTCATCATCCACAGGTCTTGTAAATTCTGCAATGAAATCTGTCAGAGCTTGAGCCTTGATAGCTGTCCTTGGCTTGTACTGAATATCGAACTGCGCGAGCTCTACTGCCCATTTTAGCAAACGACCTGAGGTGTCCGCTTTCTGTAGAACTTGCTTTAGCAGAT
Organism: Litchi chinensis; assembly: GCA_019925255.1. Classification (NCBI taxonomy): domain Eukaryota; kingdom Viridiplantae; phylum Streptophyta; class Magnoliopsida; order Sapindales; family Sapindaceae; genus Litchi; species Litchi chinensis. Next base: position 3,993,482 of record CM034473.1, on the reverse strand, counting down.
ACTGGGTGACAACTTCAATCGTATGAGCTTGAAAGTAAGGTCGCAGCTTCCTTAATGCGACCACCAGGCAATAAGCAAGCTTCTCCATCTACGAGTACCTAGTTTCAGCATCTTGCAGCTTTTTACTCACATAGTACACTGGAAGCTGCGTCTTCTCCTCTTCCCTTACTAAAGCAGCACTTAGAGCTTGCTGAGACACCCTCAAGTACATAATCAACTTTTCTCCTTCTTTGGGCTTAGAAATGAGTGGAGCTCACCTTATGTATTCTTTTAACTGCTAGAAGACAACTTCACATTGCTCGGTCCACTCGAATCTTTTTACCTTCTTCAAGACATTGAAAAATGGAATGCATTTATCCGTAGCTTTCGAGATGAACATGCTGAGTGTCGCGACCTGGCCATTCAGGTTTTACACATCTTTCACCCTGGTAGGTAACCTCATATCGATCAGTGCTTTGATTTTCTCAGGATTGGCTTCAATACCTCTACTATTCACCATGAAGCCTAGAAACTTCCCAGAAGCTACCCCGAAGGCGCACTTATGTGGATTCAGCTTCATCTGATAGCTCCTCAGAATCTGAAACATCTCCCCCAGGTCACGCACAATATCACCTACCTGCTTGGACTTCACTAACATATCATCAACATAAACCTCTATGGTCTTTCCAATCTGCTCTTCAAACATCATGTTTACCAAGCATTAGTAGGTCGCTCCTATATTTTTCAACCCGAAGGGCATCACCTTGTAGGAGTATAAGGTACGATCAGTAATAAACGAGGTGTGCTATTCGTCCTCGGGATTCATTAGGATTTGATTATAACCCGAGTATGCATCTATAAAACTCAGGAGCTCGTGTCCAACTGTAGCATCCACGAGCTGGTCTATCCTTGGCAGGGGGAAACTATCTTTTAGGCACGCCTTGTTTAAGTCAGTGAAGTCGATACAAGTCATCCACTTCTCATTCTTCTTCTTTACCAAGACTGGATTGGCGACCCAAGTTGGGTAGTAAGCTATTCGGATAAATTTGTTTGCCAACAACTTATTTATCTCTTCCTTTAATACGAGATAGCGTTCCTCTATCATCGCTCTCCTCTTCTAACGAACTGGTTTATGGTGAGGATCAATATTCAATCTGTGTGACATCACCCTGGGATCTATCCCCACCATGCCTTCATGATTCCACGCAAACACATCAAAGTTCGCTTTCAGGAAGTCAGCGAGCTGGGCTCTCAATTCTGGAGCTAAATCCCTTCCCAGCTTCAGGCACCTCTTTGGATCTGCCTTGCTGACTTGAACATCTTCCAACTCTTCGACCGGCCCTGTAGCTCAGTCTGCATCTACCTCGCGAGGGTCCAGATTATGACTGACTCCTTTCTCGATCATAGCTTGTGGTTCGCCCCCCAAAACCACGTTCACTTTCTTTCCTCTTATACTCATCTTCACAGCATCTTCATAGCATCTCTTAGCCAAGTGTTGTTCCCCTCGAACACATCCAATGTCATTAAGGGTTGGAAATTTAACTGTAAGGGTCCTGGTTGAAGCAACCACATCTAACTCGCTCATAGTAGGTCTTCCCAAGACCACGTTGTATGTTGATAGACAGTCAATTATCAGAAAATCTGCCAACACAGTAGCTTGACGACCTGCTTCCCCAAGAGTAAGAGGCAGTTTGATCTAGCCCACTGGTACAACAGCATCTCTAGTGAAACCATAAAGAGGCCTGAGGACGATCTCAGTTACTTCGCTTCTAGCCCCATTTGCTCAAAACAACTCCTGTACATCACATTTACCGAGCTCCCAGTATCAATCATGATGTGTCACACTACCATGTTGCTAATCTTAGCTCGGATGACCAGTACATCATTGTGAGGCCAAATCACACCTCTAGCATCTTCATCAGTGAATACAATTTCATCCGAGATCGTTTTTGCCCTCTTTACGGGTCCCTTCGACCCACTGACCTGAAAAGTATGATTGACTTCTCGGAAGTATCTATTGTGCGACCTGTTCGAAGCACCTGCGATATGGAGGCTACCATGAATTATAAAATAGTCCTTACCGTAGACACATGCTCTGGCTCGGGAGCTCGCTAGGGCTACTGCTGTGCTGGCTGCTATTGATGAGGTCGTTCTTACTGAGGTCACGAGTCTGCAGGTCTCGCTACATAGTCTCTCAAGCGATCTCTCCTGATTAACTTTTCAATGACATCTTTCAACGCCCAACAATCTGAAGTGTTGTGCCCAACCTCATTATGATAGACACAAAACTTACTCCTATCTCTATGCTGAACAGGGCTTTTAAAGAATAGGGCTTTCCAAAGTCTTCCCTGTTCCTCTCTGTTGCAAAGATCCTGTCCGGTGAATCCGTCAAGACGCTGTATCCTCCATAACGACCTTGACGCTGAGGTCGCTCATTCCTTAGCTCTCTTCTCACTTTTTTAGCAATCTAGTTGTTTGAGCCACTATTTCTACCTTCTTCGTTCCTGCCATTGTTTCTCTTCTTCGTCTAACTAGAACTGCCTACTTCATTCTTCTGGTTGGACTTCTTCGGACCGAAGGTCTCTTCCCACCTAATCTCCTTTGCAGCTCGCTCATAGAACTTTCCCAGATCCTTGACTGAGGACTTGTAAATGCTTTCATACAGTTTTCCATCCTTATGCAACCCAATTGAGATCGCTGTCAATATACTTTCGTTTGATGGATTTTCAACATTCGCGACCTCGCGTCTAAACCTGGTGATATATTCTTTTAATGACTCACCTTGATGCCAGAAGATGGTAGCTAGGTGGCAGGATGGAGCGAGTTGCCTTCTCAATGCCTTGTATTGGCCAATGAACTTCTGCTGACATTCTTTCCAACTACCTAAGCTACGAGCTGAGAGGTTTTTGAACCATGTCCTTGGAATATCCCCCAAAGTAGTTGGGAATACAAGAAATTTCACTATAGGATTATCCGTCTGCAGGTCCATTTGAACATTAAAAGTATCTATATGATCATAGGGGTCGCCGTCCCCATTGTATTGCTGAATATTTGGCACTTTGAACCTCAGAGGCAGAGGTTGTGTCTCAATTTCCCTTATAAATGAGGTCATTTCCCCTTAGTACCCACGCTGCTCTGGAGCTCCAGGTCGCGCTTCTAACTGTTGGACCCTCTGGAGGAGTTCCTCTACTTGTGGATCTCGGGGCTCATATCTCCTCCTATGGTCACGACCTGGGAAAGGGTGCTCTAGGTCATATCTCTCGTCCTCTCCGAACGAGCCTCCATGTTGATGGGATCTGGCCTATCGTTCCTCATCCACATGCCGAGCTATAGCTCGGAGTCTATCATGCCCAACTTCTATCCGCTGGCTTTCATCCTGGCTCAACCTTACTGTCAGGCTTGCTGGGCGCACGACTTCCCTTTCCTCACGAACAGGGCGACCTCCAGCTCTAGATCGTGCATTAGAGGAATGAACTGAGCCGAAAAGTCACGGGATTTCCCTTGCTGGCCTTTCAGGCACCTGTATTGCTTCATGTTGCTGGGGCACGTGCCTTGGTGCCTAAACCTCGACCCTAGGTACGTTCTGTACCTGAGCCTGCACCAACATATTGACAGCCTCTGTGAGCTGCCTGACCATGTTCTCCAATGCCTCTTGCCTTTGATACTACGCCTGTTGCCCATCAACTACTGGGGCGATTGGAACTGGTTGACGGGGAGGCAAAGGCGACATGTTTGCTGCAGCACCAGCTACCTGATCATACGACGTTCCTACTGTATGCATTGGTGCACCTTCCACCTGTTGCGCCTGTTGCCTATCAACTATTGGGTATGTTGATAGTGACTAGGCTGGCTCTCTACCTGGTCAGCCTGTGAGCCCACATATTTGGTTTGTCTGGTTCTTGCCATATTAACAGAAATCGATGTATTGAGATAAAAAAAATTGCAGTTTGGGCCCCCCTTCTAGCGCCAAAATGTCGACGTTGAAATTCAGTCGACGAGAATTCAATGCCCAGTACCTACAATCAATGTGAGAAAACACAAAAACCTAGACAAAGATAGCAAAGAACCCAACACAAAGCAAGAAAACAAAGGATTTTTAACGTGGTTCAGCGAGTGCGCCTACGTCCATGGCTGTCTCTCTAAAATTCTGCAGAGTGACAATATGTTATTCAATGTGTCGTGTTACAATTATTTTAACCCCTATTTATAGGGGAAGTAATGTTACAGATTAGGAAGAGATAAAATAGGAAAGGAATTACAAATTAATTATATTTCCTAATCAGTTGGAGCTAAATCAGGTAACTGCTCTGTAAAATCCGGGATAAAATTGACTAAGTTTATCCCATTCCATTAAATGAGTCATAATTGTAAGGACAAATTGCATTAATACCTTCAAGTTTAGGTGTAATTGCAGTTAGATGGGAATTTTGATTGTAATTGTACAAACATTCTGACTTCCGTAAATTCTAATGGCTGATCATCATTTCAATGTAAAATGACTACAATACCCTTATCTATTATTTTATATTTTATCTATTACTCAAAAATAATAATTTAGATTAGAAAAGGACTAATTACACAAAAGTATTGTGACATTTATCATAAATCCACACCTTATGCTAGTTTATCACTTATTACATGTGAATACCCTTAACTGGGTTCGACCAATGGAAACTTGTAGCAAATATTAACACTTCACGAGTAAAATAGTCCTTTTATATATTAAAATTACTCTGTCCAATCACAAATAATCACATCATACTTAAATTTATAAATAATTTAATAATTAATTATATAAAGTAGTTTTTTAATCTCTAATAAAACAATTTCTTTTAATAAAATCTTTTAACAAAATTTATATACAAAACAAACAAAACTTTTGTTTTCTTCACATATTAAAAAATCTTCATCAACACAAATCCAAATATTTTTAACACTTATATTCTTGTGGTTCAAATCTAAACACTAAAAATGAAAATAAGTTAATAAAAATTCTTCATCCATCTTCGACTAAATTGATTTAGACACAACAATCAATCTTCAGCCACAATCAAAACCCCAACCTTGGACAACATTACAACAACCGAAACCCATCACTTAAATTCCACCAAAACCATAATCTTCTCCTTCATCAGTAGTACCCAAATCAAACTACAATGAACTCAAAATAATAATAATATTCAATTTAAAAAACAAAGATGAAAAAAGAAAAATGTGAAGACATGGGCTGAGATATTGCCCAAATCTCTTGCTTAAAGATCACATTAGATATAGTGTTAGATATAGTGATAGTTGGAGATTTGAAACGACGACGACTATTAGAGCTTAAAATGGGTCAACAATGGTTGGACCTTTAAATGGTGCAGTGCGACTGGAGCTTGAGACAGAATAGTGTTTATTGGAGCTTCAGAGGTGATGATGTTGTTGAAGAAGATGGTTTCAAGGTGAGTGTGGATGTTGTTGATGGTGAGGGTTCTAGAGGCAATAATGTTTTGGGGTTTGAGGTAATGGGGTGATGGGGGGATTTGTTGATGAAGTTAATTAAAAAAAAAAAATTACCAGATCTACAATAGAGATCTTGTATGAATTAGATTTCTAATGCAGATCATGAGAGATGTGTATGCTTAAAAAAATTAATAATGTATTTACTAGATGTCCAATGTATGTGTGTCTGTATATGCATACATGTGTGTGTATGTATATATTAATGTTTATAATTAAATTAATAATATTATAATATTAATAAATGTGATATCCCCATCGGCGATTTTTTTTCCTTTTTTCTTTTTTCTTTTTTTAAATGAAGTTTTTAATTTATTGAAAAAAATTATTTTACATTAACTTATTAATTATTTATTTTTCTCTAAAAGACATTTTTATCTCTAAAAAGAGTATTGTAGTCATTTTATATTGAAATGGTAATCAATAGTTTGAGTTTATAGAAGTCAACATATGATAGGGCATGTTTGTGTAATTATAATTGAAATTCTCATCTAACTACAGTTACACCTAAACTTGAGAGTGTTTATACAATTTGTGCAAACCCTTGATTATGATTACAGTTTACTAGTATCACTCCAGTAATAGTCTTTAAAGTTAAATTTATTTTCAGATCGCAAGTGGAATATCGATTAG
>CM034473.1:3974058-3986868 GCA_019925255.1 Litchi chinensis | reverse complement strand
AGTAAATTCCGTAACGTAATGGTTGAGATACCTCAGTAAGCTTCACGTTGGCGTTAGTTATAATCGTCTGTGATGGTTAGAATGTTTCGAGGATATACATGGAGGTTTTTGAAAGAAATTACAAAACTTGAACAAATTTGTAATTTGCTACATTATTACATGTTATGTTACATTGATGTGTTGCACTAACCTGTTTATTCGTTGTGTAGCCTATTTACATTTCGTTGAGTGCTACCGCGGCGAGACGACGACATTTTGTTTTGTGTATATATAGGTGGGCGACTCGTGGAATGTGATGATGTGAATTTTTGTGTATATAGATGTATATTATGTGATAACTATAACCCTTGTATTTGAGAATTGCATATTTGTAAATATTATGCATTTTACATATGATGTATATACATGTACATTTCAACATGATTTCATGCTTATTTGTGATGAAAATGTGATGATAAATATTGTTTGTAGATAAAGAAGTTGGGAGGAATTGAGATCATAGTTGAAGTGTAATTTTCCTTATAGGTAAATTTTGGTTTTATCAAAAATGCAGTCGTTATGCTGCCGAAATTTTTATAAAAGTATTTGAAACAAAATCGCAAAAAATTTTATCACTCCCTACTAGTTTGAAGAAAATTGAATTACTAAGTTTTAAACGAGTAAACCGGCTAAGAAAGTTAGGGTTCGCTTCTCGAATTTCTTCGATCCGACGAGTCGGGTTTGATGAGTCCGTTGAAGTGTCTGGTAGGATCCTCCAGACAAGAGCTTAGATAAGGTCTGGAAAGGGTCTTGTCAGGTGATAACTCTCATAACTGAGCAACTACAACGCGGAATTTTCTGCATCGCAATTAGTTGGTTATTTTATAGTTGGCACTACGTAGCGATGCAGAAAATTCCGCTCGTAGTCGCCCAGAGTTTTAGCACTACAATTACGATGCAGAAAATTTCGCTTTGTAGTTGCTCAGTTATGAGAATTATCACCCTACGTGCGATGTAGTAAATTCCGTAACGTAGTGGTTGAGATACCTCAGTAAGCTTCACGTTGGCGTTAGTTATAATCACCCGTGATGGTTAGAATGTTTCGAGGATATACATGGGAGGTTTTGAAAGAAATTACAAAACTTGAACAAATTTGTAATTTGCTACATTATTACATGTTATGTTACATTGATGTGTTGCACTAACCTGTTTATTCGTTGTGTAGTCTATTTACATTTCGTTGAGCGCTACCGCGGGCGATACGACGACATTTTGTTTTGTGTATATATAGGTGGGCGACTCGTGGAATGTGATGATGTGAATTTTTGTGTATATAGATGTATATTATATGATAACTATAACCCTTGTATTTGAGAATTGCATATTTGTAAATATTATGCATTTTAAATATGATGTATATACATGTACATTTCAACATGACTTCATGCTTATTTGTGATGAAAATGTGATGATAAATATTGTTTGTGGATAAAGAAGTTGGGAGGAATTGAGATCATAGTTGAAGTGTAATTTTCCTTACAGGTAAATTTTGGTTTTATAAAAAATGCAGTTGTTATGCTGCCGAAATTTTTATAAAAGTATTTGAAACAAAATCGCGAAAAATTTTATTACTCCTAACTAATTTAAAGGAAACTGAATTACTAAGTTTTAAATGAGTAAACCGACTAAGAAAGTTAGGGTTCGCTTCTCGGATTTTTTCGATCCGACGAGTCGGTTTCGATGAGTCCGTTGAAGTGCCCGGCAGGATCCTCCAAACAAGAGCCTAGATAAGGTTTGGGAAGGGTCTTGTCAGGTGATAACTTTCATAACTGAGCAATTACAACGCGGAATTTTTTGCATTGCAATTGTAATGCTAAAACTCTGGGCGACTACGAGTGGAATATACTACATCGCCATGTAGTGCCAAACTGTAAAATAACTAACTACGTGCGGAATTGTTTGCATCGCAACGTAGAACTATACTTTTTAGGAAACTGAGCAACTACGGATTGAATTTTCTATGTCATCGCGTAGTGCTAATTTCTCTCTAATCTGAGCGACTACGGACGGAATTTTCTGTATTGTCACGTAGCGCTAAATTTCATATGGTTTTACGGAATATACATGGATTTTTAAAACTAACTCATCAAGTGCAAAAGCACAAAACTAACTATTTTTAGAACTTTTAAAAACTCTCTTAAGTCAAATCTTTTTAGGAACAACTTAATATTGATTTTAATCACTTTATGGATTCCATAAGAAATCTACATACTCAAAATTTAAACTTTGAAAGTTACAAATCATTTTTATTTTCATTTAACACAATAGTCAAAACTTGAAATAGAATTTAAAACAACCGCATGTGGCGAAACACTTACCTAAATCCACACAAGACCGTGTTAAGCGCCTCCACGAGTCTCACGTGTCTCGGTAGCTCACTCTTCACCTACACATAATTTTCTTATTTAATATACGCTTCATAAACTACACATACATTGCTTTTAAACTTTAAAATTCAATACAATACACATTTTGACTATAACCTGCTCTACTCACTTCTAACTTAATCGAGGCTTCCTAATTCTAATTTCTTTACAAAAGTTTCAGTTTTGGACTCCTAGGGACACCCTCACGCAGTCCGTATAATTTTTAGAGGCCCGAAACGGAAAATTACAAATTTAAGCCTCTTTTGACACCCCAAAACAGAATGTGATGCGCAGATCTGTTCGGGGCTCCGTTTTCCTTCGTTCTTTTTCCTACGGTCCTCTTATCTCACATTCCGGTCACATGTCAAATTTCGTCGAAAAATTCTATCGTTTGCTATGTCAAATCTAAGAAAAACGTAGTGTTTTTAGCACTTTTTTATGTGCGTTTTCATATTGGACGAGCAACGATGGTTTTTCTTTCGTATCTAAGGTTATTTTACTTAATTATGATCAACTAAATTCATTTCATGCAATAAAAATTGCATTTACATAGTTATTTCACTTAACGACTCTCAGACGGCACTATTTTTGCCATAACTTGAGCAATTTTTATCGGAATCGATCCGTTCCAAAACCTATGGTTTTCTATGACTCCTAGGCATCATTTGAGGTGTAGAACAACCTCATATATGTCAGACTTGCACAGGTTGTCTCTATCCCATGGTTTGAGCTCGGGATTCCCAAATTGTCTAAAACTAGCTCTTTGACAACTCCATCGTTTCTAGATGCTTTTCTAACCTTATTCATGCTTAAATTTGAGTTCAAAACCATCTAAACTCAGAGGTTATCTACTGTTCTTCAAGCCCTTTACACACACACAAACACTACTTTTTCATTTTAACACTCACAACTTTTATCAAATAGATAGAGTTCATGAAAATCAATTTTGTTTCCACTTTATCAAGTTTATGGCAACCCCTTTTTACAACCCTAACTTCATCTTTCTATCATATTTTGTTGGCTTTCAATCACCCAATAAATCAACATAAAAGCTAAACAAAAACTTCATCAAAACTAGTTTAAATATCAACCTAAATCCACATAACCTTCATCCAACTTATACAACACCAACTAACCACCAAAATGGAGAGAAGAGGTGATATCTCACCTTGTTTCTTGTTTAGAAAGGTGGGATTGACTTGGAAGACGTCCTAGAGAAGTGGTTTGAAGCTTGGATGGTTGCTTCTTTACCCTTTTCTTCTTGTCGTTCTTCTTCTCTTGTTCACGTTTTCATTCTGCTTCTTTTCATGCCAGATCTGATTTCCTTCTTGTATTCACAACAATTGCTTCTCTTTTTGTCTCTCAAATTCTCTAAGTGTTGTATATATATCATTAACAAATTCCTAAATGACCTCCATGTCCCCTTTCATCATTTACACGCCAATCTCTCCACTTCCTTTCTAATTCACGACTGCATCTTCTTCTTTTATTTTTCTGGCAGCTTTGCACTCTTCACTTGTCAATTTTGCTTCTAATTGATTTGTTTATATATCTCATTAAAGATTTATAGAATGCCAAGCTTGTCCCATTTGATTATTTGACTATAATCAATATTATTACTTAGTCTAATTTTGGATTGGTTACTCCTTCCAAATAACAAATCCTAAATTTCTCATTTGTGCATTTAATTAATTTTCTCAATATGGTTATCGTATAATCCTACACGATCATTAACTCCTTAATATTTCGATTTAAATTATCGTTAACTAGATTTATTATTTTAACTTTATCATCTAGTTTCTAACACTATGAGATTAAACATCGAGACTAGGGGTTTACAGGAAGAGAAAGAGAAGAGAAAGAGAGAAAGAATAAAGAAGAAAGGGGGTGAAAATAGAATAGAAACACCCGTACAGTTTTCATGTAAATGTCGTTTCTCCTTTGTACACCGTCAAATTGAGGTGATTTTTGGCAATCAGGTTAAACACTCGTAGTTCTTGAGGTTGAAGAGTCTTATCATAGATCAAAGGTTTCTGTGGTAAGTTTTGGCCATCAAATCATCACTGGTCAGAAATATAGGGCTTGAACTATGCAGTCTTCATCTAAGGGCTCTAACTTCATCTGTTGTTTGATTAAGCTCAAATTTGGATGAAAGCTTCATGAGACATGGAACCTCATTCTCAGTGGTGTGATTTGTGATCAAAGCACTCTTTGTTGAGATATGCAGTTGGAATATTAGCCTTGAGTTTGATTCCTCTATCTCTCTCTTCTTATTTGATATCATATTGTGATTGTTGTTAAGAATTGAGTTTCTTGATGATGTTGTTGTGTTAAATCTCTTGATAAAGTTAGAGAATTGTTGTAGACTCATAAATTGATTTATAGTGAATATGTTTTGATAAATACAGTCCCATGGTTTTTACTCCTTAATTAGGGATGTTTTCCTCGTTATAAATCGACTTGTGTTTTTTGTGCATGTATGGATTGCTTGATTGGTTGATTGTTACATATAGTTATTGTGGGATTGAGTTCTATTTAATTGGTTTGTATTCGGTTTACACATATGGGAGAAAATTTATTTCGTTATTTGTTCTGCTGTTACACTTTCTCCCTACAACAATAAAGGTCGAGAAAGGGGTAGAAATAGAAGTAAATGGAACAATAATAAGGTGTCCTGCAAACTTTAAGGAAAAGCTGGCTACACTTCAATGCGATAAAAGAATTGATTAAAACTGACAGGGTTTCCATCTATATATATCAGCAATTTTCTGGTTACGATCGCACACAACATCAAGGTTTTCCTTCCTAAATACAAGCACACCTTGGTCAAATTTTTCAACCACCACCACAAAACTACTACAATTAGATATTTGCAGCTCCTTCCTACTGTGCAACACCTAAATCAATTCATGATCCCTCTTGGCATTTGGATAGTGAGGCAACTAACCATATAACCAATCTTGAGAATTTGTCAATTAAAAGTGATTATAAGTGCAATGAAAGGCTAGCTATGGGCAGTGAATGATAACTACAAATCCTTTCTCATTGGTAACTCTCATATTTCTTCTCAAACTTAACCTTTGTAAACTCTACATCGGAAAACATACTTCATGTCCCCAACATTAAAAAGAAACTTTTGAGCATTTCTTGCTTAACCAAAGACAATAATGGATGTGCTGAATTTCATATTGATCATCTTGTTATAAAGAGCTAGATTATGAGGAGGGAGCTTCTCAAAGGCCAACTTAGAGATGACTAGTATCAAGTGAAGTCATTGGAGCTCCTCCTTAAATGAACAATGAGTCCTCCATGAGTCCTATGTCAATGTACTTAACTAAATCCTCTTTCGATGATTGTAAAACTCTGTGATGCCTTGTTCTCCTCCAGTTTTTAAATTTGATATCCATTTTTTTTTTTAAAAAGGTTTAAATTTGATATCAACAGTCGTCCTTTACCCACTACAATTGATGGTAACCGACGGGATGTAATGTCATTACTACAGTATTAACATTCCATCCCATACTTCTTAAAAAGGAGAAAGTTCAGAAGATTGGCATTGGTGACAACAGCAATTATTAACAGGGCTGACCTAGCAGCAAAACTAGTTATTGGCGTCTGACCATATAAACCAATTATCTCTATAACAGATTTAGTTCAATGGTTTTACAATAACAGGGACGCCAAACTGTGGTTGCAAAGTGATGCCATAAACTGGTGCATGCTTGTACTCAGGTGAGAGTGATAAGGAAAACCTTTGAAGGATCAATGCAATTCCCATTTTGGCTTCAAACATAGAGAACGACTGACCTATGCAAACTCTTGGACCGGTTGAGAAGGCAAGCAGTGCATGTGGGTGTTTTGTTGCTTTGGAGATCCCATTAGCAAATCTTAGCGGATTGAATTCATCAGCATCTTCTCCCCAATATTCTTTGCTCTTGTGAATTTTCAATATTGGAAGCATGATATTTGTATGCTTAGGAATTGTTATATTCCCCAACTTCAAGTCTTCTGATGCTTTCCTCGTCAACAATGGTGCTGGATCATACAGCCTCAATGACTCCAGCAAAACCATGTTCACCTGGAGAAATGGTACTAGTACAAATAAAATGAAGTATTTTTTTTTTCTAACATTTAAAAGTTCAAATTTTAAAACTACCATTGAAATTATAAACTGAGTTTCATTAACATCAATTGTTCGTATAGGAAAAATTTCTTTCTGTAGAAAAACTGAAAGTTCATGCAAACGAATAATGCTAAAAAAAAATCAATTTATAATTTCAGGAATAGTTCTACGATTTAACAATTTTTTTTTTCCTATTTGATGAAACTTTCAACCAAATAAATTAAAAGAAACAAGAAAAGAAATTAAGATATCATAGCTCACCAATTTTAACTTGGATAGCATATCAGCATCAGGAATTCCCCTTCCAAGTTCCTTCAACACTTCTTCTCTAAGTTTTGATTGCCACTTAGGATATATACATAGTAAATACACAGTCCAAGTTAACAAAGAGGCGGTGGTTTCATGCCCTGCAAAAAAGAATGTTTTGCACTCGTCTATAATCTCACCCATGTTTAACTCGAGGATGGATCTAGATTGAACCATTTTTGAGGCTCCAATCAGTACACCGAGTACATCATCTCCATAATCTTCTGAAATTTCATTAGCTTTGGCATTCAATCTTCTCTCTATGATGTTTCTTATTGTGTTTTTCAACTTCCTGTCAAGCTTCCATATTTTAATGTTTGATGGAGTAGGTAGATACCTAAAATGAATATAAATAATAGTTTGTTAAGCAATGTGAGTACTTAATTGTCCTTGAAGTCCAATACAAAAGTTAAAAATTAATTAGAGAAGTAAAACTCAAGAGAGTAAGGCATGAAATTACCGGCCTCCTGCTAAGAAAATATCATCCATTGTAGCTGTAGCGATTTTTTGAAGCTCAATTTGGGATTTGAAGGCTTCTTTGCCTTCTTTATAGCTACTTCCAAAGGCAGCATGGGAGATTACATCAGACGTAAGCCTCACGAATTCTCCATGTATCTCTATTACTTTACTCTGATCCTCAGATATAGTGACATGATTTTCCCACTCTTCAAGTATGGATATGATACATTTGGCCATTTGACTTAACATAGCCTATCAAGGATCAACAATATATAATACATTATCATAAACTTGGACAAATTGTACATAAGACAATCTTATTTCTTGGCTTAGAAAACTACTTGCAAACAAAGAAAAATTGTAGAGACCTTGATTTTTTCAATCTTGAAGGCAGGACTAATTATTCTCCTGTGCCTGGCCCAGTCATGTCCATTAAGTAAAGGCAATCCTTTCCCTATCGTGGTCAATAGGGTAAGCGTTTTCTTGGGCCGATGATACAAACCACACTTGTTATCCAGTATTTGTATGACCAGCTCTAGATCTGTAATATAAATCCAAGGCTCCGTTCCATTCCAAAACAGAAATGGCTCTCCTGATTTATATTGCATAATATACGAAGTGAAAATCCAGCAAATATCACTAAATTTAACATAAATTTTCGAAAACAACATCAACTTTTAAAATGAATGTTTTAGATCAATGTTCAAAATCCGAGTAAGGATTTTCTACCTTTTTTGTTTTAAATTTTTGATAATTTAGTGACACATCAACATTAACAAATAGTGGATAACCAAAATTATTATATTTTTTCTTTCTCGTGCATCACTTAAACTTAACTTCTCTTATAAAAAATTTAGCAAAAACAAGAACCTAACAAATAATCCTTGCTCTCAAAAACTATTGTTTTATTTTGTGCATTTAATAAATCTTCCCTATACTTTAGCTATATTACTTAACAACTTTTATGGTAAAATTGTGCTTGTGTGGTGTCCCCTAAATACAAAATATACATAACCTACCCATATATGTATTTCACAATATGTAAAAATCCCCCCCCCCCCCCCCCCCCCCCCCAAAAAAAAAAATAGCATTAAAAAAAATCTAGAGTTTTAAAATTAGTACCAAAATTATAAACTAAATATTTTTAGCACCATTACTACATATAACAACCACATATTAATTTTAACATGAGGAAATAGTTCACATTCAAACTATTGATCCTTAAAAAATAAAATAAAATAAAATAAAAAAGCTTTATTTATAATTTTCGTGCTATTTTCAAAACTTTCTACAATATAAATCAAACTCAAAGAAAAAAAAGTTAATAATAAGACAATAATCAACAAAGTAAGAAAAAAATGTTAGCATCTTTCAAAAAAAAAATTATGAGATATCTATGCAAAGTAAACAAGTTTACAATAATAAAATCCAACTTTTTTTTTTCTTTTTAATTCAAATCCATTTTATAATGATGTTACAAATAACTAGCTAGTAGCGTAATGTACCAACCAATTGATTAAAATAAAAAGCATTTTACAAATATGTAATTCAAGAACTTCAAATATATACTTTTAATGATCAAGGTTAGACTATATATCAATTGAAAATGCAAGCATGAATAAAAATATTCACTTAAAAATAGGAAGAAGAAATTGATAATCACCATATTGAGAAGACCATCTATTAAGGTAAGGTAGAATCTTATCCATGATATCATGTGAGTATGTGTCTAAAACCTTTTCTCGTGAATCCTTGTTGAGTTTCTTCTTTTCTTTGAGAGAACCTAAAACAACCTTATAAGAAGGCCCCATTATTCCTTGTTTTCTAAAGCATCTTGTCATTGCATATGGCCTCCAAAATACAATCCTACAAACTTTCAGAATTTTTGAGACTAGAAAAATTGCTAAAAGAGCTACACTGACTTGACCAAAAAACTCCATTGTCATCATCTCCTTGTGTTTGATAGAGAGAGTGATTGTGTTGGCTTGTATAAACAAACAAGATGGTGATTGGTGATGATGTCATTAATGATGTTTAAGAATGGAGCCAAAGTGTTAAAAATCCAATTGAGATTTTGTTTTGGTATGACACATTACCTTGTTTGGTAATAAAACAACTTTCTACAAAAAATAGGTTGTTTCATCTTGTTTGCATACAGATTGGATTGAATTATTTTGATATGAATAGATTGGGCTGGACAACAACTTCTTTGGAATATGACAATTTTTCACTAAAAAAAAAGGTTTTTTGGCCTTGTTTAGCACATGAGATTTATTAGATTATTTTGATATGATTGGATTAAATTAGACAATACCTTCTTTGGTAATAAGACAACTTTTTTGCCAAAAATAAGTTGTTTGACCTCGTTTACCATGTGGGATTAGATTGGAAAATACCTTCTTTGGTAATAAGCAACTTTTTTATTAAAAATAGGTTGTTTGGCATCGTTTAGCATGCAAGATTAGGTTAGATTATATTGATGTGACTGGGTTGAATTGATTTGGCATATGAGATTGAATTGAATTATTTTGATGTGATTGAATTGGATTGGATAGTACCTTCTTTGATAATAAGACAATCTTTTATAAAAATAGTTTTTTCGACCTTGTTTCGCACACGAGATTGATTTGATTATTTTGTTGAGATTGAATTGAATTGGACAATGCCTTCCTCAGTAAAAGATAATTTTTTACTAAAAATAGGTCTTTGGCCTTGTTTAACACGTAGGATTAGATTACTTTGATATGATTGGATGAGACTGGACAGTACCTTATTTGGTAATAAGACAACTTTTTACTAAAAAAAGGTTATTTGGCCCCGTTTATCATGCGAGATTGGATGATTTAATGTGATTGGATTGGACAGCACCTTCGTTGGTAATAAGCAACTTTTTATTAAAAATAGGTTGTTTGGCCTCATTTGGCATGCAAGATTAGATTAGATTATATTAATGTGATTGGGTTGACTTGATTTGGCACATGGGATTGAATTGAATTATTTTGATGTGATTGAATTGGATGAGATAGTACCTTCTTTGATAATAAGACAATCTTTTATAAAAATAGTTTTTTCGGCCTTGTTTCGCACGTGAGATTGATTTGATTATTTTGTTGAGATTGAATTGAATTGGACAATGCCTTCCCTAGTAAAAGATAATTTTTTACTAAAAATAGGTCTTTGGCCTTGTTTAACACGTAGGATTAGATTATTTTGATATGATTGGATTAGATTGGACAGTACCTTCTTTGGTAATAAGACAACTTTTTACTAAAAATAGGTTATTTGGCCTTGCTTATCAGGCGAGATTGGATGATTTAATGTGATTGGATTGGACAGCACCTTCTTCGGTAATATGACAACATTTTACTAAAATTAGGTTGCCTAGCCTTATTTGCTGTGCGGGATTTGATTAGATTATATTGATGTGATTGGATTGAATAGGACAATACCTTCTTTAGTAATAAGACAACTTTTTTACTAAAAATAGGTTGTTTGGTCTCGTTTGGCACACAGGATTGGATTAGATTATTTTGATATGATTGGATTGGATTAGACAATACCTTCTTTGGTAATAAGACAACTTTTACTAAAATAGGCTTCTTAGCCTTGTTTGAAATGTGAGATTGATTTGATTATTTTGATGTGATTAGATTGAATTTAACAATACTTTCTTTAGTAGCAAACAACCTTTTACTAAAAATAAGTTGTTTGGCCTCGTTTAACATGCGAGATTAGACTATTTTGATATGATTTGATTGGATTGGACAGTATCTTCACAAATTTTTACTAAAAATAGGTTTTTTGGTCTCGTTTGACGCATAGGATTCGATTGAATTATTTCGACGTGATTGAATTGGATTGGATAATACATTCTTTTGTAATAAGACAATTTTTTACTAAAAAAAAAGGTTGTTTGGCCTCGTTTAGCACGTGAAATAGGATTGAATTATTTTGATGTGACTAGATTTGATTAGATAGGATAGGATTGAATTGAATTAATTAGTTGTGATGTGTTTGGCATTGTATGGGATTTCATTAAAAATTGTACTAGTATCAATTTTTAGTGTATTATAAGAGTGCACAAAAAATAATTATGCATTATAAAATAAAACTAAAAAGTAAAACATAACTCTTTAAAATTATTTAAAAAAAAAAAAACTCTTTAAAATTATTTTTTAAAATAATATTTATTTTCTAATTATTATTGATTTATATATTATTTTTTAATATTATAGCAAAGTGTATAAAAATGAAATTGTCTGTTTGCTATAAACTAACTGATTTTTGCTTATGTTGGTTTTATTCAATATTATGACTTAATATGTTATGTTGCAACTTTAATTATATGTCATAACCTATAAACTAGATGTTGTAATGCAAAAATAAAAAATAGTAGTAATGTAAATCAACACACGAACAATTTAACGTGGCTCGGTATTATCTTACATCCATGAGGCTTTGCCCAAAGAGATCAACTATTGATGAACATATAGGTGCAACTTACTTGACTTACTCAAGCTAAGAATCCATTTTAGAATCGATGCAATATGAAGTACACATTCATTGGTATTGTTTTAGCAAGCTAATCTTGCCTTCATAGGTGACAACAGTTTGAAATCCCTTTAAATTGTGATCCTGCCTACTCTCTCTATGGCCAAATGTCTTGTTATCCCAATAAGCACTTACTCTAAACTTAATAGCCTCATAAGTTTAAGTCTAGCACACAAACTTAGAAAGTAAGCCTCTCTAGGCATTACAATGAATATCACTCAATCTCTCAATGTATATGTATTGTTTTTACTCATAAAAACCTCACAGATAAACAACCAAGAGTAAAGAAAACTCTAAGTCACAAATACATGTAGTTTGTAAGATAAACTCTTCACATTCTACACTCTAAACTGCATACAAAAATTGTAAGTGTAACACGCTCTCTCTGTATCCAGGTAACCCTTTAAATTTTACCGTTATGTATACAATGATAAGCTATTAAATATTTTTGGATGGGTCTGGGGTAGGTTTATGATTTCAAAATCCTAAAATTTATTAAAATGAACGGACTCGGGTAATTGTTAGGATACTAACGAAGTTTTCGAATTTGAAATTGGATTTTAATAAAATTTTCAGTTGGACTCGAGAGGATCACGAATATGAAAATCGCATTTTAGGAGTTTGGAAGGACAAAATAATACAAGTGACAAATGCGTGGTGGATGGAGAGAATGTGTGACAAGTGTGAGCTCATGATTGAATATATATATATATATATACATATACGGAAATGAAGAACAAACAAATAAATTGAAAAAAAAAAGCAAAAAGCAAAAAGCAAAAACAAAAAGCAAAAAGCAAGACAAAATATGAACCACTCATTCGGTCAATGCTTTATTTCACTCATTCTTTGATTTTTTTTTCACTTACCCGGGCACACACACATTGTCTCATCTGTCATTCACTCATACACTCGATCCTCTCTCCCTTTTTAACAACAATCATCTCATTCTCACGTCTCTCTCTC
>CM034473.1:3951000-3973558 GCA_019925255.1 Litchi chinensis | reverse complement strand
CTGACGCCGAAATTCGTCAACTATAAAAGTAGATAGAGTAAAATTATATGTTTACAAATAATATATATATATAATTGACAACAAAGTGATAAATCCAAAAGTTAGAACTTTATTACATAAATATCCATAAGTAATAAAGTATTACTAAGTGATTAAATAAGTGTTAGTAATAGTTCAACCAATCAATTAGAAGCAAATATTATCAAAGGAATAAAAGAGGAAGGGTGTAATGGAGAATTAAGCAAACAAGAGAGGGAGTTTTATGAATTGGAAGAGATGGATGCAAGAAATGCAATTCTTGAAAGGTGGAATCTATAAATACCACACTTATCTGAATTTTTTTTCAGCAAGCAAGAAGCAATCAGTCGTGAAACAAGCTGAAACCATGAACCAAAGACAGCAGCGCAGCTGCAGCGACCAGAAACGTGCAGAACCGAGAGAGACCAGAGCAGAACTGAAGAGACCAAGAAGAGAGGAAGAAGGCGCGAAAAAGAGGAGCAATCAAAGCAAAACAAGAGCAGCTGTCGTGCACAAGAGGAAACAACCAGCAGCAGCAGCAGCAGAAGCAAAACCAGAAAAGTGAAGACAGCTCTGCAGAGGTCTGGACGGCAGCAAGGAAAAGTGGAAGAAGAAGAGCCCGTCCAGCCCTTCTGAACCTCAAATCCTCTTCTCTAAACCCTCTTCTAAGTCCTCTCACTCTCTAAACCAAGGATCAAGTAAGATATCATATTATCTTCTCATTCTTTTGCTGAAAACTGCAGTAGGCTGCTGAAATTTTTGGTGCAGAAAATCTTTTTGTGTTGTGTTGGTGTTCTACACCTCAATTAAGTGTGGAACCCTAACTAGATGATGATGAGCTTTAAATAACATGTTGTTGTATGTAAATGATAACTTAGGGCTGTAATTAAGGGCTGCCACACACTTGATTTAAGTGAAAACAAAATCAGCTCTCACACACTCCAACTAGTTGATGAAAAGTGTGAGTGAATTTTGAGTGTTTGAATGACAAAGTTAAGTTTTGTGTGTGTTAAAGACTTGAAGAGCAGTAGATAAGCTCTGAAATTAAGTGGTTTTGAACTCAAAATTTGGCATGAAAAGGATTAGAAAAGCATAGGAAAGCATGTAGAGATCAATAGAGCTAGTTTTGACAATTTTTGTGAATCCCGAGTTGAAATTTTGAGCTAGAGAAAACCTGACAAGTCTGACATATATGGGGGTGTTCTACACCTCAAATGATGCCTAGGAGTCATAGAAAACCATAGGTTTTGGAACGGATCGAATCCGATAAAATTGCGCAAGTTAGGCGCAAAATAGTGTCGTTAGAGCTCTGAGAAGTGAAATAACTATGTGAATGCAATTTTTATTGTATGAAATGAGTATAGTTGATCATAATTAGTTTAAATAAGCTTATATATGAAAGAAAAACTAGCATCGTTAATCCGAAACGAAAAAGTGCACAAAACGTGCACTAAAAGTGCTAGAAAAAGGGCATTTTTCTTAGATTTGACATAGCAAACGATAGAATTTTTCGACGAAATTTGACGTGTGACCAGAATGTGAGATAAGTGAACCGTAGAAAAAGAACGAAGGAAAACGAAGCCCCGATCAGTGTGCTGTCATGCATTCTGTTATGGGCTGTCATTTGAGCTTAAAAATTTGATTTTTCGTTTCGAACCTTTAACAATTATACGGACCGCGTGGGGTGATCCTAGGGGTCAAAAACTGAAACTTTTGCTAAGAAATCGAAATTAGAGAGTCTCGGTTGAGTTAGAAATAAGTTAGGAGGTTATATAGAAAAAAAGGGTCTTAGCTGAGATTATTAACTTATAGTTCAGAATTTAGATTGTCACAAGTAATAATGAGAAACTATCATGTAGGTGATGAGCGAGCACACGAGGTCTGAGAGACTCGTTAAGACGCTTGACGCGGCTTCGAGGTAAGTGCTTTGTCACTTATAGTTATTTCCTATTGTATCTCATTCTTTGTGATTATGTTAAATGGAAATAAAAGTGATTTTTAACTATCAAAGCTCAAGTTTGAGTATATGGCTTCTTATGGAATCCATGAAGTAATTTAAACCAATACTAAGTTGTTTTTAAAGGAGTTGAAACAAGAGAGTTTTTCAAAGTTACAAAACTAGTTAGTTTTGTACTTTTCGCACTAAATAAGTTTAGTTGGAAAAACCCATGTATATGCCTTAAGAGTTTATAAGATTTAGCGCTACGTGACGATGCAGAAAATTCAGTCAGTAGTCGGTCAGATTATAGAAAAATATAGCGCTACGTTGCAATGCAGACAATTCCGCACGTAGTTGGTTATTTTATAGTTGGCACTACGTAACGATGCAGAAAATTTCGCTCGTAGTCACCCAGAGTTTTGCACTACAATTGCGATGCAGAAAATTCCGCTTTGTAGTTGCTCAGTTATGAGAATTATCACCCTACGTGCGATGCAGTAAATTCCGTAACGTAATGGTTGAGATACCTCAGTAAGCTTCACGTTGGCGTTAGTTATAATCGTCTGTGATGGTTAGAATGTTTCGAGGATATACATGAGAGTTTTTGAAAGAAATTACAAAACTTGAACAAATTTGTAATTTGCTACATTATTACATGTTATGTTACATTGATGTGTTGCACTAACCTGTTTATTCGTTGTGTAGCCTATTTACATTTCGTTGAGTGCTACCGCGGACGAGACGACGACATTTTGTTTTGTGTATATATAGGTGGGCGACTCGTGGAATGTGATGATGTGAATTTTTGTGTATATAGATGTATATTATGTGATAACTATAACCCTTGTATTTGAGAATTGCATATTTGTAAATATTATGCATTTTACATATGATGTATATACATGTACATTTCAACATGATTTCATGCTTATTTGTGATGAAAATGTGATGATAATATTGTTTGTGGATAAAGAAGTTGGGAGGAATTGAGATCATAGTTGAAGTGTAATTTTCCTTATAGGTAAATTTTGGTTTTATCAAAAATGCAGTCGTTATGCTGCCGAAATTTTATAAAAGTATTTGAAACAAAATCGCAAAAATTTTATCACTCCCTACTAGTTTGAAGAAAATTGAATTACTAAGTTTTAAACGAGTAAACCGGCTAAGAAAGTTAGGGTTCGCTTCTCGAATTTCTTCGATCCGACGAGTCGGGTTTGATGAGTCCGTTGAAGTGTCTGGTAGGATCCT
The DNA here is from genome assembly GCA_019925255.1 of Litchi chinensis. Classification (NCBI taxonomy): domain Eukaryota; kingdom Viridiplantae; phylum Streptophyta; class Magnoliopsida; order Sapindales; family Sapindaceae; genus Litchi; species Litchi chinensis. The sequence continues at coordinate 3,970,353 of CM034473.1, read as the reverse complement.
CCAGACAAGAGCTTAGATAAGGTCTGGGAAGGGTCTTGTCAGGTGATAACTCTCATAACTGAGCAACTACAACGCGGAATTTTCTGCATCGCAATTAGTTGGTTATTTTATAGTTGGCACTACGTAGCGATGCAGAAAATTCCGCTCGTAGTCGCCCAGAGTTTAGCACTACAATTACGATGCAGAAAATTTCGCTTTGTAGTTGCTCAGTTATGAGAATTATCACCCTACGTGCGATGTAGTAAATTCCGTAACGTAGTGGTTGAGATACCTCAGTAAGCTTCACGTTGGCGTTAGTTATAATCACCCGTGATGGTTAGAATGTTTCGAGGATATACATGGGAGGTTTTGAAAGAAATTACAAAACTTGAACAAATTTGTAATTTGCTACATTATTACATGTTATGTTACATTGATGTGTTGCACTAACCTGTTTATTCGTTGTGTAGTCTATTTACATTTCGTTGAGCGCTACCGCGGGCGATACGACGACATTTTGTTTTGTGTATATATAGGTGGGCGACTCGTGGAATGTGATGATGTGAATTTTTGTGTATATAGATGTATATTATATGATAACTATAACCCTTGTATTTGAGAATTGCATATTTGTAAATATTATGCATTTTAAATATGATGTATATACATGTACATTTCAACATGACTTCATGCTTATTTGTGATGAAAATGTGATGATAAATATTGTTTGTGGATAAAGAAGTTGGGAGGAATTGAGATCATAGTTGAAGTGTAATTTTCCTTACAGGTAAATTTTGGTTTTATAAAAAATGCAGTTGTTATGCTGCCGAAATTTTTATAAAAGTATTTGAAACAAAATCGCGAAAAATTTTATTACTCCTAACTAATTTAAAGGAAACTGAATTACTAAGTTTTAAATGAGTAAACCGACTAAGAAAGTTAGGGTTCGCTTCTCGGATTTTTTCGATCCGACGAGTCGGGTTCGATGAGTCCGTTGAAGTGCCCGGCAGGATCCTCAAAACAAGAGCCTAGATAAGGTTTGGGAAGGGTCTTGTCAGGTGATAACTTTCATAACTGAGCAACTACAACGCGGAATTTTTTGCATTGCAATTGTAATGCTAAAACTCTGGGCGACTACGAGTGGAATATACTACATCGCCATGTAGTGCCAAACTGTAAAATAACTAACTACGTGCGGAATTGTTTGCATCGCAACGTAGAACTATACTTTTTAGGAAAACTGAGCAACTACGGATTGAATTTTCTATGTCATCGCGTAGTGCTAATTTCTCTCTAATCTGAGCGACTACGGACGGAATTTTCTGTATCGTCACGTAGCGCTAAATTTCATATGGTTTTACGGAATATACATGGATTTTTAAAACTAACTCATCAAGTGCAAAAGCACAAAACTAACTATTTTTAGAACTTTTAAAAACTCTCTTAAGTCAAATCTTTTTAGGAACAACTTAATATTGATTTTAATCACTTTATGGATTCCATAAGAAATCTACATACTCAAAATTTAAACTTTGAAAGTTACAAATCATTTTTATTTTCATTTAACACAATAGTCAAAACTTGAAATAGAATTTAAAACAACCGCATGTGGCGAAACACTTACCTAAATCCGCACAAGACCGTGTTAAGCGCCTCCACGAGTCTCACGTGTCGCGGTAGCTCACTCTTCACCTACACATAATTTTCTTATTTAATATACGCTTCATAAACTACACATACATTGCTTTTAAACTTTAAAATTCAATACAATACACATTTTGACTATAACCTGCTCTACTCACTTCTAACTTAATCGAGGCTTCCTAATTCTAATTTCTTTACAAAAGTTTCAGTTTTGGACTCCTAGGGACACCCTCACGCAGTCCGTATAATTTTTAGAGGCCCGAAACGGAAAATTACAAATTTAAGCCTCTTTTGACACCCCAAAACAGAATGTGATGCGCAGATCTGTTCGGGGCTCCGTTTTCCTTCGTTCTTTTTCCTACGGTCCTCTTATCTCACATTCCGGTCACATGTCAAATTTCGTCGAAAAATTCTATCGTGTGCTATGTCAAATCTAAGAAAAACGTAGTGTTTTTAGCACTTTTTTATGTGCGTTTTCATATTGGACGAGCAACGATGGTTTTTCTTTCGTATCTAAGGTTATTTTACTTAATTATGATCAACTAAATTCATTTCATGCAATAAAAATTGCATTTACATAGTTATTTCACTTAACGACTCTCAGACGGCACTATTTTTGCCATAACTTGAGCAATTTTTATCGGAATCGATCCGTTCCAAAACCTATGGTTTTCTATGACTCCTAGGCATCATTTGAGGTGTAGAACAACCTCATATATGTCAGACTTGCACAGGTTGTCTCTATCCCATGGTTTGAGCTCGGGATTCCCAAATTGTCTAAAACTAGCTCTTTGACAACTCCATCGTTTCTAGATGCTTTTCTAACCTTATTCATGCTTAAATTTGAGTTCAAAACCATCTAAACTCAGAGGTTATCTACTGTTCTTCAAGCCCTTACACACACACAAACACTACTTTTTCATTTTAACACTCACAACACTTTTTATCAAATAGATAGAGTTCATGAAAATCAATTTTGTTTCCACTTTATCAAGTTTATGGCAACCCCTTTTTACAACCCTAACTTCATCTTTCTATCATATTTTGTTGGCTTTCAATCACCCAATAAATCAACATAAAAGCTAAACAAAAACTTCATCAAAACTAGTTTAAATATCAACCTAAATCCACATAACCTTCATCCAACTTATACAACACCAACTAACCACCAAAATGGAGAGAAGAGGTGATATCTCACCTTGTTTCTTGTTTAGAAAGGTGGGATTGACTTGGAAGACGTCCTAGAGAAGTGGTTTGAAGCTTGGATGGTTGCTTCTTTACCCTTTTCTTCTTGTCGTTCTTCTTCTCTTGTTCACGTTTTCATTCTGCTTCTTTTCATGCCAGATCTGATTTCCTTCTTGTATTCACAACAATTGCTTCTCTTTTTGTCTCTCAAATTCTCTAAGTGTTGTATATATATCATTAACAAATTCCTAAATGACCTCCATGTCCCCTTTCATCATTTACACGCCAATCTCTCCACTTCCTTTCTAATTCACGACTGCATCTTCTTCTTTTATTTTTCTGGCAGCTTTGCACTCTTCACTTGTCAATTTTGCTTCTAATTGATTTGTTTATATATCTCATTAAAGATTTATAGAATGCCAAGCTTGTCCCATTTGATTATTTGACTATAATCAATATTATTACTTAGTCTAATTTTGGATTGGTTACTCCTTCCAAATAACAAATCCTAAATTTCTCATTTGTGCATTTAATTAATTTTCTCAATATGGTTATCGTATAATCCTACACGATCATTAACTCCTTAATATTTCGATTTAAATTATCGTTAACTAGATTTATTATTTTAACTTTATCATCTAGTTTCTAACACTATGAGATTAAACATCGAGACTAGGGGTTTACAGGAAGAGAAAGAGAAGAGAAAGAGAGAAAGAATAAAGAAGAAAGGGGGTGAAAATAGAATAGAAACACCCGTACAGTTTTCATGTAAATGTCGTTTCTCCTTTGTACACCGTCAAATTGAGGTGATTTTTGGCAATCAGGTTAAACACTCGTAGTTCTTGAGGTTGAAGAGTCTTATCATAGATCAAAGGTTTCTGTGGTAAGTTTTGGCCATCAAATCATCACTGGTCAGAAATATAGGGCTTGAACTATGCAGTCTTCATCTAAGGGCTCTAACTTCATCTGTTGTTTGATTAAGCTCAAATTTGGATGAAAGCTTCATGAGACATGGAACCTCATTCTCAGTGGTGTGATTTGTGATCAAAGCACTCTTTGTTGAGATATGCAGTTGGAATATTAGCCTTGAGTTTGATTCCTCTATCTCTCTCTTCTTATTTGATATCATATTGTGATTGTTGTTAAGAATTGAGTTTCTTGATGATGTTGTTGTGTTAAATCTCTTGATAAAGTTAGAGAATTGTTGTAGACTCATAAATTGATTTATAGTGAATATGTTTTGATAAATACAGTCCCATGGTTTTTACTCCTTAATTAGGGATGTTTTCCTCGTTATAAATCGACTTGTGTTTTTTGTGCATGTATGGATTGCTTGATTGGTTGATTGTTACATATAGTTATTGTGGGATTGAGTTCTATTTAATTGGTTTGTATTCGGTTTACACATATGGGAGAAAATTTATTTCGTTATTTGTTCTGCTGTTACACTTTCTCCCTACAACAATAAAGGTCGAGAAAGGGGTAGAAATAGAAGTAAATGGAACAATAATAAGGTGTCCTGCAAACTTTAAGGAAAAGCTGGCTACACTTCAATGCGATAAAAGAATTGATTAAAACTGACAGGGTTTCCATCTATATATATCAGCAATTTTCTGGTTACGATCGCACACAACATCAAGGTTTTCCTTCCTAAATACAAGCACACCTTGGTCAAATTTTTCAACCACCACCACAAAACTACTACAATTAGATATTTGCAGCTCCTTCCTACTGTGCAACACCTAAATCAATTCATGATCCCTCTTGGCATTTGGATAGTGAGGCAACTAACCATATAACCAATCTTGAGAATTTGTCAATTAAAAGTGATTATAAGTGCAATGAAAGGCTAGCTATGGGCAGTGAATGATAACTACAAATCCTTTCTCATTGGTAACTCTCATATTTCTTCTCAAACTTAACCTTTGTAAACTCTACATCGGAAAACATACTTCATGTCCCCAACATTAAAAAGAAACTTTTGAGCATTTCTTGCTTAACCAAAGACAATAATGGATGTGCTGAATTTCATATTGATCATCTTGTTATAAAGAGCTAGATTATGAGGAGGGAGCTTCTCAAAGGCCAACTTAGAGATGACTAGTATCAAGTGAAGTCATTGGAGCTCCTCCTTAAATGAACAATGAGTCCTCCATGAGTCCTATGTCAATGTACTTAACTAAATCCTCTTTCGATGATTGTAAAACTCTGTGATGCCTTGTTCTCCTCCAGTTTTTAAATTTGATATCCATTTTTTTTTTTTAAAAAGGTTTAAATTTGATATCAACAGTCGTCCTTTACCCACTACAATTGATGGTAACCGACGGGATGTAATGTCATTACTACAGTATTAACATTCCATCCCATACTTCTTAAAAAGGAGAAAGTTCAGAAGATTGGCATTGGTGACAACAGCAATTATTAACAGGGCTGACCTAGCAGCAAAACTAGTTATTGGCGTCTGACCATATAAACCAATTATCTCTATAACAGATTTAGTTCAATGGTTTTACAATAACAGGGACGCCAAACTGTGGTTGCAAAGTGATGCCATAAACTGGTGCATGCTTGTACTCAGGTGAGAGTGATAAGGAAAACCTTTGAAGGATCAATGCAATTCCCATTTTGGCTTCAAACATAGAGAACGACTGACCTATGCAAACTCTTGGACCGGTTGAGAAGGCAAGCAGTGCATGTGGGTGTTTTGTTGCTTTGGAGATCCCATTAGCAAATCTTAGCGGATTGAATTCATCAGCATCTTCTCCCCAATATTCTTTGCTCTTGTGAATTTTCAATATTGGAAGCATGATATTTGTATGCTTAGGAATTGTTATATTCCCCAACTTCAAGTCTTCTGATGCTTTCCTCGTCAACAATGGTGCTGGATCATACAGCCTCAATGACTCCAGCAAAACCATGTTCACCTGGAGAAATGGTACTAGTACAAATAAAATGAAGTATTTTTTTTTTCTAACATTTAAAAGTTCAAATTTTAAAACTACCATTGAAATTATAAACTGAGTTTCATTAACATCAATTGTTCGTATAGGAAAAATTTCTTTCTGTAGAAAAACTGAAAGTTCATGCAAACGAATAATGCTAAAAAAAAATCAATTTATAATTTCAGGAATAGTTCTACGATTTAACAATTTTTTTTTTCCTATTTGATGAAACTTTCAACCAAATAAATTAAAAGAAACAAGAAAAGAAATTAAGATATCATAGCTCACCAATTTTAACTTGGATAGCATATCAGCATCAGGAATTCCCCTTCCAAGTTCCTTCAACACTTCTTCTCTAAGTTTTGATTGCCACTTAGGATATATACATAGTAAATACACAGTCCAAGTTAACAAAGAGGCGGTGGTTTCATGCCCTGCAAAAAAGAATGTTTTGCACTCGTCTATAATCTCACCCATGTTTAACTCGAGGATGGATCTAGATTGAACCATTTTTGAGGCTCCAATCAGTACACCGAGTACATCATCTCCATAATCTTCTGAAATTTCATTAGCTTTGGCATTCAATCTTCTCTCTATAATGTTTCTTATTGTGTTTTTCAACTTCCTGTCAAGCTTCCATATTTTAATGTTTGATGGAGTAGGTAGATACCTAAAATGAATATAAATAATAGTTTGTTAAGCAATGTGAGTACTTAATTGTCCTTGAAGTCCAATACAAAAGTTAAAAATTAATTAGAGAAGTAAAACTCAAGAGAGTAAGGCATGAAATTACCGGCCTCCTGCTAAGAAAATATCATCCATTGTAGCTGTAGCGATTTTTTGAAGCTCAATTTGGGATTTGAAGGCTTCTTTGCCTTCTTTATAGCTACTTCCAAAGGCAGCATGGGAGATTACATCAGACGTAAGCCTCACGAATTCTCCATGTATCTCTATTACTTTACTCTGATCCTCAGATATAGTGACATGATTTTCCCACTCTTCAAGTATGGATATGATACATTTGGCCATTTGACTTAACATAGCCTATCAAGGATCAACAATATATAATACATTATCATAAACTTGGACAAATTGTACATAAGACAATCTTATTTCTTGGCTTAGAAAACTACTTGCAAACAAAGAAAAATTGTAGAGACCTTGATTTTTTCAATCTTGAAGGCAGGACTAATTATTCTCCTGTGCCTGGCCCAGTCATGTCCATTAAGTAAAGGCAATCCTTTCCCTATCGTGGTCAATAGGGTAAGCGTTTTCTTGGGCCGATGATACAAACCACACTTGTTATCCAGTATTTGTATGACCAGCTCTAGATCTGTAATATAAATCCAAGGCTCCGTTCCATTCCAAAATAGAAATGGCTCTCCTGATTTATATTGCATAATATACGAAGTGAAAATCCAGCAAATATCACTAAATTTAACATAAATTTTCGAAAACAACATCAACTTTTAAAATGAATGTTTTAGATCAATGTTCAAAATCCGAGTAAGGATTTTCTACCTTTTTTGTTTTAAATTTTTGATAATTTAGTGACACATCAACATTAACAAATAGTGGATAACCAAAATTATTATATTTTTTCTTTCTCGTGCATCACTTAAACTTAACTTCTCTTATAAAAAATTTAGCAAAAACAAGAACCTAACAAATAATCCTTGCTCTCAAAAACTATTGTTTTATTTTGTGCATTTAATAAATCTTCCCTATACTTTAGCTATATTACTTAACAACTTTTATGGTAAAATTGTGCTTGTGTGGTGTCCCCTAAATACAAAATATACATAACCTACCCATATATGTATTTCACAATATGTAAAAACCCCCCCCCCCCCCCCCCCCCCCCAAAAAAAAAAGCATTAAAAAAAATCTAGAGTTTTAAAATTAGTACCAAAATTATAAACTAAATATTTTTAGCACCATTACTACATATAACAACCACATATTAATTTTAACATGAGGAAATAGTTCACATTCAAACTATTGATCCTTAAAAAATAAAATAAAATAAAATAAAAAAGCTTTATTTATAATTTTCGTGCTATTTTCAAAACTTTCTACAATATAAATCAAACTCAAAGAAAAAAAAGTTAATAATAAGACAATAATCAACAAAGTAAGAAAAAAATGTTAGCATCTTTCAAAAAAAAAAATTATGAGATATCTATGCAAAGTAAACAAGTTTACAATAATAAAATCCAACTTTTTTTTTTCTTTTTAATTCAAATCCATTTTATAATGATGTTACAAATAACTAGCTAGTAGCGTAATGTACCAACCAATTGATTAAAATAAAAAGCATTTTACAAATATGTAATTCAAGAACTTCAAATATATACTTTTAATGATCAAGGTTAGACTATATATCAATTGAAAATGCAAGCATGAATAAAAATATTCACTTAAAAATAGGAAGAAGAAATTGATAATCACCATATTGAGAAGACCATCTATTAAGGTAAGGTAGAATCTTATCCATGATATCATGTGAGTATGTGTCTAAAACCTTTTCTCGTGAATCCTTGTTGAGTTTCTTCTTTTCTTTGAGAGAACCTAAAACAACCTTATAAGAAGGCCCCATTATTCCTTGTTTTCTAAAGCATCTTGTCATTGCATATGGCCTCCAAAATACAATCCTACAAACTTTCAGAATTTTTGAGACTAGAAAAATTGCTAAAAGAGCTACACTGACTTGACCAAAAAACTCCATTGTCATCATCTCCTTGTGTTTGATAGAGAGAGTGATTGTGTTGGCTTGTATAAACAAACAAGATGGTGATTGGTGATGATGTCATTAATGATGTTTAAGAATGGAGCCAAAGTGTTAAAAATCCAATTGAGATTTTGTTTTGGTATGACACATTACCTTGTTTGGTAATAAAACAACTTTCTACAAAAAATAGGTTGTTTCATCTTGTTTGCATACAGATTGGATTGAATTATTTTGATATGAATAGATTGGGCTGGACAACAACTTCTTTGGAATATGACAATTTTTCACTAAAAAAAAAGGTTTTTTGGCCTTGTTTAGCACATGAGATTTATTAGATTATTTTGATATGATTGGATTAAATTAGACAATACCTTCTTTGGTAATAAGACAACTTTTTTGCCAAAAATAAGTTGTTTGACCTCGTTTACCATGTGGGATTAGATTGGAAAATACCTTCTGTGGTAATAAGCAACTTTTTTATTAAAAATAGGTTGTTTGGCATCGTTTAGCATGCAAGATTAGGTTAGATTATATTGATGTGACTGGGTTGAATTGATTTGGCATATGAGATTGAATTGAATTATTTTGATGTGATTGAATTGGATTGGATAGTACCTTCTTTGATAATAAGACAATCTTTTATAAAAATAGTTTTTTCGACCTTGTTTCGCACACGAGATTGATTTGATTATTTTGTTGAGATTGAATTGAATTGGACAATGCCTTCCTCAGTAAAAGATAATTTTTTACTAAAAATAGGTCTTTGGCCTTGTTTAACACGTAGGATTAGATTACTTTGATATGATTGGATGAGACTGGACAGTACCTTATTTGGTAATAAGACAACTTTTTACTAAAAAAAGGTTATTTGGCCCCGTTTATCATGCGAGATTGGATGATTTAATGTGATTGGATTGGACAGCACCTTCGTTGGTAATAAGCAACTTTTTATTAAAAATAGGTTGTTTGGCCTCATTTGGCATGCAAGATTAGATTAGATTATATTAATGTGATTGGGTTGACTTGATTTGGCACATGGGATTGAATTGAATTATTTTGATGTGATTGAATTGGATGAGATAGTACCTTCTTTGATAATAAGACAATCTTTTATAAAAATAGTTTTTTCGGCCTTGTTTCGCACGTGAGATTGATTTGATTATTTTGTTGAGATTGAATTGAATTGGACAATGCCTTCCCTAGTAAAAGATAATTTTTTACTAAAAATAGGTCTTTGGCCTTGTTTAACACGTAGGATTAGATTATTTTGATATGATTGGATTAGATTGGACAGTACCTTCTTTGGTAATAAGACAACTTTTTACTAAAAATAGGTTATTTGGCCTTGCTTATCAGGCGAGATTGGATGATTTAATGTGATTGGATTGGACAGCACCTTCTTCGGTAATATGACAACATTTTACTAAAATTAGGTTGCCTAGCCTTATTTGCTGTGCGGGATTTGATTAGATTATATTGATGTGATTGGATTGAATAGGACAATACCTTCTTTAGTAATAAGACAACTTTTTTACTAAAAATAGGTTGTTTGGTCTCGTTTGGCACACAGGATTGGATTAGATTATTTTGATATGATTGGATTGGATTAGACAATACCTTCTTTGGTAATAAGACAACTTTTACTAAAATAGGCTTCTTAGCCTTGTTTGAAATGTGAGATTGATTTGATTATTTTGATGTGATTAGATTGAATTTAACAATACTTTCTTTAGTAGCAAACAACCTTTTACTAAAAATAAGTTGTTTGGCCTCGTTTAACATGCGAGATTAGACTATTTTGATATGATTTGATTGGATTGGACAGTATCTTCACAAATTTTTACTAAAAATAGGTTTTTTGGTCTCGTTTGACGCATAGGATTCGATTGAATTATTTCGACGTGATTGAATTGGATTGGATAATACATTCTTTTGTAATAAGACAATTTTTTACTAAAAAAAAAGGTTGTTTGGCCTCGTTTAGCACGTGAAATAGGATTGAATTATTTTGATGTGACTAGATTTGATTAGATAGGATAGGATTGAATTGAATTAATTAGTTGTGATGTGTTTGGCATTGTATGGGATTTCATTAAAAATTGTACTAGTATCAATTTTTAGTGTATTATAAGAGTGCACAAAAAATAATTATGCATTATAAAATAAAACTAAAAAGTAAAACATAACTCTTTAAAATTATTTTTTAAAAAAAAAAAACTCTTTAAAATTATTTTTTAAAATAATATTTATTTTCTAATTATTATTGATTTATATATTATTTTTTAATATTATAGCAAAGTGTATAAAAATGAAATTGTCTGTTTGCTATAAACTAACTGATTTTTGCTTATGTTGGTTTTATTCAATATTATGACTTAATATGTTATGTTGCAACTTTAATTATATGTCATAACCTATAAACTAGATGTTGTAATGCAAAAATAAAAAATAGTAGTAATGTAAATCAACACACGAACAATTTAACGTGGCTCGGTATTATCTTACATCCATGAGGCTTTGCCCAAAGAGATCAACTATTGATGAACATATAGGTGCAACTTACTTGACTTACTCAAGCTAAGAATCCATTTTAGAATCGATGCAATATGAAGTACACATTCATTGGTATTGTTTTAGCAAGCTAATCTTGCCTTCATAGGTGACAACAGTTTGAAATCCCTTTAAATTGTGATCCTGCCTACTCTCTCTATGGCCAAATGTCTTGTTATCCCAATAAGCACTTACTCTAAACTTAATAGCCTCATAAGTTTAAGTCTAGCACACAAACTTAGAAAGTAAGCCTCTCTAGGCATTACAATGAATATCACTCAATCTCTCAATGTATATGTATTGTTTTTACTCATAAAAACCTCACAGATAAACAACCAAGAGTAAAGAAAACTCTAAGTCACAAATACATGTAGTTTGTAAGATAAACTCTTCACATTCTACACTCTAAACTGCATACAAAAATTGTAAGTGTAACACGCTCTCTCTGTATCCAGGTAACCCTTTAAATTTTACCGTTATGTATACAATGATAAGCTATTAAATATTTTTGGATGGGTCTGGGGTAGGTTTATGATTTCAAAATCCTAAAATTTATTAAAATGAACGGACTCGGGTAATTGTTAGGATACTAACGAAGTTTTCGAATTTGAAATTGGATTTTAATAAAATTTTCAGTTGGACTCGAGAGGATCACGAATATGAAAATCGCATTTTAGGAGTTTGGAAGGACAAAATAATACAAGTGACAAATGCGTGGTGGATGGAGAGAATGTGTGACAAGTGTGAGCTCATGATTGAATATATATATATATATATACATATACGGAAATGAAGAACAAACAAATAAATTGAAAAAAAAAAGCAAAAAGCAAAAAGCAAAAACAAAAGCAAAAAGCAAGACAAAATATGAACCACTCATTCGGTCAATGCTTTATTTCACTCATTCTTTGATTTTTTTTTCACTTACCCGGGCACACACACATTGTCTCATCTGTCATTCACTCATACACTCGATCCTCTCTCCCTTTTTAACAACAATCATCTCATTCTCACGTCTCTCTCTCAAACTCACGGTTTCTCTCTCAATCTCTTACTTTAGCTAAAGCTTCTCTCAGTTCCCTCGTCTCTCTCACAAGCTCATCTCCCTCACCCACTCATTTCTTTCACAGTAAACATCTCTCTCTTTCTCGGTTCTCTTCTCCCTCTAGTTTATGGATTCTACTCTCTTTCTCACTCAATCTTTTAATTTTGGAAGGAGTTAACAAGAATCAAGGAAGTTAGCTTTAAAGCAAGCTAGATCAAGCAAGAAAACAAGTGAGACAAGCCAAAGTGACTCACAGCCAAGCTAGGGGGGTTGGAGGTCGAGTGTGTTCCATGGGGAAGGAATGACATTCTTGATGAAACAACACCCATTTAGGAAGGTAGAAGTCATTTAGAAGCGTTTGCAATGTTTTCGGAACGTAAGTGTTAGTTTTTGAAAAATTTAGTTAAGCTTTCGGAAAGATTTTCTTTGGTAAATGCATGATTGGGTCTTAGGATATACCACCTCGTTAGTGCGGAGGTTGGTTTGTGGATGATTTGATGTGGATTGATTTTGAAAACAAAAATGCATATATTCTAGTTTTGACCACGAAGGGGTATTTTGGTCATTTAAAAATTGTTTCGATTAATTGATGAAATTTTAGGGAACTTTTGAATGCTAGGATAAGCTCGAAAATCAAAAACGAAATCATTGAATACTAATTGGTCACTTCAAGATTTAAAGTATCATAATTGTTCGAAAGTAATATTTAATGGTTGTAAGTGAAATTAGTATTGTTAAAAATAACGTAAGAAGAATGATGATATGGCTATGTGTGGAATTCAGTCAAGTGAGGAAGTGTTAGTTCGAAATTTTCATTTAAGTTTATTCGCATGAGTTTAATCTCGAGTTGAAATATACATAGTGTTCAAATAATTAAAATTGCGAATGAATACTTGTCGACGTTGGAATTCAGTCGACGAGTAATCAATGCCCAATACCTGCAATCAATGTGAGAAAGCACAAATACCAAGGAAAGACAAAGACAGAAACAGAGGATCAAACGAGGAACACGGAGCTTTTACGTGGTTCGGCAATAATTGGCCTACGTCCACGACTGTCTGTCTCTTTAATTCTGCAGAGTGACAGTATATTATTGATGATTCTCTGATTATGTTTACAATGATCTTAATCCCTATTTATAGGGAAAGAGGTGTTACAATTCTGGTTGTAGCAAATCAGGAAGAGAATCCTGAATTAATTATATTCCCTAAACAATTGGGAAAAATAAGGAAAATAATTGTAAATTAATTATACTTCCTAATATATTTAGATAATATTAGGAAATTACTATAATTATCTCAAGATAATGTTGATCTGAATTTGAATTTGAATTGATCTCCATATCTGATGAGGAAATCACGGTTTGATTGGACAATTGCCATATTTGGAGAGAGAATCACGTTTGAACTTGGTAACTGCCTGCTCTGGAAGATATGATGCTTATCACGTGTCTAAGCGAGCTGACGTGTCATGGTGATCCCAATCTCGAGCTCGCTGAGAGACGAGCTGCGCAGGCGGCGAGCTGCGACCTGGCTACACTCATGGGTCTGTTGATGCCAGCTGGAAATCTTGATGGCCTTTGAGTCAATACTGGGCCTCATCTGATGGACTCTGACTACACTTACCTCATTGGGTCTTCTTATCGGGTCTTAAATGGGCCTAAATTGGACTTTTACCAGCCCAACTACTGAGTCCGAAAAATATGCATAACATTAGCCCCCCAGCTTCTCAGTTTGCTTCAGCGAGCTGGGAGCTTGATTTGCTGGTAAAAGTTGGCTTCCTTGGCACGCTTACTTTCATAACTGCCTCTGTACACTTTCAAATTCCACCTTTTCAGTTTTGACACGTGGCGATCATGCAAATGGTAACTGAAGAGACCCCTGCACGTCCTTTACACGCGTATTTAATGCGCACGTCTTTCAACTGACGGCTGCATGATTTCCAAAGCCACGTTTCGCGCTGCACCGTCAGATTTATGACGGTTACTCTTTCCCAAGATCTGACAGTTGGGGTTCACACTTGTTTGTCTATATAAGACATTGGCCCCTTTCCATTTTCTTCTTTCATCTGTCACTTTCTTCCAAAGCAAACAAGCGTTTCAAGCTTTTAAGCATCCAGGACCCACAATCCTTTCTCGAAATCATCAGCCTTTCTCCCCGTTTTTTATCTCGTCAACAGTTCAAGGTGAGGCTTTTTTTTCTTCAAAACTTTTTTGTTTTGGGTTCATCTTGCTCCATCACCATTGTTGTTCCTGCAATGATATATATGTATTTATTTATTTATTTTTAGATGTCTTCAAGTGGAACTCGCAAGGGGATGATTCCAAGCAATGAAGCTCGTGAGCATGACAAAGCCCGAACTCATGCTATTCAGGGAAGAGAGGCTCGTGAAGCATTCGCTCGTCATCCCACATCGCTAAAACGTCCTGAGGTGGAAGGACTTGTCAAGCAATTCCATATTCCCTTCGGTTGCCGTATACTGCTGCCTGATTCAAACAATCATGCATGCTATCCACCCAGGGGATTCATCGCTGTCAGCACCCAGCATCTCGAGCAGGGGTTACGGTTCCCCGTTCCACCGTTCTTGGTCGAATTTCTCAACAAAGTCAAGCTCGCGCCATTTCAACTGACTCCCAACTCTTATACGCAGTTGATCTCGCTGGCTGTAGCCTTCTTCAGGAATGGCCTTCATGCCCCTACACCGAGGATTATTCAGCAGTTTTACTCCTTCAAGGCCGTGTCTGCGGGAGATGGAGAGAAACCGGATGGCATCTATTATCTCACAGCTCGCCAGTCGCAATACAAAGACCTTTTGCCCAAAGGAGAAGCGAAAGGCAAATCCAACGTTGGGCCGTACAAGACGAGTTGGTTTTATATCTCGTGCCCATCTCTTGCAGATCTCCAAAACTTCAGCTTCGTCCTAAAACCAGGTACTCATAAGAAAATTTAAGCGAGCTGACTTTGTCTTGTATCTTCATTACTTATCATTTTTTTTTTTTGACCATTTGTTGTGCAGTGCTGAAGATGGACGAGTCTCCTCTTAACAGCGGGGAGGAACGAGCTCTTGACAAGCTCGCCAAATCGAACGACGCGGGCATCAGCAGCAGATTCGACGATGCTATCCTTAGAGCTTACAAGCTTGCTCCTTCTACGGACTCCCATCTTCTGCGAACTGGGGAAGATATAGGCAAGATGAGTGACAGGCCTAGACTTCCTTCTGTTTTTGAGGTTTCTGTTCAGGATGCGTCTACTTCCCGACCTCCGCCAGCAGTTTCTTCATCATCAGAGGATGCCATTCGCTCGGATAACATTCGCTCGCCTTCTCCACCTCGGAAGACTTCATCTCGAGGTGCTCCTGCTCGCACCTCGTCTAAAGCAAGATCATCTTCAGCTCGCACACCAACGAAGGCGAAGCCGTCTTCAACTCGCAACCCTTCAAAGGGTGCGTCTAAAAAAGGTTCTTCTACAATTCCTGCTCCAGTTCGGACAGGTTCAGACCCAGTCCCTGTGGCTTCT
Organism: Litchi chinensis; assembly: GCA_019925255.1. NCBI lineage: Eukaryota > Viridiplantae > Streptophyta > Magnoliopsida > Sapindales > Sapindaceae > Litchi > Litchi chinensis. The sequence goes on along the minus strand of CM034473.1, from coordinate 3,954,762 downwards.
ACTGCACAGGCTGACCCATCATCTTCTCCACATCACACATCTACTCCAGGGGCTTCACTGCCATCCCCAGCTCGTGCTCCAGCCCCTGCTCCTTCTTCTACGAAACTCCCAGCCAACAGGAGGAAACTTATACTCATGAAATCTCCTCCTGCAAGTCCCTCTGTATCTAAAGCTTCCTCGACTCCTTCAACAAAACGGCCTGCCGAAGACTTGGCCACTCCAGCAGCACCCTCAAAACGCTCTAAACTATCTGCCCAGGACCAGGCTCCTGCAATTGCTGCATCCAACGAAGCGCCTGTTGTTGCTGAAGCTACTGTCCCTGCGACCGCCGCTCCCAGCGAGGTGCATGATGCTGCTAAAGCCACTGCTTCCTCAACTGTTGCTCCTAACGAGGTGCCTTTCTCAAACGTGTTTGCAAATCTTCAGTCACCTCCTACTTCCAGTTCGCAGCCGGGGAAAGGTGATGCTCCTTCTAAGGTTGCTCCCCAGTCATCCCGAGCTGGCCCCAGCGGACATGCGACTAAGCGTACCGTTGTATCGCGACGAGGTGGTTCTTATGATGATGCACGCGATATCCCGGAGCGCGAGAGAACTCCTTCCCCAACCAGATCAGACATCGAGCTGGGTCCTGGAGGAAGATATTTAAATGTCTTCCTTGACAACTGGGCAACAATTATGCTCAATCACGCGAATGTCTTGGAAAATAGGTGTCTTAAGGGCGAGGACCTAGATGAGTTCGCGGCTCGCCATTGCATGCTGGTAAGTTATTTTTCCTCATCTGTTGATTCCCTTACTTGACTAGATTTTAATCCGTTCATAATTTCCAGGGTGCCCTTGCTGCAATGAAGCGAAAAAGGGAGACAAAGGCTACTAAGGATGAGATGAGGAAGCTGGAATTCGACCTGGAGGCGGCTACTGAGGATTTAGCTAAATTAGCCTCGGGCAGAATAGAAGGTCAGGAAGCTCAGATCGCTAAGGCGAACGCTGCAAGTCAAGCCTTTGAGGAAGCTCTAAAGAAGATGGAACACGAGCACATCATGCTAAGAGACGAGCTTCTCAAGGTGAAAGAGGACCTGAGGCAGTCCGAGCAGCGAGCTGAATTGGACGAGCAGAGGGCTTCAGCTGCAGAAGAAAAGGTCGAAGTGCTTCATCGCCAAGTTGAAACTGCCTTGGCGCGGGCTGAAACTGCTGAGAAACAGGCCGAGGAGGCAAGGAAGCGAGCTGATGAGATGGGCACTGCAGCTAAAAGTGCTGAGGAGGCTGCAACCAAACGAGCCGAGGTGCTAAAGCAGCAAGTGGGGGAGGCTATTCAGCGAGCTGATGCTGCGGAGCAACGTATTGAAGACATGAAGAAAGAGGCTGAGGTCGTCAATCGTCTCGCTGATAATGCCTTCGAAGAGCTGTCGGTCTTCAGAGAGCAAGCAGCTCAAGAACTGGAAGTGCGGGTTGCAGATGCAAAGGACGAGGCCGAGGCACGAACAGGTCGTGATTTCCTCTACACACTGTGGATGTCCCATCCAAGAATGGATTTTTCTATCTTTGGGGACATAGGGCTTGAAACCGTTGAGGAATTTAAAGCAGAAGCTGCCTCGTCTACTGCTGGTCCAGAATCTTTGGCTGATCCAGATCCTCCTGCTCAAAACTAATAGCTCTTTTTCTTTCCTTTTTTATGTAATCAGTTTTTCAGTTTTTCATACTTAATGAAAATTTCTTTCATTATTTCTGCGTTGACTGTTCTTCAGGCTTTTGTATAATATACTTTATACTCTTCATATTTCTTGCGAGCTGATAATCAATGAACCCAAAATCTGGTAATAATTAACGCAATTACTTGTTTTACCAACTTAATAAAATTTTGCAGGTATAAGTAATTGGTTTATCAGAATGTTTGATGAGCTATGCAGGGGTACTTAGTCCTCTGCTTTTTAGGCTCTTTCATTTATAGCGAGTTATGCAGGGGTCATCACCTCACCTGCTTTTTAGGCTCATTAGGCGAGCTATGCAAGGACACTTAGTCACTTGCTTTTTAGGCTCATTCATTTATAGCGAGCTATGCAGGGGTCGTCACCTCACCTGCTTTTTAGGCTCATTAGGCGAGCTATGCAAGGACACTTAGTCACTTGCTTTTTAGGCTCATTCATTTATAGCGAGCTATGCAGGGGTCGTCACCTCACCTGCTTTTTAGGCTCATTAGGCGAGCTATGCAAGGACACTTAGTCACTTGCTTTTTAGGCTCTTTCATTTATAGCGAGCTATGCAGGGGTCGTCACCTCACCTGCTTTTTAGGCTCATTAGGCGAGCTATGCAAGGACACTTAGTCACTTGCTTTTTAGGCTCATTCATTTATAGCAAGCTATGCAGGGGTCGTCACCACACCTGCTTTTTAGGCTCATTCATTTGTTCTTTGAACTGTTGAGTTCGGAGCCCGTTAGCCTGGTGAAGAAAGTTGAATCAAAAACAGGGGAAGAATGGAGCTATCATTTATAATTAATCCATATTACAAATAATGAAAAATTTATTGATAATAAGGGCGGAGATGCTCGGCATTCCAAGCTCTGGGGACTTCTACCCCATTTACATTAGCTAAGCGATAAGCTCCATTTCCCAAGGCTGTTTTGACAACATACGGTCCTTCCCAGTTAGGGCCTAAGGATCCGTCACTTGGCTTGCGGGCTCCTGGTAGAATGAGGCGTAGGACTAAGTCTCCCTCATTGAATCGGCGAACCCGAGCATTCTTATTGTAGTACCTCGCTATTCTTTGCTGATAAACAGCTACCCTTAGCCTGGCCGTTTCCCTGTGTTCTTCAAGCAGGTCCAGGTTTGTTGCAAGTAGCTGATCATTGTCATTTGGATTGAAGGTCGCTCTTCTTTGCGAGGTGACTTCAAACTCAGCCGGGATCATAGCCTCCGATCCGTATACCATTGAAAATGGAGTCTCGCCAGTGGAGCTACGAGCTGTGGTTCTGTAGGACCATAATACTTTTTGAAGCTCATCTACCCATGCTCCTTTCTTTGCTTCCAGTTTCATCTTCAGGGTCTGCTTGATGATCTTATTCACTGCTTCAACTTGGCCATTGGCTTGTGGATGATCCACTGCTGAGAAGCTCTTAACAATTTTGAGGTCGTTGCAGAACCTGAGAAACTGGTCACTAGCGAACTAGGTCCCATTATTGGTTATAATCTGCTGTGGGACTCCGAATCTGCAAATAATGCTGCTCCATACAAACTTCTCAATCTTTGTTGTGGAGATTTCAGCTAGCTCCTTTGCTTCCGCCCACTTGGTGAAGTAATCTACCGCGACCACCGCATGTTTGCATCTTCCCCGAGCCATTGGTAGAGGTCCAATCAAATCCATCCCCCAAATAGCAAAGGGCCATGGGCTCACCATCTGTTGAAGGTAAGCAGGTGGAGCTCGCGGAATATGAGCAAACCTCTGACACTTGTCGCATTTCTTCACTAAGTTGATGGCGTCTTGCCTCATAGTAGGCCAGTACAAGCCTTGACATAGTGCTTTTTGAGCTAAAGACAGCCCCCCAGCGTGGTTCCCGCAATGGCCTTCATGTATTTGTCTTAATACTGTTTCACATTCAGGACCATCAATACACCTTAGCAGTGGGGCTGAGAACCCCTTCTTGTACAGCGCATCGTCATAGATGCAATACCTGGCTGCTCTAGCTCGAAGACGCCGAGCCTCCAGCTTGTCACGAGGTAGCTTTCCATCCTGTAAATAGCTGAGTATCAAGCTCATCCAGGAGTCAGGCT
>CM034473.1:3899176-3950500 GCA_019925255.1 Litchi chinensis | reverse complement strand
ATGTATCTTAGCGTTATAAAGTTTTATTCCAAAAGCTTAAATCTTTAAATTGTATAGTTTTAAAAGCAATATCGCTAAAAATTTAGAAATTTCTTAAACATTTTTTCGGGAGGTAAATTTTATAAAGAAACGATTTAGATAGAAAACACTAAACACTCATTGAGCTCTTTTAGCTCATCCTTTTCCATCTTTGTTTTCCAAAAACCTCCATAAGTGCAGGAGCAGGTTATCAGCGCTCAGTCTCCTACTCTCGATTGATGGGCTGGACAGATACGACGATTTTGTGAATTCATGTTTTGCATATTTGAAACGAATTGAAACGTATTGTTTTTTATATATAATAACCATAATTGTAAAGAATTTTATGAAATTTGTTTTGAGTTTAGAGATGTAGTTATGTTTGGTAAATAAAAATAAGTTGATGTTTATTGTGTATTTGAAGTAAATGTTTGATTTTATGTAACTATTTTTGCATGGAATGCACGAAATTATATTTTCAATCCTTGAAATGATTTTTGTAGAATTAAATAAATTGTAGTTAGGTTTTGAAACGAAATGGACCTGAGGTCCAAATTTGAAGTTGAGAATATGTATGAAATTTTAGAAGTGTTTGTTTTCCTTGTTATAGGGTGGTATAGCTGAATAAATAACCGTTATGTTGCCAAAATTCTGTTAGGAAAACCATATCTTTTAAAAAGAAAATTCTTAAATTTCATGAATCTTATATTTAGTGTTAATCAAATTTTAAGGGTTCGCTCCTCGACTTCCCTTTTGGTGATGCTAGCTATAATCTAAAAAGATTCCGTGGAGTGCCTGGCAGGATCACTGGATTCCGTTAGAGGGAATTTAAATCAGATCCTGTCATACAAAAAATGCCATTAGTTAGCTTTGAGAGCTTTTAATTGGTTAAATTCTAAAGACCAATTCAATTTCAACTAAATCCATTGCAATGTAACCAAAAGCTAACTAGCTAGTTCAATTGTCTTCAAAATCACCATTTTACCATCTTTATCTCTACACTTTCTCCTATTTTTAGATTTCCCAAAATGCCCTTAAATAGGTATTTTAATAATTTATTCAACCATGTCCCCTGTTTTTTGTAATTTATTTGACACCAACTTCATGTTAAACTCTAATCAATCATCGTACCACTTTTCAATTTTGAATTTATCTTCGGTCTATTCGGAAGTCTTACTAGAATTCAATTACACATCTGGGTACTCAAAATTTCTTTATTATTCCATAAATATAAGCATACTTTACATGGTACGTACACAGTACTAGAATCGGAAGGGTATATTACAAATTCTCCCCCCTTATAAAATTTCATCCTTGAAATTTACAAGATTCATCTAACTAAAAAGGTAGAGATATCGTTGGTGTGTCTGATCTTCATGCTCCCATATGGCTTCCTCCACGTTGTGATTCCTCCCCAAAACCTTTAACAAGGGAATGACTTTAATACGCAGGACTTGTTTTTTGCGATCTAGAATTTGGACTGATTCTTCTTCATAAGTTAAGCTTTCCCTTAGTTCCACAGGTTGCTCTTTAAGTATGTGGGAGGGGTCCTGAATGTACTTTCGGAGTATGGATATATGAAATACATCATGAATTCTTGCTAATTATGGTGGCAGCTTTAACCTATATGTTACTAATCCAACTTTACCATGCTTTCTGAATTTGAGCACACCTTTCCATGAGGAGATCTTGAGGAATACTTTATCACCAACCTCAAACTCCAAGTCCCTATGACGATTATCTGCATAGTTCTTTTGTTAATTGTTCGCTATCTTGAACCTATCCTTGATTACTTTAATCTTCTCAAAAGTGATCTAGAAAAGCTCAGGACCTATTAGTTTCCTCTCACCTACCTCATCATAGCACACTAGAGTCCTGCACTTTCTTCCGTAGAGTGTCTCATATGGAGTCATACTAATACTGGCCTGATAATAGTTATTATAGGCAAACTCTATGAGTGGTAGATGTATATCCCAACTCCGCTTAAATTCTAGAACACATGCTCTGAGTATATCTTCAAGTATTTGAATTGTTCATTTAGATTGACCGTTCGTCTAGGGATGAAAGGTTGTGTTGAAATTTGACTGAGTACCTAAAGCTTTTTGCAAGTTAGGCCAAAACTTTGGTGTAACCTAGAATCATGGCCTGAGACGATAGAAACCGACATACCATAGAGTCTGACCTATTAGTTTCCTCTCACCTACCTCATCATAGCACACTAGAGTCCTGCACTTTCTTCCGTAGAGTGTCTCATATGGAGTCATACTAATACTGGCCTGATAATAGTTATTATAGGCAAACTCTATGAGTGGTAGATGTATATCCCAACTCCGCTTAAATTCTAGAACACATGCTCTGAGTATATCTTCAAGTATTTGAATTGTTCATTTAGATTGACCGTTCGTCTAGGGATGAAAGGTTGTGTTGAAATTTAACTGAGTACTTAAAGCTTTTTGCAAGTTAGGCCAAAACTTTGGTGTAACCTAGAATCATGGCCTGAGACGATAGAAACCGACATACCATAGAGTCTGACTATGTAGAACCCTGAATTTCATTTTCTTAGGAAAAATAGTGTTTTTCAGATGAATAGTGATTTTCGGGTGAATAGTGATGAGCGAATAGTGAATTTTTGTGTTCGACCCCGGAAAATCGAAAATTTTTAGAATGAGTAATAGAGACTAATAGAACTAAAACGGAGCTTAAATAAGTCTGTTTAAGTGGATTTGAAGGGTTCTAAAGACTTATCAATAAAAATACTCTCATTAGAAACGTTACGAATTTTAGTGAGTTCAAAACCAACTGAATTTTTTCGAAGCATGGAATTGAAAGTTAAGACACCCAGTTAGAGTATTGTATGGTCAACATGATGATAGGATGATGATGGAATAATTTTGGAATTTATTAGGGTTAAATGAGAATTTAATTTTAAGTATAAGAAATTATTAAAGTGTTGCATGAAAGGATAATTATCAAACTAAAACAATCCATGTAATTAGGTGTGGACCAATGATGTGTTGACACATTTAAGTAAAAAAGAAGTGTAATTAGTTGGCATGGAACTAAAAGTGAAGTGATTTGGTTGATAATTAATGGGATTGAAATGAGTTGACCAATCAAATGAAATTATTTGTAACTAATGGGAATTGGGTGATTTTAAAGATAGTTGAAGGGTAATTTAGAAAATTGTAGGGATAGTATATAAAGTTAAATTGCAAGAGAGGATGAAATGAGAGGTGTTAGTCGGCCAAGAGAGAGCTGAAATGTGAAATGAAGATGAGAACCGAGAGGGAGAGCAGAACGTGAGATAGTGTAAGCCGAAATTTTTTTTTTTTTTTTTTGGCCGTGAAGGAGAGAAGGAAGAAGGAAGAAGAAGAAGAGGTGATCCAACCTTCGTGACTTCTCAAATCCATTAATATTTTCACAAGACAAAGTGAAGAGAGTTGTAGGTAAGTGATTAATTTCATGAACTAGTTAATGAGTATTTTTATATAATAACAAGACCCAAACCAGATTTCCTTAGGCTACTATCTGGCAAGCCTTGTTCGGCACTCTAACGGACTCCCTTAAACCCTACTAGGCAAGCTAAGGGAATCTGCAGGGTGAGCCCTTAAACTTGCGCTTTAGACTTTCTTCAAAACTAATTTAAATTCATTTGTTGGAACTAGTTGGGTTAGTTTTATTCAGAGACATAAAAGCAATCATTTAGCAAAAACCATATTAAAGAAAATCTGGTAGTATAACGGTTGTATTTCTAAGGTTCCTAAAATAACCTGTAAAGAAAATACACCCCCATATAATTTCAATCACAATCTAACTTCATTGTTTGAAACATGCATCTTCCAGTTTATCAACATTCTCATAAATCCACAACCATAACCAATTTAAAAGAAACAATTTTGCTAAAAAAGAGAAACCATAAACATTCCATCTTAAGAAAACTCTACAAAGTCACTTCTATCACAAAAATATAACATTATAAATTAGAGAGGGTAGTACCAAAAGATACAAAAATTGATGCATGCAAACGTTTAGTTTCTAGTTCTAATAAAATGCAATTATGGTTCATGAGCTGCACTCGTCAGGAGCGCGCCCACCTATGTTAACGAAGGAGTTCCCTCACCACTTTCACCCAAGCTAATACCTACAGAGGAATTTTAGAAGGAAAATAAGGAAATTGTGAGCTTGTAGATGTTGGGTTTTGTGCCCTAAGAGCTTGTAATTATGTAAACGGTTTTAAAAAATAATAATAAAATATTTATTCTATTCAATTTATATATTTTGCAAAAATTGTGTATATCATGATAACATCCTTGATTACTAATGTATTTTCAAACTAAGTATATAAGTGTTATATACAAGCGGATTTAGTTTGAGAGAAGTAATCTAAAGAGTCCGTAGAAAGCAAACGAAGCTGGGTACTTTGTTTGTGGTAAATCTACAGTTGCGGTCCATTTTGTATTCGGTACAATAGTTTTATCCGAGACTATTCATGTAGTGACATGGAAATGGAGGCATCTTATATAATAAAGATTATATAGGACTGGACCACGATAAACATGAGTCTCTAATTAATATCTGTTAAACTTAGAGATTTATATTTATCGACTAGATGATCATATATGAATTGATCTTAATTCTGAGTGTATTATGGACTCCTGCTTGTTGAGTTATGTCCTTTGATTTACATGGGTGAGATCGATATAGATACTCGATCAATAACTTCGTACTTTGGGGATATGATTTAGTAAGTAGCTGGGAACATTCTATACAATAGTGGAATCCACTCCTTCTTGCGAGAAGTAGAGAAATAGTTCTCTTAAAGGTTGATTCAGGTCTTGAACAATAAGAGCGCTCAACTTTCTGTTCATATGTAAACGGAAAGATAAATTCATAAGTTGTTATGAATATATTGTTCATTAGAGAATCAATGGTACTTAAGGATCAAGATATAATTAGAGGGGTATAACGGACATTATGACCTAGCTCTAATTATAAACTATTTGTGGAGGGTCAAATCATATGTAGTGATTATATCAATGGACGCTGAAAATTTCAGATTGTATAAAAACATCTATAGTTTTGAGAGTGCAATCTTAGGTTTTTAGTGGAGTAACTCTAAGATTAATAATAGTGAATTATTTAATTAAAGAGTTTAATTAATAATTCCGATATTATTGGAGCTCAAAACTGTAGGTCCATCGGGTCCCCTTGATAGCTCATTTCACTATAAGAAACGTGTATATAGAATATTGTAATTGGATCGTCCAATTATATTTGTTACATAAGTAGCAAAATATGTGTTCACTTGATATTTGAATAATATTGATTATTCAAATTATTAGTTAGTTAATTATTAACTATGAATTAATAATTATTTAATTAATTTTGTAAGAGGTGTTGAATTTAATTCTTAGTTGTGATCGGGTATAAATTAATTATGAATTAATTATAGGTCACAAGTATGATTATAAAATATAACATGAATTAATTTTGAATTAATTATGTTATATGGGCAAAAGTTTAATTTTAATAAACTTGGGGTTAAATATTAATTTTGATTAATTAAACCCTAATTGGTTGCCTATAAATAGAAAGAAATAGTATTCTTTTCCTAACAGAAGATATACTTAGGTTTTGTTTTACGTTCTTTAAAACAAAAACCTATTCTCACCTCTTATTCTTTTGAGAAAAGAAATCAATAGAAAGTGAGCACAATTCTATATAATTGTGCCCACTCACTTGTTTCTTGGTGTAGAGACATATCAAGGAAGGCAAGGTGGTGAGCAATCCACAGAGATCAATACAAGAGGTATAAGATTCGATCTTTAATTTAGTTTTATTATTTTATTTCATTGTTTTATGGATCTAGGGTTCTTGAGTTTTCTAACAAAATTTTTAAAACTCAATGTTCCGCAAAATCTTATTTTTATAACAAACAATTGTTGTTTTTTCCCTTCAATTGGTATCAGAGCCTAGGTTTTAATAAAACAGTGATTTTAAAATAATATGTTTTGTATTGATTTGTATGTCATTGAGTAGGCACTGTTATTTATTTGATTTGATTATTATATGATATATTTTGTATTCATGTTTGATGAATGAGGATTGCATGGTATGATCGTTAATTGTATGGTTCTTTGGTTATTTTAATTTGATTAAAATTGTAAGTTGTTTGTGGCAATTATTGTTGTAATTCATAGTTTTAGGGTTTTTATATTTTTCGAGAATTGGCTGCTGATTTGGGCGGAAATATTGTGATTGAAACGTATGTTTTATTATCTAGTTAATGATTCAGATCGGTGCGCTGGTTTTGAACCAGTGTGCATATTAGATACGTAAGAGACGGCGAACGAATGCAACGAACATGTACCTGTAGTGCATGCGATGCACGACAGACCAGGTGCATGATTGGGTGCACTGGTTGTGAACCAGTTTACTGTCCAATTCGATTGTGCGACTAGATATGGGCTGGTGGTTGCGTTTATACAGACCAGTATGACTAGTTTGTAAAAGGCTGAATGTGCGCTGCTAAGAGTATGTCATGAGTGTGTGATGCACAAACAGTGTGACAATAGTTTTGGCAGTACATGTGATGTACTGAAAACTATGGACAAACATTGATTTCTCAGCACGAGTTATTAGTGTAATGTATTGAAAAGTCAAATTGTTGCACTGACAAAATTGAAATTGTTTTGTTCGTCGTGCACAAAAGACAAAACATAAAAAATTACAATTGTTGTATTTGTTTATGTGTCATGCATAAAAGTCAAAGAAGAATGCAATTGTACTGCATGTTTATGCGTGAAAGTTAATGCATTGCACACTTGTGCTTGCAACACATGGGCATTATGTGCATATGATTGATGATGCACATGTTTGTTTGTGCATTGTGCACAAAACCGTGCATGCTTATGCATGCACTATAACTTATGCTCTTGTTTGTTTGTGCATTGTGCACAAAACCATGCATGCAACATTGATTGCACAGCTCATATGTGATGGCACTCTACAATTAAAAGTGTTTTTGTTGTATACAGTGCATATTTAATGTGTTGCATGCTTAAGTATCTAAATATTTGACAATCACATGAATAAATATATTTATTGGGTTTAAAAATCAAGAAATTGGCTTTTAACCCAATCCATATGATGGATGTTCTTGATTATTAAATTGGATTTAATTTTAAGCCCAAGAGAGCCCAAGAAGACCTTGAAGACTATGAAGACTACAAGTGAAGGCCAAGGAATGCCTTGGTTAATTTATGTTATCTTGAAATTAGATTTAGGTTGTTGAAACCAAAGAACCCGGTCATACACATATTGTTTATTTAAATTATTTATCATGTGATGATTGAATAATTTGTTGATAACATGACCATGCATAAAATATGTCATATAGAATAGAGAGTGCCTACTCACTGCATTATAACATGACATGCATCATATGTATTATTTTATTTTACTATTAAATTGTTTATTAGTACAAATAGTAGAATAATACAGAGAATGCCTCTTAAATAATTTGAATTGATTTTAGTAGAAAATCATAGGTTTCAAATTAGAAATATGATTTCAATAATTGGCATTCATAATGTGGATTAGATTTTAATTAGTTAAAATCTGGTAACTTCATACTAAATCTAGTCTTTATAATTTAGATTATTTAGATTAGATTTATAAATTGAATTAGTTTTTTAAGTGTTAAAAATCTGGTAATTTATTAAGTGTTAATAAGTTGTGAACTTTAGTAACTCACAAATTCTTAGTAATTTTGATTATCTTCTTAGCCGTTAATAATCTAAGACGATTACTAGGAATTTTTAATAGAAAACCCTAATTCTAAAATAGTGAGTGGGAGAGAGATATATGACAATATATCCCACGGTCTCCATCATTAGTTCAACACCGTGAAACTTAAAGGCGCCTCGAGACGGCTTTGTTATCGTCCCCCTACGGGTGGTGTCCATTTAAGTTGATCAAGGTTGACTTCCTAATGGATAGGATTCCTAGATGTATCTTGGGATTGACCTACCCTACGGCGGCAATTCTCGAGTTAAGTCAATGGAATTCGAAATGATGGGTTACACTCATAAAGGAAATAATTAATTGTTAATTATTTTTCTGACCGAAAAACGGTAGTTAAATAATATAGGAATAAGAGTTATTTTGTTATATTATTTAATTGAGAATGTCTCAGTCTAACATACAAATATTTGACCTACCCTACGGCGGCACTTATTTATGGAATGTTAGATTATCGTGGCATAGTAATTATTTTTAGGGTATTTTCTAATTCATTATTCGTGTATCATGCATCACGTTTAATTTTATGCCAAAGTCACATGATATTGATTTTTGCAAAATAATATTAAATATCTTGTATTTTATTTATTTTCAGCAATGGTATCTCCGTTGATTTCTATTTTAGCTAATGATAAGCTTAATGGGAAAAATTATGTCAAATGGAAAAGTAACATAAACGCAGTCCTGGTCTGTGAAGACCTTAAATTTGTCACGACTCAGCCTTGTCCTCCCCAGCCAGCAGAAAATGCTGCACGCGCTGTGCGCGAGGCCTATGTGAAATGGGTCAAAGCTGATGAAAAGGGCTCCAAGGCCACCAAGCCCAAAGGAAAATGTTTCCATTGTGGTGTTGATGGGCATTGGAAGAGGAACTGTCCAAAGTACCTCAAGGAGCTCGAAGAGAAGAAGATGAAAAGTAAATGTGATTTACTAGTCATTGAATCTTGTTTAGTGGAGGATGATTCATCCCCTTGGATAATTGATTCAGGAGTCACTAATCATGTTTGTTCTTCTTTGCAATTGATTGATTCATATAGGCAGCTTGATGAGGGTGAGTTCAACATGCGAGTCGGGACTGGGGAAGTCGTTTCAGCAAAGGCAGTGGGAGAAGTTAGACTTAGTTTTAATAATAATTGTTTTATTGCATTGAACAATGTTTATTTTATTCCAGGTTTTAAGAGAAATTTGATTTCTGTATCTAAACTTTTGGAATTTAATTATTCTGTTTCTTTTTATAATAAATCTGTTATTATTTCTAGAAATGGATTGAATAGTTGTTCAGGGATGCAAGAAACGATTTATATGTGTTAAGACCGTTAATGCATAAACCACTGCTTAATACTGAAATGTTTAAGGTTGAAAAACCAAAAACAAAACGACAAAAGATTTCTCAAAATGATGACACATATCTTTGGCATCTAAGACTTGGTCATATTAACCTTGACAGATTAAACAGACTTGTAAAGAACGGACATTTAAGCGAGTTAAAGATCGGTACTTTACCTGTTTGTGAATCTTGTCTAGAAGGTAAAATGACCAAAAGACCTTTTACTGGAAAAGGACTTAGAGCTAAGGAACCGCTAGAGCTTATACATTCGGACGTCTGCGGTCCTATGAATGTTAAAGTTAGAGGCGGTTATGAATATTTCGTCACCTTTATTGACGATTATTCTAAATATGGGTATGTTTACCTAATGCAACGAAAGTCAGAAACTTTTGAAAAGTTCAAAGAATTTCGAGCTGAAGTTGAAAATCAATTAGGTAAAACATTGAAAACTCTACGATCAGATTGTGGAGGCAAGTATCTCGATACAGAGTTTGAGGATTACTTGCTTGAGCATGGGATTTTATCCCAATTGACTGCTCCTGGAACACCCCAGTAGAATGGTGTTGCAGAAAGGAGAAATCGGACCCTTTTGGACATGGTGAGATCTATGTTTAGTTTCTCATCATTACCTAGTTCATTTTGGGGATATGCATTGCAAACTGCAATGTATATTTTGAATGTCGTACCATCTAAGTCAGTTCCAAAGACACCTTTAGAGTTGTGGAAAGGCCGTAAAACTAGTTTACGACATTTTCGCATATGGGGGTGTCCAGCACATGTGCTGAAGAACAAGACTGGAAAGCTGGAACCACGTTCAAAAGTTTGCCTATTTGTAGGTTATCCAAAAGAAACTAGGGGCGGACTCTTTTATAGTCCTGAAGAAAACAAAGTGTTTGTATCGACAAACGCTACTTTTCTTGAAGAGAACTATATGAGAGATTACAAACCTCGAAGTAAAGTTGTACTTGAGGAGTTACTTCCTGGGTCAAACAGTACCCCGTCAACAATAGTTGTTGACAAAGACATAATTCAGACCACTTCTGAACGTCAGACAGATTCTCATCAGAATCATCTACCATCTCGTCGTAGTGGGAGGGTTATTAGACCACCAGTCCGCTACAGAGAGATTGGAGAGGCACAAATCGCTATCTCCGATGAGAGTATAGATGATCCATTGACATATCAAGATGCAATGGAGGATTCTGATAAGGAGGAATGGCTTAAAGCCATGAATCTCGAGATGGAGTCTATGTACTCTAACTCAGTCTGGGAACTTGTGGATCAACCAGATAGGATAAAACCTATAGGTTGTAAGTGGATCTACAAGAGGAAGAGAGAAGTGGATGGAAAGGTAGAGACCTTTAAAGCTAGACTAGTGGCAAAGGGTTATACCCAGAAAGAGGGAGTTGACTATGAGGAAACTTTCTCGCCAGTAGCTATGCTTAAGTCCATTCGGATTCTTCTATCCATTGCCGCATGTCTCAACTATGAGATTTGGCAAATGGACGTCAAGACTGCATTTTTGAATGGTAGTCTTGATGAAAGTATCTATATAGTACAACCAGAGGGATTCGTGTCCCAAGGTCAAGAGCAAAAGGTTTGCAAGTTGCAAAGATCCATTTATGGACTTAAGCAAGCATCTCGATCTTGGAATATAAGGTTTGATACTTCGATCAAGTCTTATGGTTTTGAGCAAAATATCGATGAACCTTGTGTATACAAAAGGATTATCGATAAGAAAGTGGTTTTCCTTGTACTTTACGTTGATGATATTCTACTCATTGGGAATGATATAGGAGTATTGTCAGATGTAAAGAGCTGGCTCGCTAGCCAATTCCAAATGAAAGATTTGGGAGAGGCCAGTTATGTCCTTGGGATCCAAATAATACGAGATCGTAAGAACAAACTGTTAGCGCTGTCTCAAGCATCGTATATCGATAAGATTCTTATGCGATTTTCGATGTAGAACTCTAAGAAAGGGCTTTTACCTTTTCGTCATGGAGTTCATTTGTCTAAGGAACAGTGTCCTAAGACACCTCAAGAAATTAAGGATATGAGACGGATTCCCTATGCCTCTGCAGTAGGCAGTCTCATGTATGCTATGTTATGCACGAGACCGGATATATGTTATTCGGTGGGAATAGTTAGTCGTTATCAATCTAATCCAGGATTTGATCACTGGGTGGCTGTAAAGCATATTCTTAAGTATCTTCGGAGAACGAGAAACTATATGCTAGTGTATTCTGGAGAGGATTTGATCCCATTAGGATATACAGATTCTGATTTTCAATCGGATAAGGATTCTAGAAAATCCACGTCCGGATCAGTATTTACTCTCGGTAGTGGAGCCATTGTATGGAGGAGTGTTAAGCAATCTTGCATTGCTGACTCCACTATGGAAGCTGAATATGTAGCAGCTTGTGAAGCAGCTAAAGAAGCGGTATGGCTACGTAAATTCTTGACTAATCTGGAAGTAGTTCCAGATATGGATAAACCACTCACCCTTTATTGTGATAATAGTGGTGCAGTGGCCAATTCCAAAGAACCAAGAAGCCACAAACGAGGGAAGCATATAGAAAGGAAATATCATCTTATTAGGGAGATTGTACAAAGAGGAGATGCGAACGTGATGAAGATTGCATCACAAGACAACCTTGCTGATCCGTTTACCAAGACCTTAACGGCTAAAGTGTTTGAAGGTCATCTAGAGGGTCTAGGATTACGAGATATGTCCCATCTGCTCTAGGGCAAGTAGGAGATTGTTGGGTTTTGTGCCCTAAGAGCTTGTAATTATGTAAACGGTTTTAATAAATAATAATAAAATATTTATTCTATTCAATTTATATATTTTGCAAAAATTGTGTATATCATGATAACATCCTTGATTACTAATGTATTTTCAAACTAAGTATATAAGTGTTATATACAAGCGGATTTAGTTTGAGAGAAGTAATCTAAAGAGTCCGTAGAAAGCAAACGAAGCTGGGTACTTTGTTTGTGGTAAATCTACAGTTGCGGTCCATTTTGTATTCGGTACAATAGTTTTATCCGAGACTATTCATGTAGTGACATGGAAATGGAGGCATCTTATATAATAAAGATTATATAGGACTGGACCACGATAAACATGAGTCTCTAATTAATATCTGTTAAACTTAGAGATTTATATTTATCGACTAGATGATCATATATGAATTGATCTTAATTCTGAGTGTATTATGGACTCCTGCTTGTTGAGTTATGTCCTTTGATTTACATGGGTGAGATCGATATAGATACTCGATCAATAACTTCGTACTTTGGGGATATGATTTAGTAAGTAGCTGGGAACATTCTATACAATAGTGGAATCCACTCCTTCTTGCGAGAAGTAGAGAAATAGTTCTCTTAAAGGTTGATTCAGGTCTTGAACAATAAGAGCGCTCAACTTTCTGTTCATATGTAAACGGAAAGATAAATTCATAAGTTGTTATGAATATATTGTTCATTAGAGAATCAATGGTACTTAAGGATCAAGATATAATTAGAGGGGTATAACGGACATTATGACCTAGCTCTAATTATAAACTATTTGTGGAGGGTCAAATCATATGTAGTGATTATATCAATGGACGCTGAAAATTTCAGATTGTATAAAAACATCTATAGTTTTGAGAGTGCAATCTTAGGTTTTTAGTGGAGTAACTCTAAGATTAATAATAGTGAATTATTTAATTAAAGAGTTTAATTAATAATTCCGATATTATTGGAGCTCAAAACTGTAGGTCCATCGGGTCCCCTTGATAGCTCATTTCACTATAAGAAACGTGTATATAGAATATTGTAATTGGATCGTCCAATTATATTTGTTACATAAGTAGCAAAATATGTGTTCACTTGATATTTGAATAATATTGATTATTCAAATTATTAGTTAGTTAATTATTAACTATGAATTAATAATTATTTAATTAATTTTATAAGAGGTGTTGAATTTAATTCTTAGTTGTGATCGGGTATAAATTAATTATGAATTAATTATAGGTCACAAGTATGATTATAAAATATAACATGAATTAATTTTGAATTAATTATGTTATATGGGCAAAAGTTTAATTTTAATAAACTTGGGGTTAAATATTAATTTTGATTAATTAAACCCTAATTGGTTGCCTATAAATAGAAAGAAATAGTATTCTTTTCCTAACAGAAGATATACTTAGGTTTTGTTTTACGTTCTTTAAAACAAAAACCTATTCTCACCTCTTATTCTTTTTGAGAAAAGAAATCAATAGAAAGTGAGCACAATTCTATATAATTGTGCCCACTCACTTGTTTCTTGGTGTAGAGACATATCAAGGAAGGCAAGGTGGTGAGCAATCCACAGAGATCAATACAAGAGGTATAAGATTCGATCTTTAATTTAGTTTTATTATTTTATTTCATTGTTTTATGGATCTAGGGTTCTTGAGTTTTCTAACAAAATTTTTAAAACTCAATGTTCCGCAAAATCTTATTTTTATAACAAACAATTGTTGTTTTTTCCCTTCAGTAGAAGCTTGGTAAGAGCTTTACACCTTTTGATTCAAAATTTTTACTTTCTTAAATTATAAGGAGGCTATACAAATATCTTGATATGACAAGGATAGCAAACACATTCTCAAAGCGACTAAAATACACCTCATGATCAACTACAAACTCATTTCTTCATGCGTCAAGTTTCAAGATAAATTCTCACTTTCTAAAAGCACTATTTGTACCCATAAATGCTTAACCACACAATGATTTAACTAATGTTGCAAAATGTGGTATGTCACATGGCGATTTTTCAGCTGACACCAATTGTGATGCTTCTGAGACCCCTTAACGACTACGTGAGAAATTTGTCTACATCGCAAATTGTAGTGTGAGATAATATCCTAAGGCTTTGCCTTACTATGCGGGATATCCCTATTGGGTCTAAATCTGTGAATCTAAGGGTATACTCATGGCCTTTGAAAAATCATCTTTCACTAAATGCATTATGCACCAAATAGCTTATTTGTCAAACTTTGGACTCAAAGCTTTCAATTTCAATTTTCATCAAAGTTGCTTTGTTCGCAGTTTTACATTAGAACAATTATGACGATCTTCTCAACTGAAAACTTACACAATAATAGTTCGTTCATGGTCTAATAACAATAATACTTTACCTATCATAATAAAATGTACATAAACCGAGTTTTCACACATGTAACACCCCGAATTTTCTCTATTTAAAAGAAATGAAGATATATCCGGATGAATAGTATTTTCGAAATAAATAGTAGTTTCCAGATGAATAGTGATGCGTGAATAGTGACTTTTCAAGTTCGACCCTAGACAATTTAAAATTTTTAGAATGAGTAATAGAGACTAATGAAATTGAAACGGAGCTAAAAGGAGTCCGTTTGAGTGGATTTTGAAGGCTTCGAAGATTAACCAATAAATATATGTTCGTTGGAAACGTTGCAAATTTAGTGAGTTCAAAACCCCCTAAATTTTTTTCGAAACTTGGGATTGAAGGTTAAGATACCCAATTAGAGTATTATATGATCAATTTAATGATGGGATGATTATATAATATTTTGGGAATTTATTGTGAATGACAATTAATTTCATTAAGGGCAAAATGGCCATTTCAAACTCAATTAACACATGGATTTGGTGTAAACATTACATGTAATGAACTTGAACAAGAAACACAATCCATGTCATGAGATATTAGCCAATGGGAGGATAACAAATCAAAAATAATTAAGTGAAAATCAGTTGTCATGCATTAAGAATTTTTGATGTATTAAAGCATGAGTTACCAGAATGCCCTTAGTGGGTTGAATTTCTTTGAGTTATGATTAAAGGCATTAAGGTAATATTAAAGAGAGGATTTCATGGTCATTTTGAGGACTAATAGAGGGTATTTTTGTCAAGTAAAAAGTGGACTATATAAAGTTGAAGAGCATGAGAATTTGAGGGGGTGGGTGTGACGACAAACAAGAGAGAAATTGAGGGTGTGCAGTCTAGCAGTTCGGTAGCTAAAGAAGAGGGAAGATGAAGGTTTTGATCCCATCTTTCATGCCGAGTTCCATCAAAATTTAACAGGGAAGGAGATAGAGCAAAGATTAAGCAAGAAAATGAAGAGAAAAAGACAAGGAAAATTGCAGTGGTCTCAGGTAAGGAAAGAAACCAGAAGATAGTAGCTGATTTTGAAGGTTTGAGGTGATTTTTGAGTGATTTTCAAGTTCCTTAAGGGTGTGCACAAGCTTAGGAGCAAAATCCAACCATTATAAGTCAATTTCAAGTGGTAAGTTCACTTATTTTTCATAAGTTTTGATGATTTACGGGTTTGGAAGATAAATTGGTGGATTTGTGAAATGGTTGACATGTTTAGAGATAGATCCACTTGTTTTCAATTGAGGAAGTGAAAAACAACACAAAAGAAGTGGTGAATCAAGTTTACTAGTAAAGTAAGTGTCTAGGGATTTATGGTTTTTCATGAAAATTTTTTCAATTAAGTTGATTTTGAGTATATGATGAATGATTGAGTGATTTTAGTGTGATAAGTAGCCATAGAAAGGGATGAATGATATGAGATGTTATGATATTAGTTTATGTCAAGGTTAAGGTTTTAATGAATTTTTTCATGTAAAATTAAATTAAATGGATTTTAAGGCATTTGATGAATTTTGGAATGGTTTTAATGTGATTGATGATCATGAAAATGGAAAAATAAAATTGAATAGCCTAGTGGTATATTCAGCCAAGCTAGGAAGTTGTTGTGTTTGGAGTGATTTTGTTAGTTTGATGGAATGAAAGGATGTTTGGCATGATTTTAGGTTGACATGTATCAATGGAATGAAAAGAAATGCACCTAAATTGAAGTGGATCACTTAGTGTGTTATATACTAGTGTGTTTGCTTGATTTGGAAAAGTTTAGGTAGTTGAATGAATTTTGATGTTTGGATGATATTACATGATGATTTATGTTGAATTGAAATGAGATTTGGAATGAAAATACAAATGGATAAATAGATGAGTAATTATATTTGTATGTGGAGAAGTTGAGTTTTTGCTTTTATTAAAGTGATTTTAAAGGTTTGAATGGTTTGAATGAGGTTTGGAATGCATTTGAGTTAATTGATGTAACGAGAATGAAAAATTTGGGTGTGGTTCATGAAAATGGACTTTTGCTAGAATAGGGTGTAATTGTGTATTAAATCGATTTGTTGATGTTTGATGTGGGTAATGGAATTATTTTGGTGTATGGATGAGCTTATATGAAGATTTATGTTAAGCATGTATTTGTGTGGATTTTAATGCTTGATTTGGGTTGTGTGGGTTTTGGAATGAAGTTGTGCTAATTTGGGATCAAACGAATGAAAAACAATTTGAAAATGAAAAGTTTGGGTGTTGGTGTATTTAATGTCAAGGATGGATGTTTAAATTGTTATCCAAATCTTTTTGAAGTGTTTTAGTGATGTTTGTGACGTGTTTGAATGCTTTGGTGCCATGAAAATTAAAAAAAAAAAAAAATTAGAGGAGGGAGGGGCGGGGGGGCGGCGAGGAATGAATATGAGATTATTGGTTTAAATTTTGGTAAAGTGGTAAAATTAATGAAAAAAATGAATATATATATATATATATAAAGTTAGAGTTAGCAATTAAATTTGCATCTTATGTGTTAGATTTAACTGGGAGGATAAATGCTCTTCGTGTGTAATTAGATGGCGAAATTTAAATTAGGATACATAATGTAAGCGGAAAATAAATTAAGGAAGTAAGGGAGGTTCGAGGAAGTGGTTCGAGGGGTAAATAACTGATGGTGAGTCAAGTGAGTGAAAAACAAGTTTTGCAAATTGTTTCATGTTTACTATGCTATTTTGTGGAGTTGATAATACAATTTATGATGAAAGTTTGATAAATTTTGAACCACTTGTATGTGTTGGCTAAATAGGTATGTGTATGAAGGTTTTGTGAAATTATTTTGATAAATTGTGTTGAAACGTTGTGTGCATGTGCTGTTAATAAATCTCGAATGAAAATGGAAAAGAATCGGAAAGAAATGGACGAGTTTAGTGTCTTGACCGAATGTATATCGGAAGAAGGGCACGAATGTTTTAAAAAGATTTGATTAGTGATTGAATGAGAAATAGTGTCTTGTGATGTGTATAGTGATAACTTGAATAAATGAGAAAAATTGCGGCTGAAACTTTATTCGTTGTTTTCCTAACGAAACTTCTAATTTAGAAATGAAAGTTGTTATAAATATGAGATTATTGGTACTAGAGGAAATTTATAAGGGCTCTAGTAAGCCAGAACATTGATAAGTGGGGATTGAAAATTGGTATACCAATAAGAAAATATTAGTAGTACTGCATCACGTTATTGATACAATGATTGTGAATTTTGGACATTGAGAGGCACCGATGTGTCCGGTCCTAAAATTCATGTGACATGTGAAATGTGATCTGTCGGGTAGTCACCGAGTGTCTGATGCCGGAGAACTTGGCATGCCAATAGGATGATTATAGAAGTACTACACTGATTTGTTATATGCATTGATACTAGATTCATGACCCTTGCGAGGCACCGAGTGTTCGGTCCTAGAATTTACATAATATGTGAAATAAGAACCGGCGGGTAGTCACCAAGTGTCCGATGCCGAAGAAACCTGTTTTCCAATCCATGATATCGTGTCAGACTTTACGACAGGCGCTGAGAAGAATATTAAGTGAAAAATCATGTAGTTATGTTTGAAAAATGAATTTTATATTTTTTATATATGTATTTGTTAGTAATGTGCTTTCGATGTGAATTATTATAAAAATTCGAAAAAATCGTATGGATATGTTTGGAAACGTCTATTATGTGTTTTATATGTGATTGTATTAATAAAGTGATTTCCTTATGAATTATTATAGTATTTTGAGAAAGCGTAAAAAGGTTGCGTTACCATATAATATTTTTGTGAAATGAAGAATTTAAATTATTGGTAAATTGAATTATTGTGAATTCTGATAAAAGTTTGGGCATTTTGAAAGTTTGGTTTTTGATATGCTTGAAAACGAATTTTATGTGTTTTATATGTGCAATTGTTAGTAAATGGATTTATTTGTGAAATTTGGTCAAAGCTTGAGAATTTTTGGAAATTTTGTTTTATAATATGGAATTCTTGATGAAATAATAAATGTAAAGTTTGTGTAAGCCTACTAAATATAAATATTTAGCGCGCTAGATTTTTCACACATAGGTTGAACTTTAGACACTATAGATAAAGATTGACAAGAAGATATTTGCTGTTCATTACTGTGAGTCACATCTCTCCACATTTTGGGCATTTATTCTTTTGGCATTATGTATTTTTGTTAAAGCGCACTGACACGAAGGTATATATGTATATGAATATGTATTCTTGAGGTTTTGTAAATGATGATGTATATAAATTATAGAAAAGCTTTTGGTTTGCAAAGTGATTTTGAAAATGAATTATTAGTCTTCTTTTAATTAGTGTTTGCTTTTATTAAGGTGATTTTTATTTAAAGTGATACTCATCAATGTTTGTGTGGTGAAGTGAAATTTGGAGTCGGATGCAAAGTCCGAAATGGAAGTTGAGAAAAAGAATATATTTAGAAGTGTTTTATTTGAAATCTGCAGGTTTTTATAATTTTGAGTTTTTCAAAAGAACAGATGAAACTTTACCAGATTTTTTTTAAAAAAAAAAAGAGTGCATAGACGTAAAATAATAATGAATAAACTGATTAAGGTAGCATCCTTCGATTCGGATTTCCATCCGAATGGGAATCGGGTGAAAAGTGTTACAACACGTACCTGGATTGAAGGCCTATGGAAGGGCTTTATTGGGCTTCTCTTGCTCCACTTGCTTGCTCCACACCTACACATTGTATTCTCATTTAGAATGTGCTCAAATGAACTACACAAAACTAAAAATAGTGTTTCCATTGCGACTACACAATACAAAGTCCTTTTTTACTACAACTCCCCCATCTTGGTTCTAACTTAACCGGAGCTTTAAAATTTTGATTTCTTTTCATGGGCCTCATTTATTATCACCTAGGAACACCATCATACGCTCGAAATATTTTTCTACAGTTCAAAATGAAAATTGGTCTTTTTAGACCCCCTTTGGCCGAACCTATACTAGGAAGAAATCCCTAGCTTTTCTTCCATCTATTTTTGCTCCAATCATCTCCCTAACTCTCATTTAGGTTAGCCTATAAGCGAATTCGAAAAGAAATAGCCACCGGGTGGAGGTTCCTAGCCAAAAACCTCTATTTTTCACTACTTTTTCATGCTACACTTCATCACTTTTATATTCTATACTCAATCCTCTTTTCATTAGGATTCTTAGACTCATGTAGGCTTAATTATGATCATATACCACATGAAAATGCAAAGAGGAAGTGGCATTGCATGATAGTCACTAATACCCTTCATCTAGCCTAAAGCAACACATTGAGTTCTTTCTCTTTCTTTTCCAATTCTAACAATTCCATAGGATTTTCTAATCTCTAACATGCATAAATTCAAGCTCAATCATATCAAAACTTAATGGTGTCACACACCTTTAGTGTTGTCGTGAACTACACACACCCACACAACACATTGCTTTTTCCACTTCTCAAGCTATCCTCTTGATTATTCTTTCAAACATTTCATCAAACACCTTAAATGCAACTTAATTGCTTAAAACAATATCAAATCAAATTCTAGGGTTTTGCTCACATAAACCTTAACTCTAACCTCTTATTGATTTCGTCTAAGTTAAGCTTCCTTTTAGGTGTTCTAGGGTTCAAACCTTAGCTCTAGACCAATACCCCCATCAATTACTGAACAAGAATTCAATCAAACAATCAACACTTCACACAACCTATCTATCACCACTTTAAAGCAAAGTCATGGAAACTTACCTTAATTTTGCTCAAATCTTGATTTTCTAGTTTAATCCAACCCAAAATCTTAATTTGAAGCTTGGAATGGCTTAGAGTGGCTTTGGGTTTTCACTTCTCTTTTTGCTCCCCTCTTGCCGTCCCTCTCTCTCTCTCTCACACAATGAATTTTGTTCAAAAATTTTACTAAGTGTTGGAAGCCAACACTTATATATAACTCTTGATTGGAGAAATGGCCACAATGACCCTAATACAATTTATATCACTATTAGTTCCTCACTTTACCTCTAAAGCTTTCCTAATTACTCATGATGGTACTAAAATATAATATTCAAGGAAATTCATATTTTACCTCATAATTCATCTATTAATAATAAGAAAACTATACTTCAGGATGAGGGCTTACATATAGTGGATTAAATGAGTTTTTGATGAATTTTATGGGTTGCTTTAAGGTTGATCATCATCAATTTAATCTTGGAAGTGGAAGGAGAAGTGAAACAAGTCTGGATCAAGAATTTTGTAAGGTAAGGGTTAGGGTTATGTGATGATTTTAATAGAAATTTGATTGATTTTGAGTTTAAGGTTTTAGTTAAATATTTGATGATTATTTGATGCATTTGGATATGATTTTGAGCTTGAAATGAAGATATTAGCTTGGTTATGACCAATATTAGTAATTGGTCAACTTGGAAAAATTTATATAATTGAATGTATTTTAGTATTTGGATGAATTTATATGAGATTTCATGTGGATTGAGATGAATTTTTGGAAAGAAATGTAAGTGAATGAAGTGATGGATATGTATACTAGTGTATGACCAAGATATGTTTTTGCATGAGTTGAGTTGATTTTAAATGTTTGAATGGCTTGTATGATGTTATGGAATGAATTTGGATTGGTTGGAATCAAAAGAATGGAAGAAAAATGGAAATGGAAAAGTTTGGGTATTGATTTTGGTTAAGGTCAAGAATGGGTGCGTGAATTGTTATTCAATCCTTTTATTGTGCTTTGGTGATGTTTATGATGTGTTTGAGTGCCTTAGTGCAAAGAAAATTAAAGAAATGGATGTCAAATTATTGGTTGGAAATATGGTAAAGTTGTGAAAGTATTGAGTATATATATATTGAATTGTAACATAAGTGGTTAATTAGTGTTTATTGGTTAAAGAGTTATTTGAGTGAATTGTGGGTTTTTTTAATTGATTTTAAATAAAAAGTTTTAGTTAAAAAGTTTGGTTGGATTAGGGGTGATGTTGCCTAAGCATCGTATTTGAAATTATGTAGATAAGTCGGAATTGAGAGAACCCTAAAACGTGTATTACCGTAAGCTAACATTGATGAGTGTATTGTGAAATATTTCAAATTGATATGGTAAATATTTATGCCATGCCTTGTGAACAAAATTGATTTTTTTTATTAAATATATTATATACGAAAACATTTTGTGTGTATTGTATGAAATTGAAAGGATTATATGGAAGATGTATTTTATAATGAAAACAGTTACTAGAAATGTATTGTAAACCTATAGTTTGCCTGGTAGATATTATAGATATCTCCAATTGAGGTTGAGTACCCGAAGCATACATTGACAGAGTCAGGAGTGTCTATCTGTCACTAACAATTCTAACAGCGGGAGGTACCCGCGGGAGGTTATATGAGTCAGTCTAGTAATGTGTTTTGTCCAATGCACGTTCAAGGTATATTATTAACTAGCTGCCATCTGAGCGAGGAAAAATGTCGCTTCGTAGTGAGAGAAAAATTTCGCTATGTATAATCGGATAGATGACCTGAACGAGAGAAAATTTCGGGAAGGTCGGAGTGAGGCAAAATTCTACTCCATACCTAGGATACCATGTGATACGGATCGATAGTGATTGGTTTGTTTTATTCAGAGCTTGTGAAAAATTGTAACACCACCTCTATTTACATGTTTGCAGAAAATTGAAAGCATATATTATGTTGCTTTATCATTTAGTTTTATAATAAAATCGAATGACATTCATGAAAATTGTTTATCTATATTATTATTTGAAATATGGTTTTCGGAGAAAAATCGATTTTAATATTACTATGATTAAGGGTTTATAAAATGTTTTAAAAATTAATGGAGGAATATTTTATAAAGTAAATTGAACCGAAAATTTATAACACTTACTAGGCTCGAGTAGCTCATATTGTTTTATGTTTCATGAACAAAACCTCCCCATGGCTAGATGCAGGGATCGGTGCGTCAGTAACAGGGACTTTAGCCCATGATTAGGCAGATTGAGTCGAGGGTGCTGCTATGATTACATCAATGTATTTTGGATATTTTTAAAAGTTTTGTATAATTGATTATACAATTTTCCCTAATTTTGGAAATGTATAAATAAACATATGCATGACATATGAATATATTTTGGATTTCTCTTTAAAATTTATAATATATTTGTGGTTGCTTGTGATTTGATGAAATGAGGGCCGAAGGCCCAGAAGTTTGGGGAAATCGTTTGATTGTAGAAGTGTTTAATTTCTATACAAATTTTGCAAGGTGGCATTGTTAGAAAAACAGTCGTTATGCTACTCAAATTTTTACAAATCAAATTTGTAAAGGTGAAAAAAAAAATTTCCCACATTTCCGTTAGAAAAGAAAGTTTAGAAAGATTTTGAAAAAGTAAACGCTTTAGCTTTACAGAAACCTTTCAGAGGGATCAGATATCCATTGGAAGGCTACTGTGAGGTTGTCGGCAGACTGCCTAGGAAAAGGCCTATTAGACTATTTCATCAATATAGAGTTGGACTAATTTGCTTAAAGGGTAATCATTCCTAATTGGTAAGAAGTGAGCGAACTTTGTTAACTTGTCCACTATAACCCAGATAGCATTATGTACCCTCTGACTCTTAAGAAGCCCTACTACAAATTCTATGGTAATCTTCTCTCATTTCCATTTTGGGATAGGGAGGGTTGTAACAATCTTATTGGTTTCTGATGTTCTGTTTTCACTTGCTGATAAGTTAAGCATCGAGATATAAAATCTGCAATTTCCTTCTTTATTCCTTTCCACCAATAATGCTCTTTTAAGGTATGGTACATCTTTGTGCTGCCCAGATGCATGACATAGGTTGAGGAGTGAGCCTCTTCCATAATCATTTTCTTCAGGTCTTCCACATCAGGTACACACAAGCATTGGCCCATCATTATTGTACCATCTTCTCTTATCACAAGATCTAATCTTTGGCCATTCTCTATTTCCTTTCTTAACCTTGCCAATTAAGTATCATGTTTCCGTAGTTCCCTTATCTGATCTACCAAAATGGGCGGACATGAAAAGTAGTTAATAGTGCTTCTAAGTCTACCATACCTAATTTCACTCCCAGAGACTGCAGTTGTAAAACTCAAAATTTTAGCAACTGGAAAGTAATTGTTTTTCCAGATGAATAGTATTTTTGAACGGAAAGTGTCAAGGTGAATAGTAATTTCGGAGAGCAGACCTTGTGAAGCAAAAACTCCAAAATTAATATTAGAATTAATGGAAACTAAAACAGAGCAAAGAAGAGTTTATTCAAAGAAATTTCGAGTAATCCGGAGTTTATTGGACGAAGATACCCTTTTTGAAGAAAAATGGATATTGATGATTTTATATTCATAAGAATTTCTTTAAGTATGAAATGGAGAGATAAAACGCTTATTTGAGTATTTTATGATCAATTTGAAGATTTAAGGGCTATAGAATAATTTTGGAATTTATTGGGGCCAATCCATGTGAAGCAAAATGGGCCAATGAGAGGATGACACTTGAAATCCACTATCTTGGAAAAGTCTATATAAAAAGAGGTAGTCTAGAAGGAGAAGAAGAAAATTGAGAGAGAGAGAGAGAGAGAGAGAAAGAGAGTCGTGACTGAGAGCAAGAGAGAGAGATTTGAGAGTAGTAATTGTTTTGATCGTCTGAGAGCCATTATAAGAGAAGTCTAAGAGTGAATCAAGTGAAGGAGAAGACCTCGGCCAAGGAGAAAGTATCTATCGAGAGTAAGAGGTAAGGCAAGCTTACTGTCATTGTGGATCTTTAGTTGATTTTAGGAATTTCTAATGCCTGCATGTCATTTGGATTAAAGGAGAGCTCGTGATCAAAAGTACAAGAAGGGCAGTAGCTTTATTAGTCATTGGAGTTTATCTGAAGAGGTAAGTGCAAGACCTCATGATGTTCCTTATGTGAAATGGAATATGTAATGTTAAGTCTGAATAAGTTTGATGATGCGAGCTGCCATGTATTGGTTATGAGTGTGTTAAGTCGTTATTTTGGATGCGATTCTTGGTATAAAACCTAGAAAAAGTGTCAGAACATGTTATGCATGAGTTCGAACTGATTTAAGCTAGGAAAGTAACTAGCCAGTGAGTTGGGTGCTGCGAGCAAAGAGATGTGGTAGTCCCTGGTAGCACCTATCTAAGTTGGGCAAGAGGCAGTAGCTCGAAAGGGATGAGTTTGGCGAGCTGGGTAGTGCTCTCATTTCAGGTGAAGTTAGCAAGGGTAGCAGCTCGCAAAGACGAATTGGGCTACACCCACAGTCCATCGTAAACCTGAAAAAGCTGAGCTATGCAGCAGCTCACAAGGGGTGAGCTGGGCTGGAGAAGTAGCTCGCTAAAGGCAAGCTAGAAGGAGCCCGCTGTCCAGGCCAAGCGAGTTGAACAGTAGCTCTCAAAGAGTGAGTTAGACGATGGCTTGCAGCTCAAGCTCTGTCAGTTGCAACTTGCAATGTTTTGCATGCTTGAATATTGAGAATTTTGAATAGATTGTTATGATTAAGATATAACGTTTGTATTAAAGTGTAGGTGAAGCAGCGAGCTAGCAGATGACACAAAAGAGTGGTTAAACATTGGGAAGCAAGTAGTGAGTGTGGATTTTTACAAGTTTTTATGAATTATATCAATTGTTTACTTATAAATACAATATTATGTTTTGTATGCAAGTTAGTATATTAAGCATCGATCAAGTTTATAGCATGTTATTATTCTTATCAAAATGCATGTATAGTTTCCGTAAATTTATGTTATATATGCAAGTATTTTTAAAGGCTTAGCAAGTTGAAAATTATAAAGAAATACATGCATAGAAAATACATGTTAAGCATATTTCGAATATTTTAGGCTTTTGCCTTAGAAAGAAAAATTTAAGTTTTTGCCTTAGTAAGTAGAGCTTTAGGCTTTTGCCTAAAAAAGAAGTATTATGGTTATATACCGTATACTAGAGAAAAGATTATTTACAAGTAAGATCAATATGCTTTCAAGTTCAGTTAAAGAGAAAAACAAGAAACGTTTTGAGCATATTAAAGAGAATCAAATGCCTTGGGTTTACCCTAATCCCCAGTTATACCCAACCGCAGTACCCTATGCATGTATGGTCGTTTGGTTGGAAGAGTCACTAACTTTGGGGGATTGAGTTCGTGTGTCACCATCTGCACGCATACGGTAGTGTAGATCAGCTTGATGTTGGGAGAGGGGAGGGGGGGGGGGGGGTATCGCAATCTCTGAGGTCCGGCATCAATGACTACACAAGTAGCATTCCTTAGCCCGAGTTTCGTGACATGTAGATGTATAGTCACATGAGGGTGAGTTTCCCTGGGTTACCCAATAAGGCAAGTTTCAAAAAGAGAAATACGTCATTAGACGTGAGATTTTAGAAAATAAGAAAGCTTTACCATGAGAAAGATTTATGATTTACGAAAATCATTACTATTATCATTTTCAAGCGAAATTTCTTTTATGCTCAATTTACATTTTATCAATATAAGATAAAGTACTAGTTTTCCTAAACTATTTTGAGAGGTGTATATATTTTGAAAGTAAAATTTCTAAGTGATAAGTTACCTACTCACTGAGTTATTACTCACCACTCTTTTTGGTGTTTTATAAAAACCCTCCCTAGGTACAGGTGTGAGCCAGAGATCAAAGTGAGCTCCGTTAGGCGTACACGAGGGCTGATACATGACATTATTGCACTAGTTTGTTTGCTTTCGTACTATTATGAATTGCATATCTTTTGAACATAAAACATAATTCATAAACTTTGACTGAGAAGACATACTTTATGTATTTCGTAGTATATTTTGAGAACTATATATGCATTTAAGTTTTATTTAGTTTCAATGAATTTTAAGTTATCTTTTGAACGAAATAGTAATTGTGGTTGTTTGTGGAAATTGAATGCGGGCTTGAGGTCGAGAAGTTGAGGATGAGAAATATTTGGAGTGCACAGGTCTTTCTTTCATGTTTTATAGGGTAAATTTTATGGAAAAGCGGCCATCATGTTGTCGAATTTTTTGTAAACCCTATTTTACAAATGATTACTTAGGAATCCAAAACGTTGCCACCCGTTTTCTTGAAAATAAATTTTCAAAGTTTTAAAAAGATTTTCAGAAAAAAGTAAGAGGCTTAGCTTCAGGGGAACCTTTTAACCAGTCTAGATCTTGCCTGAAAGGTCACCGTGGAGTTGCTGGGCAGGCTACTAGTGTTTAAGGAAGAGGAGTCTATCAAGTTTAGTATCAGAGCCAAAGTTTTACAAGCATTATGTGTTTTCAGTGCATTTTCTTGCATTTTTCTAAACATCATGCATTACATGACATTTAGCATGACTTGAGTGCAATTAGTCATGCGTCGTGTCGGCCGTCTTCACACATGGAGAGTCGTTGCAAAGGCTCCATCTGCTCCACTGAAGATAGAAAACAAGTGAATGAATCTGTGAATGATTCGCAAGCAGAGGCTCAATCAGAGCCACATGTAGTGGAACCTAATGCAGACCCGATTGAGAGGCTAGCCTAGATTATTCAGGGCTTGAAACCGCGCGCACTGGGCACTACCGTTGAAAAGGCACGAAACCTAAGTGTCAAGGCCTATGATGGATTTGGAGGCCTAGAGATTGCAATAGAGTGGCTAGACAACACCGAGAGGGTGTTGGAGTAAATGGAGTGCACCGATCCACAAAAAGTTTCTATTGCTGCATTCTTGCTTATAGCTTCAGCTAGGGATTGGTGGGACTTGGTCAGGAGGAGAGTGTACGTTCAGATTTCATGGGAGAAGTTCAAAGAAGATTTCAATGAGAAGTTCTATGCCAGGGCGTACAATGACGCCAAGATTGAGGAGTTCTATAACTTAGTGCAATGAAGCATGGACTTTAGAGGAATATGAGAAGAAATTCACTGAACTATTCGAGTGGCACCGTTCATAGTTGAGGACGAAGTAAACAAGTACTGGAAGTTTGAGTAGGGCCTGAACTCGAGGATCAAGATGCTTGTAGTGGTAGCGGGGTACAGAGAGTATGGGCGACTTGTAGAGGGAGCCTTGAAGGTAGAAAGGACTGTGCAAAGTGATAGAGACCGATTCCAAAAATTGAAGCACGATTAGGGTTCCAGTTGGTATTCAAGGAGTTTTAGTAAGTCCCCTAAGACTGGAGACAAGTCTAGGTGGTTCAGTAGTAGGCAGCAGAGTCACAGAACAGTCTCGAATAAGAGTTTAGTGAGGCCACCATTAGGATTTTAGGGCAAGAGTAATGCCTAGAGTAATACGAGGCCATGCAAGAAATGAGGCAGATTTCATCGAGAAGAGTGCCAAGTGGATACTATAGGATGCTATCATTACGAACTACAGGTATACTTCATGAAGTATTACCCACAGAGAGCTGTGAAGAATAGTAATGGGTCGAGATCAACCACCCAAAGTGTAAACCCTCGATTCTAGCTACAGTTGAATAGTAATGCTTTAGTAGTAATTTTTAAAGTTTAATTTAATTTCACATCAAGAATAGGGTGTCAATTAGAGGACCCAAGAGTATTAGGAAATGTTATGGGAGAGTATAGAATAAAATGAATTTACTTTTCAAAGTCAAAAGTCAAAAGTCAAAAAGGTTCCACCAATGGGAAGTTGCCAAGTATGATAAAAAGTTATGATATTTAGTGAACCATGTGGAGCCATTTGATTGGTGGAAAAGCTTGTGGTCTTTAATGAGTTAAATGGACCAACTAGATTCAAGTTTATCTAGTTAGGAGTTATGACAAGATTAAGTAAAGTATAAGGGCTATTTTAACAATTTTTAAGAGGGACTAAAATGAAATTGTTGCACCACTATATAAAGTAGAGATCAAGGCAATTCTTCATTCATTTTTGTCGTGAAAAGCCGAGAGTGAGGGAGAGAGAGAGATTCGGTCAAGAGAAGAGGAGAAACCAAGGATTTTAAGTCATGTTCTTCAAACAAATTGTCATCAAATCTTGTCTTGTCATCATCCAAAGCTACTAGATCAAATTTGGAGCAAAAGCAAAGTGTAAGTAAGTGAGTTTTATTGTGTTAATCTATCTTAGATCCTATAAAAACCCATCTCTTATCTTGCTCCAAGTGTTATTTTGAGTTTATGGTTTGATATTATGTTGATTGGTGATAAGTTTAGTGTGATTTTGGAGTTAGAAATTGAAGGAGTATGGATGGTTATTTGTGGAGGTGAATTCGGCCAAGTTCAAGGTTTGTATAACTCATTTTGTTTTCATTCATTTGAGACTTAATTCATGCAATTTAGATGCTAAGAAACCTATTAGAAGTGATAGAATTGAAAAAGATAAAGTGTAGAGTTAAGTTGGAAAATTTCGAGTTAGATGAAGGGGCTATAGAGACCTACACTTGTTAAGATTATTTGTTGTTTTAGACCTCAAAATATGCTTAAATGTTATAGCAAATCATAGAAATTGGAAGGGAACGATTCCAATAAAAATTAAGAAAGTTATGGCTAAAATAGTGTAGGTATATAATCGTAAAGTAAGATGTGATCACAAATACATTCTTCGAGGCATGAGATAAATGTATTCAGTCATAATTAAGTAAAAGAACCTTAGATATGAAAAAAATGAAGTCATTGCATGTAGAATGCAAAAATGTGCATCAAAAAGTGTTGAAAAATAATCGTTTTTCATAGGTTTCAACCCCCTATACTTAGAACTTTTCGAAACCGTTTTACGGTTGACCTAAGTGCGAGTTAGGGAAATGATTAGAGCGAAATTGGAGCGAAGAAAATTGCTAGGATAGGCCCTAGCATAGCCTCGGTTTTGGGGGATCCAAAAATAGTGATTTTGCGTTCTGGGCTTCCGGCGACCATTTTAAGCCTTCCGGAGTGTCCCTATATGATAATAAATAAAGCTTGTGCAAAGAAATCGGAATTCAAAAGCATCAGTTAAGTAGAAACCTGGTTGCAAAGGTTTAAGTATAAAAAGGCTTTTATAGAGTTAGTTAAGTTTTATGTGATTTCTAGCTTTGTGTTAATGATGTAAGTGATTCTAAATGAGCATTCAATGTCTTAGGGTAAAGGCGGAGTGTACCGGAGAATTTCAGAGGAGGTTCGCTTTTGATCGGAAGGCACTTTGTGGATAGAAAATCAACCCTTTCGAGTGTAGTGTTATTTACATTTCATTTTATGATTATATGCCTTTGTTTTAATATATAATTGAATTGTATAGTATAATCATATCTTCTGAATTTTGAGTTTGAGTTCGTATTTCTACTAAGAATAAATGATAGTTCGAGATTTTAGGTAGTTTGCCTTGAGAATAAGTTTATTTTAAAAAGATTGAGTAAAAGTAATTTATTACGCCTATGGTTTACCCTAGCCCCAGTTAAAGGCCCAGTGGAGTACTCTATGCGTGCATGGTAGATGAGAAAGAGTCACTAACTGAGAATGGAGTCCGAACGACTCCTGAGACATGAGAGTCAGTTGATTCACCTTCTGCACGTATAGGGTAATGTAGTTCAGACCGATTGTATAGGGGTAACGCGTGCCCAGAGTTCGCGCAACGGCGACTACATAGGGCAAATTCCTTAATTTCTAGTGGCTAGCTAGAGATTTGATGCTGCCACGATAGGAGCGAGTCGTTCAGCAGATAAGGCACAGATAGACACACGAAGAGATTGACGGACGACTTGGATATCATTGTATAACTCAATTTTTGGTCATGTGTATATTTTGTAGTAAAGTATAATGTACATTGTAAATATAAATACAAGTTGTTGGATGCATGTTTAGAAAACTATTTTGATAAGAAAATTTTAGTTTTTCTGACGGGACCCTTCCCGAATCCCGACTCTGGACCCGTGAAGGATACCGTAGCACTCCGACAGAGCTCAAGCGAACCCTAACTTTGGTCCGAAGGAGTCCTACCGGAGCACCAAGACTCACTTTAGACTCATTTTATAAATCATTTAATTGGTGGCTGAGGTAAAAAATTTTCTTTTTTCTGACGAAAATTTGGCAGCATGCCAGCTGTTTATTGAACTAGGCCACCCTGCAAATTTCAAAAGCAATTTAAAGACACTTCTATGGCATAAAATCTCCACTTCCAGGGGCCTCTGACCCTCATCCAAAACCAGACACAACATACCTAATCACAATTATGGAATGCATGGAAATCTAGATTTTTGTTTTAGAGACATTTTCACAAAATGTGCATCCAACAACTAACATTTACGTTTACAATTTACATCATTTACAACTTGATTTATGTATAACACATGCATGACAAAATATGAGCTATACATTAATGTGTAGTCGTCCGTCAGTCTCTCCGCGCGTCAGTCTGAGCCTCGTCTGCTGGACGACTCACTCCTGCACCTGAGAAAACATTTTTAAGAACCACATAAAAAAAAAAAAAACGGTGAGTATAACTCAGTGAGATAATCCTTAAACTATTTCATAAACTAAGTATTTTTCTGAAATACTTTTTAGTCTTTTAAATCAAACTGTTTCTGAAATTCAATTCGAATTTCTTTCGAAAACTTTCTCATTTCTCGCCTTGATGGTAACCCAGGGAAACTACTCCTGTTGTGGCCGCATAATTCTCTAGCTAGCCACTAGGAATTAAGGAATCTACCCTATGTATTCACCGATGCGCGACTCTGGGCACGCGTTACCCCTACGCAATCGGTTTGAACTACACTACTCTATACATGCAGAGGGTCGCTCAAGTAACTCTCTCTCTCTTAGTTAGTAACTCTCTCACATCTACCATGCACGCATAAAGCATTTTACTGGATACTTAACTAGGGCTAGGGTAAACCATCGGCGTATGAAAATTCTTTTTCTCGGTATTCTCAAGTAAACACTCTTTTAAGGCAAAAAGCCTAAAAACGTTAACTTTCAATAATTCTTTATATAAACACATACTTGATTTAAAACTCATATAATAGAATGTTAATATAACAATAATATGTAATTTAATTACAACAACATAATAAATATAAATAATCATTAAATAAACTTTAATGTTAACTACACTTGGTGAGGTGGGATTTCTACTCACAATACGCTCTCAGATAAAATCCGATCCTCTTCCGAATGCCTCCTGGACTTCTCGCTTTTACCTTACAACATCAAATATCCATTTAGGGTCGCTTATCTCACATTCTGGTCACATGTTAAATTTCATTGAAAAATTATATCATTTGCTATGCCAAAACTACGAAAAACGCCTTTTTTCGGATACTTTTAGTGCACTTTTTCGTTTCGGATTAGCAACGCTAGTTTTTCTTTCATATCTAAGCTTCATTTAACTAATTAGGATCAACTAAACTCATTTCATGCAATAAAAATTGCATTCACATAATTATTTCATTTCTCAGAGCTCTAACGACATTATTTTGCGCCTAACTTGCGCAATTTTTATCGGATTCGATCCGTTCCAAAACCTATGGTTTTATATGACTCCTAGGCATCATTTGAGGTGTAGAACACCCCCATATATGTTAGACTTGGTCAGGTTTCCTCTAACTCAAATTTTCAACTCGAGATTGCAAACATTGTCAAACTAGCTTTTTTGGTCTCTACATGCTTTTCTATGTTGTTCTATGCTTTTTCATGCCAAATTTTGAGTTCAAAACCATCTAAACTCAAGGCTATCTACTGCTCTTCAAGTCTTTAACACACACATAAACATAGCTTTGTCATTTAAATACTCAAAATTCACTCAAACTTTATATCATCTAGTTGGGGTGCATGTAAAGAAATTTTCTGTTTCAATTTTGATTAAGTGTCTAACAGCCCATGTTTACACTTCTAAGGCATCATATACACCCAACGACTCAACATTTAATTGTCTATTTCAATCACATGAGGTTCTATCAAAGTTTCAAGAGAAATCATTCCACACAAGCATCAAAATTCTGCTCACAATTTTCAGCAACTCTAATGCAGTTTTCAGCAAAGAAAAGAATGAGTGAGCTGATTTCTTACTTGGTTTATGGTTCTAAGAAGTAAAAGGAGCTTGAGAGGGGTCTTAGAAGGAAGGTTTAGAGGTTGGAAGGCAGCTGGGTGGTCTTTTTTCTCTCCTTTCTTCTGGTCGGCCAGCCTCTGCACTTCCTTCCCGTTTTGCTGTCACGCCTGGTCTCGTTTCTGCTCTCTTTCACGACCAGTCCTGTTCGGTTTTGCTTCTTGTTCAGCTACTGGTCGTTTCTCCTTCTCACGTCCTCTTCTTCTCATCCCCTTGATGTTCTGCTCTGGTTTTGGGCGTGCTGGAATCTGTTCTTCACACTGAAATCTGCTTCGGTTCTGCTTCAGCTGCTGCTGCTGGTTGCTCCCTCTTGTGCACGACCAGCTGCTGGTTGCTTCTTCTTTTCATGGCCTCTTCTTCTCTTCTTCTAGCCCATCACTTATGGTCTCTTCTCTCACGGTTCACGGCTGGGCTGTCGACTTCTATTTGCTTCTCACGGCTTTCACAAGTTTCTCGACTGATCTCTCTTTGTTTGCTGAAAACTTTTTCAGCTAAGTCATGTATTTATACTAATAACATTTCCTTAAATTGTATTCGTGCCCCATCTCTTTTTAATTTCATGTCACACTCCTTTTCTTGATGCTCTCTCACGGCAATACCCCTCGTTGTTCTCCCTTGTCTATTTCGCTTCTATTTGATTTGATTTTCATCTCGTTAAAAATTTGTTTTTGATCATCAAGCTTGTCTTATTGACCCCTGACTCTCTTTTTTAATTAAATTTTTATTCGACTCATCATTGACTAAAATTTTCAATTTCCTAACTTGGATTTTATAGAAATGCTACTTAAATGTTTATGGTCAACGAATTTCGTCGTATTCTTAAATTAATAAATCTCTGAGGCCATGGAGTTCAATTAATTAAATGTAGGGATTTATATTATCTCCCTAATCTAGTTTCTAACACTAGGAATTTATAAGTTGAGACTAGGGGTTTACATTTTCCAGAAGTTTTGTGATTGGGTTTTTCCATGCTAGAACTGAGTTTGGGACGTAGGGCAAAGGCCCCTGGTAGTTGAGATCTGTGTACCATAGAAGTGTTTTTAAATTGCTTTTGAATTTGCAGGGTGGCATAGTTCAATAAACAACCGACATGTTGCTGGATTTTCATTAGGAAAACGAAAAATTTTACCTCTACCACCAAGTAAATAATTTAATAAGTAAGTTTTAAGTTAGTCACAGTACTCCGACGGGTTTTCTTCGGGCCAAAGTTAGGGTTCATTGGAGTTTTATCGGAGTGCTACAAGGTCTTTCTCGGGTTCAGAAGAGGGATTTGGGAAAGGTCCCGTCACAAGGATAGGTCAGCGAAGGTCTACTGTAGGATAGGAGAGGTCCGCAAATGAGAGGACCAATGACTTCTATTTAGCCTAGCAGAAGTTATGACAAGACTCAACCCAGACTCTCTCTAATCTCTATTCTGAAGGGTCCTGCCGAGCACTCCAACAGACTTCTCTTAATCCGACATGTCGGAATGGAGAATTCGCAGAGCGAACCCCTCTTTCTTTCTCGATTTTCTTAACTTAACTCAATTGTACTCTTTACCTTTGGAAATAAGTTGGGTGGATAAAATTTTTCACAATTTCATTTAAAACAATTTTATAAAAATTTTGGCAGCATAACGACTGTATTTTTTAAGTTTCCAAAAATTTTTACCTGCAAGAAAGCACACTTTGACTATGTATTCATTTCCTCCCAACTTCATTTATCCACAAACATGCATGAACTCATACTAGAAAGTGAATATATACATCATGCGTGAAAATTCCTGACAATTTACAAGCATATTTATATT
Organism: Litchi chinensis; assembly: GCA_019925255.1. Lineage (NCBI taxonomy): Eukaryota > Viridiplantae > Streptophyta > Magnoliopsida > Sapindales > Sapindaceae > Litchi > Litchi chinensis. Next base: position 3,916,385 of record CM034473.1, on the reverse strand, counting down.
TATACAATTCCAAAAATGTGAAATGTCATAATTATCATAAAATACAATTTCATATACATGTTTTATACACGTCTATTCATAACTCGCCCACCTAAAGATATGAAATGCAAAGCAGGTCGTCGCACCGTCCAACGACAGCACCCAGTGGGATATATAAACTACACAATAGGTAAACACGTTAGTATCACAAAACAGGGTAATAAAATAAACACTACCGTAATAGCATATAAACTTATTTATCATTATAAACTTCAAAATTTTAAAGTTTTCTTTCTAAAAACCCCATGTATACCTTTAAAGCGCTTTGACCATCGCGGGCAATTTTAACTAATGCCAACGCGAAGCTACTGTGGTATCTTGACCACCACGTTACGGAATTTACTGCATTGCAACAAAGGGTGATAAATCTCATATCTGAGCAACTACAATGCAAAATTTTCTACATCGCAATTGTAGTGCTAAAACTCTGGGCGACTACAAGCGGAATATACTGCCTTGCTATGTAGTGTCAAACTGTAAAATAACCAACTACATGTGGAATTGTCTACATCGCAACGTAGCGCTATACTTTCTAGGAAACTGAGCAACAACGGACGGAATTTTCTGTGTCATCTCGTAGCGCTAATTACTCTTTAATCTGAGCGACTACAGACGGAATTTTCTGCATTGTCACATAGCGCTAAATCTCATATGGTCTTAAGGCATATACATGGGTTTTTAAAACTAACTCATCAAATGCAAAAGCACAAAACCAACTATTTTTGGAACGTTTAAAAACTCTCTTGATTCAACTCTTTTTAGAAACAACTTAATATTGATTTTAATCACTTTATGGATTCCTTAAGAAATCCACATACTCAAATTTGAACTTTGAAAGTTAAAAGCCATTTTTATTTCCTTTTAACACAATAGTCAAAATTTAAAGTATAATTTAAAACAACCGCAAGTGATGAAACACTTACCTAAATCCGTACAAGACCGCGTCAAGCGCCTCCACGAGTCTCACGTGCCTCGGTAGCTCGCTTTTCACCTACATATCACTTTCTAATTTAAAATACGTTACAATGCGCTACATAAACTACACGCACATTGCTTTTAAACTTTAAAAATTCAATATAACGCACTTTTTTTACTATAACTTTCTCCACTCACTTCTAACTTAACTGAGTCTCCCTAATTCTAATTTCCTTACAAAAGTTTCACTTTTAGACCCCTAGGAATACCCTCACCTAGTCCATACAATTTTTAGAGGCTCAAAACGAAAAATCAAAATTTTTCGCCTCTTTTGATACACTATAGCTGAGAGTGTTTATAGAGATTATGGCATAATGATTGGGGGTAAAGTCTTTCCAGTCCGTTTAGTGCTGTTAGACATTTGTGATTTTGATATTATCCTGGTTATGGATTGGTTGGCTGTGCATTGTGCCACAGTGGATTGTCTTCGGAAGGAAGTTAGGTTCGGTATACGGGGAGAATCAGAAGTAGTATTTTGCAGAAAGGGCACAATGCTTCCATCTCATATCTTGTCAGCCATGACCACTAGAAAGATGTTAAAGAAGCAATATGTAGGTTATTTGCCCTATGTGATAGATACAATAAAGAGCGAGGAGCGGATAGCGGATATCCCTATAGTTAGAGAATTTCTAGATGTATTTTTAGAAGATCTTCTTGGTTTACTTCTAGACAAAGAAATTGAATTTGAGATCAATCTGATTTTAGAAATAGAGACGATTTCTAAAGCGCCTTATAGGATGTCACTTACCGAGTTGTAGGAGTTAAAAGTTTAGTTAGAAGAGTTGGTAAATAATGGTTTCGTCAGATCAAGTGTATCTCCCTAAGGAGCACTGGTGTTATTTGTGAAGAAGAAGGATAGGAGTATGAGGTTGTGCATTGATTATAAAGAATTGAACAAGTTGACTGTATGAAACCAATACCCTCTACCAAAAATCGATGATTTGTTTGATCAACTTCAGGGAGCAAGGGTGTTCTCCAAAATAGATCTAAGGTCAAGATACCACTAGTTGAAGATTGAAGGTAATGATGTTCCTAAGACAACTTTCCGAACACGCTATGGACACTATAAGTTCTCGGTTATGCCTTTTGGGCTAACCAATACACCAACAACATTCATGGGCTCGATGAACAGGATATTCCATGATTTCTTAGACAAGTTTGTAGTAGTGTTCATAGATGATATCTTAGTGTACTTAAGCAGTAAGGAAAAGCGTGGTAAGCATTTGAGAATAGTTTTGTAGATGTTAAGGGAACAACAATTGTATGCCAAGTTCAACAAATGTCAGTTTTGGTTGGATAAAGTTGTGTTTTTGGGACATGTGGTATCAGTCGACGTTATTAGTGTTGAGCCTCAAAAGATAGAAGTAATTGTGAATTGGAAGCCGTCGACTACCATGACAGAGGTGAAGAGTTTCCCAAGATTGGTAGGGTATTACCAAAAGTTTGTTGAAGGATTTTCCAAGATTGCCATCCCGTTAACGAAACTCATAAGAAAAGAGACTAAGTTTGAGTGGACTAATGCTTGTTAGAGGAGCTTTAATGAATTGAAAGCAAACTTGACTACAACTTTTGTTCTTACATTTCCTTCAGGAAATGAAGGTTTTGTGGTATACAGTGATGCTTTAAGGCAGGGTTTGGGTTGCGTGTTGGTGCAAAATGAAAAAGTGATCGCTTATGCAACCAGGTAATTAAATACGCATGAACAGAACTACCTAACCCATGACTTAGAATTGGTCGTAGTGATGTTTGCGCTTAGGATCTGAAGACATTATTTGTGTGGAGTTTGATGTCAGATATTTACGGATCATAAGAGTCTCCAATATCTGTTTACTCAGAAGGAATTAAACATGAGATAAAGGAGATGGTTAGAGTTGATCAAGGACTATGATTGCACCATAAAGTACCATCTCGAAAAAGCAAATGTAGTAGCTGATGCATTAAGCAGGAGACCTATAAGCTCAATGGCACATCTAAGAGTTGGATACACTCCGTTGTTAGTAGAGATGAGATTCTTGGGAGTCAGATTGGAAGTAACGGATATAGGTGAATTGTTAGCTATATTTCAGGTTTGACCGGTACTTATGGATAAGGTCAAAGAGTCTCAGGTTAGGGATCCTCAGTTGATTAAGTTAAAACAGGAAATGGAAGTGAGCCGACATGAGGACTTTTCAGTAAAAGAGGATGATACACTAATGATGGGTCAGAGATTGTGCGTACCAGATGTAACGAAGCTTAAAAAGGAGATTTTGGATGAAGCTCACTTATCGGCATATGTTATGCATCCAAGAAGCACAAAGATGTATTATACCTTAAACAAACACTATTGGTGGAAATGTATGAAGAAGAAGCTAGCTGAGTATGTGTCAAAGTGTTTAACATGTTAACAAGTGAAAGCAAAGCACCAGAGATCATCCGTACTTCTATAGCTACTCCCTATCTTGGAATGGAAATAGAAGCATATTACTATGGATTTTGTGGTAAGATTCCCTCGTAGTCGAAGCGGATACGATAGCATATGGGTAATAGTAGATCGGCTTACGAAGTCAGCTCTACCCATCTAAAGTAAGTCAACTTATTTCCTACCCATCGGAAGTACTTATTCCCTTGACAGACTAGCCAGGTTGTATATGGATGAGATTGTTTAGCTTCATGGAGCTCCAGTATTAATTGTGTCTAATAAAGATCCCAGATTCACATCCAGGTTTTGGCCTAGTCTATAAAGGGCTATGGGCACTCGATTACATTTTTACATAGCAATTTATCTGCAAACAGATGGACAGTCTGAGCATGCTATTCAGACCTTAGAGGATATGCTGAGATTCTGTGTGATGGAGTTAGGAGATAATTGGGATTCCCACCTCTCACTAATTGAATTTTCCTACAATAACAATTATCAGACGAGTATCGACATGACACCATATGAGGCACTTTATGGAAGAAAGTGCAGGACTCCAGTGTGCTAGGATGAAGTCAGCGAAAGGAGATTGATAGGTCCCAAGCTAGTGCAGATGACTACAGATAAGGTTAGAACTATTCGGGATAAATTAAAAGTTGCCTAAGATCACCGGAAGAGCTATGCAGATAAGCAAATGAAAGATTTGGAGTTCTAAGTCGGGGACAAGGTGTTTTTGAGAGTATCACCATGGAAAGGGCTAATTCGTTTCGGGAAACGTGGTAAGTTAAGTCCACCATACATTGGTCCTTATTAGGTGATCGACAGAGTAAGCGAAGTGGCATATTAACTCGAGTTACTAGTAGAACTCTCCAAAATTCACAATGTGTTCCATGTCTCAATGCTCCGTAAGTATATAGAAGATCCTTCACATGTCTTGACAGAACAACCAATGGAGCTTAAAGAGAACTTGATGTATGAGAAGACACCGGTTTAGATTCTTAATAGGAATGAATAGGTTCTACACAGCAAGACCATTCCAGTTGTGAAAGTGCTATGGAGGAATCATGCAGTGAAAGAGGCCACATAAGAGCACGAGGAGCAGATGTGTAGTCAGTATCCGTAGATTTTTGAGACAAGTAAGTATATTTCAATTTCGTAATAATTGCATAAGATTAAATAAAGAGTTATAGCATTAGTGTCATAGGTTTCAATTTTTGATTGATCTAGACGATATGTAAATTTCAAGAACGAAATTTTTATAAGGAATGCTGAATTGTAAAACCCAAAACTTTAGCTACTGGAAGGTAATTATTTTTTCACATGAATAGTATTTTCGGTGAAAAGTGTGCGAGTGGATAGTAATTTTGGAGAGTGGATCTTGTGAAGTAAAAGCTTCGAAATTAATATTAGAATTAATGAAAGTTGAAACAGAGCGAAGAAGAGTTTATTCGAAGAAATTTTAAGTAATCCGGAGTTTATTGGACGAAGATACAGTTTTTGAAGAAAAATGGTTATTGATGATTTTATATTCATAAGAATTTCTTTGAGTATGAAATGAAGAGATAAAATGCCCCATTTGAGTATTTTATGGTCAATTTGAAGATTTAAGCCATAAAATAATTTTGAAATTTATTAGGGTTAAAATGTGAATTAAAGTTATTAGAGGGCAAAGTAGATATTTTCCATTCTCAAGCACATCTAGATAGTGTGTAAGTATTACATAGAATGAGATCTCATAAAGAAGAACAATCCATGCAAAACAAAATGGGTCAATGAGAGGAGGACACTTGGAATCCACTATCTTGGAAAAGTCTATATAAAGAGGGGTAGTTTGGAAGGAGAAGAAGAAAATTGAGAGAGAGAGAGAGAGTCGTGACCGAGAGCAAGAGAGAGAGATCTGAGAGCAGTAATTGTTTTGATAATCTAAGAGCCATTATGAGAGAAGTCTAAGAGTGAATCGAGAGTGAATCAAGTGAAGAAAAGGACCTCGACCAAGGAGAAAGTATCTACCGAGAGTAAAAGGTAAGGCAAGCTTACTATCATTATGGATCTCGAGTTGATTTTGGGAATTTCTAATGCCTACGTGTAATTTGGATTAAATGGGAGCTCGCGATCAGGAGTATGAGGAGGGTAGTAGCTTTATTGGTCATTGGAGTTGATCTGAAGAGGTAAGTGCAAGATGTAAACCCTTATTCTTGATACTTTATTTCCTAGTATTTTACTGTTAGAAGTTAGAATATAGAAAGGTATAAGTTAAGTTACAAATAATACTAATAACACTATAAGTGTTATTAAAATGTTGGATATTTATAGTACGATAAAGTCAATGAAGGGTAAAATAGCTCATCTACAATTAAGTGATAAATTATAAAGGCCAATATGATTAAGTGCATACATGAGAATTATAAGATTTGTTATTTAGAATAAGTAGCCAATTACTAATTAGATTAAGTTAAAAATATTGATGATAGTCAAAACAAGTCAAATGACAAACTTGGCATTCTAGGAAATGTTAATGCTATGTATAAACAATACTTAAAGCAAAATTTAGAAAGGAAGAATGCAAGCTGCCGTGAGATGTAGAAAAGTGAGAGAGTGGCATGAAATGAAAGTAAAGAGGACATGGAATTCCTTTGGGAAAAGTTAGTTATATAAATACAACACTTAGAGGATGAAATGGATGAAAAAAGAAGCAAAGTGGTGTGAGATACGAAGCAAAACAGAAGCTGCCGTCCGAGAAGCAAAAATAGAACAGTGAGAGGTAGAGAGCAAGGGTGGACGGCTAAGGGACGAAGAAGACAGCTTTCTCATCCAAATTTCAAGCCCTAACTCATCATTCTAGAGTGTTTTCAAGCTAACCTAGCAAAACGCAACAAGATTTAGGTGAGATCTCATCTCCTTGCTCTCTACTTTGAAGATAGTTGGGGTTGTATGGGTATGGTGATGACTATAGGATTTTAGTAGATTGTGTTGGATGTTTTACACTTAAAATTAGTGTAAAGCCCTAAGTGAGTGTTGTAGAAGATTAAATGACATGTTGTTGTGTGTGAATGATAGATTAGGGTATTTGGATAACAAACTTTAAAGTGAGAATTAAGGCATTAAAGTGCCACAAAGATAGTAGACAAATTGTTTGATGAAAAGATTGTGAGAGATTGTCTTGTAAAAATTTGAAAGCTATATTTTAATATAGCTTTTCTTTAATATAGCTTTCAAATTTTTACAAGACAATCTCTCACAATCTTTTCATCAAACAATTTGTCTACTATCTTTGTGGCACTTTAATGCCTTAATTCTCACTTTAAAGTTTATTATCCAAATACCCTAATCTATCATTCACACACAACAACATGTCATTTAATCTTCTACAACACTCACTTAGGGCTTTACACTAATTTTAAGTGTAAAACATCCAACACAATCTACTAAAATCCTATAGTCATCACCATACCCATACAACCCCAACTATCTTCAAAGTAGAGAGCAAGGAGATGAGATCTCACCTAAATCTTGTTGCGTTTTGCTAGGTTAGCTTGAAAACACTCTAGAATGATGAGTTAGGGCTTGAAATTTGGATGAGAAAGCTGTCTTCTTCGTCCCTTAGCCGTCCACCCTTGCTCTCTACCTCTCACTGTTCTATTTTTGCTTCTCGGACGGCAGCTTCTGTTTTGCTTCGTATCTCACACCACTTTGCTTCTTTTTTCATCCATTTCATCCTCTAAGTGTTGTATTTATATAACTAACTTTTCCCAAAGGAATTCCATGTCCTCTTTACTTTCATTTCATGCCACTCTCTCACTTTTCTACATCTCACGGCAGCTTGCATTCTTCCTTTCTAAATTTTGCTTTAAGTATTGTTTATACATAGCATTAACATTTCCTAGAATGCCAAGTTTGTCATTTGACTTGTTTTGACTATCATCAATATTTTTAACTTAATCTAATTAGTAATTGGCTACTTATTCTAAATAACAAATCTTATAATTCTCATGTATGCACTTAATCATATTGGCCTTTATAATTTATCACTTAATTGTAGATGAGCTATTTTACCCTTCATTGACTTTATCGTACTATAAATATCCAACATTTTAATAACACTTATAGTGTTATTAGTATTATTTGTAACTTAACTTATACCTTTCTATATTCTAACTTCTAACAGTAAAATACTAGGAAATAAAGTATCAAGAATAAGGGTTTACATCTTGCACTTACCTCTTCAGATCAACTCCAATGACCAATAAAGCTACTACCCTCCTCATACTCCTGATCGCGAGCTCCCATTTAATCCAAATTACACGTAGGCATTAGAAATTCCCAAAATCAACTCGAGATCCATAATGATAGTAAGCTTGCCTTACCTTTTACTCTCGGTAGATACTTTCTCCTTGGTCGAGGTCTTTTTCTTCACTTGATTCACTCTCGATTCACTCTTAGACTTCTCTCATAATGGCTCTTAGATTATCAAAACAATTACTGCTCTCAGATCTCTCTCTCTTGCTCTCGGTCACGACTCTCTCTCTCTCTCTCAATTTTCTTCTTCTCCTTCCAAACTACCCCTCTTTATATAGACTTTTCCAAGATAGTGGATTCCAAGTGTCCTCCTCTCATTGACCCATTTTGTTTTGCATGGATTGTTCTTCTTTATGAGATCTCATTCTATGTAATACTTACACACTATCTAGATGTGCTTGAGAATGGAAAATATCTACTTTGCCCTCTAATAACTTTAATTCACATTTTAACCCTAATAAATTTCAAAATTATTTTATGGCTTAAATCTTCAAATTGACCATAAAATACTCAAATGGGGCATTTTATCTCTTCATTTCATACTCAAAGAAATTCTTATGAATATAAAATCATCAATAACCATTTTTCTTCAAAAACTGTATCTTCGTCCAATAAACTCCGGATTACTTAAAATTTCTTCGAATAAACTCTTCTTCGCTCTGTTTCAACTTTCATTAATTCTAATATTAATTTCGAAGCTTTTACTTCACAAGATCCACTCTCCAAAATTACTATCCACTCGCACACTTTTCACCGAAAATACTATTCATGTGAAAAAATAATTACCTTCCAGTAGCTAAAGTTTTGGGTTTTACAATTCAGCATTCCTTATAAAAATTTCGTTCTTGAAATTTACATATCGTCTAGATCAATCAAAAATTGAAACCTATGACACTAATGCTATAACTCTTTATTTAATCTTATGCAATTATTACGAAATTGAAATATACTTACTTGTCTCAAAAATCTACGGATACTGACTACACATCTGCTCCTCGTGCTCTTATGTGGCCTCTTTCACTGCATGATTCCTCCATAGCACTTTCACAACTGGAATGGTCTTGCTGTGTAGAACCTATTCATTCCTATTAAGAATCTAAACCGGTGTCTTCTCATACATCAAGTTCTCTTTAAGCTCCATTGGTTGTTCTGTCAAGACATGTGAAGGATCTTCTATATACTTACGGAGCATTGAGACATGGAACACATTGTGAATTTTGGAGAGTTCTACTAGTAACTCGAGTTAATATGCCACTTCGCTTACTCTGTCGATCACCTAATAAGGACCAATGTATGGTGGACTTAACTTACCACGTTTCCCGAAACGAATTAGCCCTTTCCATGGTGATACTCTCAAAAACACCTTGTCCCCGACTTAGAACTCCAAATCTTTCATTTGCTTATCTGCATAGCTCTTCCGGTGATCTTAGGCAACTTTTAATTTATCCCGAATAGTTCTAACCTTATCTGTAGTCATCTGCACTAGCTTGGGACCTATCAATCTCCTTTCGCTGACTTCATCCTAGCACACTGGAGTCCTGCACTTTCTTCCATAAAGTGCCTCATATGGTGTCATGTCGATACTCGTCTGATAATTGTTATTGTAGGAAAATTCAATTAGTGAGAGGTGGGAATCCCAATTATCTCCTAACTCCATCACACAGAATCTCAGCATATCCTCTAAGGTCTGAATAGCATGCTCAGACTGTCCATCTGTTTGCAGATAAATTGCTATGTAAAAATGTAATCGAGTGCCCATAGCCCTTTATAGACTAGGCCAAAACCTGGATGTGAATCTGGGATCTTTATTAGACACAATTAATACTGGAGCTCCATGAAGCTAAACAATCTCATCCATATACAACCTGGCTAGTCTGTCAAGGGAATAAGTACTTCCGATGGGTAGGAAATAAGTTGACTTACTTTAGATGGGTAGAGCTGACTTCGTAAGCCGATCTACTATTACCCATATGCTATCGTATCCGCTTCGACTACGAGGGAATCTTACCACAAAATCCATAGTAATATGCTTCTATTTCCATTCCAAGATAGGGAGTAGCTATAGAAGTACGGATGATCTCTGGTGCTTTGCTTTCACTTGTTAACATGTTAAACACTTTGACACATACTCAGCTAGCTTCTTCTTCATACATTTCCACCAATAGTGTTTGTTTAAGGTATAATACATCTTTGTGCTTCTTGGATGCATAACATATGCCGATAAGTGAGCTTCATCCAAAATCTCCTTTTTAAGCTTCGTTACATCTGGTACGCACAATCTCTGACCCATCATTAGTGTATCATCCTCTTTTACTGAAAAGTCCTCATGTCGGCTCACTTCCATTTCCTGTTTTAACTTAATCAACCGAGGATCCCTAACCTGAGACTCTTTGACCTTATCCATAAGTACCGGTCAAACCTGAAATATAGCTAACAATTCACCTATATCCGTTACTTCCAATCTGACTCCCAAGAATCTCATCTCTACTAACAACGGAGTGTATCCAACTCTTAGATGTGCCATTGAGCTTATAGGTCTCCTGCTTAATGCATCAGCTACTACATTTGCTTTTTCGAGATGGTACTTTATGGTGCAATCATAGTCCTTGATCAACTCTAACCATCTCCTTTATCTCATGTTTAATTCCTTCTGAGTAAACAGATATTGGAGACTCTTATGATCCGTAAATATCTGACATCAAACTCCACACAAATAATGTCTTCAGATCCTAAGCGCAAACATCACTACGACCAATTCTAAGTCATGGGTTAGGTAGTTCTGTTCATGCGTATTTAATTACCTGGTTGCATAAGCGATCACTTTTTCATTTTGCACCAACACGCAACCCAAACCCTGCCTTAAAGCATCACTGTATACCACAAAACCTTCATTTCCTGAAGGAAATGTAAGAACAAAAGTTGTAGTCAAGTTTGCTTTCAATTCATTAAAGCTCCTCTAACAAGCATTAGTCCACTCAAACTTAGTCTCTTTTCTTATGAGTTTCGTTAACGGGATGGCAATCTTGGAAAATCCTTCAACAAACTTTTGGTAATACCCTACCAATCTTGGGAAACTCTTCACCTCTGTCATGGTAGTCGACGGCTTCCAATTCACAATTACTTCTATCTTTTGAGGCTCAACACTAATAACGTCGACTGATACCACATGTCCCAAAAACACAACTTTATCCAACCAAAACTGACATTTGTTGAACTTGGCATACAATTGTTGTTCCCTTAACATCTACAAAACTATTCTCAAATGCTTACCACGCTTTTCCTTACTGCTTAAGTACACTAAGATATCATCTATGAACACTACTACAAACTTGTCTAAGAAATCATGGAATATCCTGTTCATCGAGCCCATGAATGTTGTTGGTGTATTGGTTAGCCCAAAAGGCATAACCGAGAACTTATAGTGTCCATAGCGTGTTCGGAAAGTTGTCTTAGGAACATCATTACCTTCAATCTTCAACTAGTGGTATCTTGACCTTAGATCTATTTTGGAGAACACCCTTGCTCCCTGAAGTTGATCAAACAAATCATCGATTTTTGGTAGAGGGTATTGGTTTCATACAGTCAACTTGTTCAATTCTTTATAATCAATGCACAACCTCATACTCCTATCCTTCTTCTTCACAAATAACACCAGTGCTCCTTAGGGAGATACACTTGATCTGACGAAACCATTATTTACCAACTCTTCTAACTAAACTTTTAACTCCTACAACTCGGTAAGTGACATCCTATAAGGCGCTTTAGAAATCGTCTCTATTTCTAAAATCAGATTGATCTCAAATTCAATTTCTTTGTCTAGAAGTAAACCAAGAAGATCTTCTAAAAATACATCTAGAAATTCTCTAACTATAGGGATATCCGCTATCCGCTCCTCGCTCTTTATTGTATCTATCACATAGGGCAAATAACCTACATATTGCTTCTTTAACATCTTTCTAGTGGTCATGGCTGACAAGATATGAGATGGAAGCATTGTGCCCTTTCTGCAAAATACTACTTCTGATTCTCCCCGTATACCGAACCTAACTTCCTTCCGAAGACAATCCACTGTGGCACAATGCACAGCCAACCAATCCATAACCAGGATAATATCAAAATCACAAATGTCTAACAGCACTAAACGGACTGGAAAGACTTTACCCCCAATCATTATGCCATAATCTCTATAAACACTCTCAGCTATAGTGTATCAAAAGAGGCGAAAAATTTTGATTTTTCGTTTTGAGCCTCTAAAAATTGTATGGACTAGGTGAGGGTATTCCTAGGGGTCTAAAAGTGAAACTTTTGTAAGGAAATTAGAATTAGGGAGACTCAGTTAAGTTAGAAGTGAGTGGAGAAAGTTATAGTAAAAAAAGTGCGTTATATTGAATTTTTAAAGTTTAAAAGCAATGTGCGTGTAGTTTATGTAGCGCATTGTAACGTATTTTAAATTAGAAAGTGATATGTAGGTGAAAAGCGAGCTACCGAGGCACGTGAGACTCGTGGAGGCGCTTGACGCGGTCTTGTACGGATTTAGGTAAGTGTTTCATCACTTGCGGTTGTTTTAAATTATACTTTAAATTTTGACTATTGTGTTAAAAGGAAATAAAAATGGCTTTTAACTTTCAAAGTTCAAATTTGAGTATGTGGATTTCTTAAGGAATCCATAAAGTGATTAAAATCAATATTAAGTTGTTTCTAAAAAGAGTTGAATCAAGAGAGTTTTTAAACGTTCCAAAAATAGTTGGTTTTGTGCTTTTGCATTTGATGAGTTAGTTTTAAAAACCCATGTATATGCCTTAAGACCATATGAGATTTAGCGCTATGTGACAATGCAGAAAATTCCGTCTGTAGTCGCTCAGATTAAAGAGTAATTAGCGCTACGAGATGACACAGAAAATTCCGTCCGTTGTTGCTCAGTTTCCTAGAAAGTATAGCGCTACGTTGCGATGTAGACAATTCCACATGTAGTTGGTTATTTTACAGTTTGACACTACATAGCAAGGCAGTATATTCCGCTTGTAGTCGCCCAGAGTTTTAGCACTACAATTGCGATGTAGAAAATTTTGCATTGTAGTTGCTCAGATATGAGATTTATCACCCTTTGTTGCAATGCAGTAAATTCCGTAACGTGGTGGTCAAGATACCACAGTAGCTTCGCGTTGGCATTAGTTAAAATTGCCCGCGATGGTCAAAGCGCTTTAAAGGTATACATGGGGTTTTTAGAAAGAAAACTTTAAAATTTTGAAGTTTATAATGATAAATAAGTTTATATGCTATTACGGTAGTGTTTATTTTATTACCCTGTTTTGTGATACTAACGTGTTTACCTATTGTGTAGTTTATATATCCCACTGGGTGCTGTCGTTGGACGGTGCGACGACCTGCTTTGCATTTCATATCTTTAGGTGGGCGAGTTATGAATAGACGTGTATAAAACATGTATATGAAATTGTATTTTATGATAATTATGACATTTCACATTTTTGGAATTGTATAAATATAAATATGCTTGTAAATTGTCATGAATTTTCACGCATGATGTATATATTCACTTTCTAGTATGAGTTCATGCATGTTTGTGGATAAATGAAGTTGGGAGGAAATGAATACATAGTCAAAGTGTGCTTTCTTGCAGGTAAAAATTTTTGGAAACTTAAAAAATACAGTCGTTATGCTGCCAAAATTTTTATAAAATTGTTTTAAATGAAATTGTGAAAAATTTTATCCACCCAACTTATTTCCAAAGGTAAAGAGTACAATTGAGTTAAGTTAAGAAAATCGAGAAAGAAAGAGGGGTTCGCTCTGCGAATTCTCCATTCCGACATGTCGGATTAAGAGAAGTCTGTTGGAGTGCTCGGCAGGACCCTTCAGAATAGAGATTAGAGAGAGTCTGGGTTGAGTCTTGTCATAACTTCTGCTAGGCTAAATAGAAGTCATTGGTCCTCTCATTTGCGGACCTCTCCTATCCTACAGTAGACCTTCGCTGACCTATCCTTGTGACGGGACCTTTCCCAAATCCCTCTTCTGAACCCGAGAAAGACCTTGTAGCACTCCGATAAAACTCCAATGAACCCTAACTTTGGCCCGAAGAAAACCCGTCGGAGTACTGTGACTAACTTAAAACTTACTTATTAAATTATTTACTTGGTGGTAGAGGTAAAATTTTTCGTTTTCCTAATGAAAATCCAGCAACATGTCGGTTGTTTATTGAACTATGCCACCCTGCAAATTCAAAAGCAATTTAAAAACACTTCTATGGTACACAGATCTCAACTACCAGGGGCCTTTGCCCTACGTCCCAAACTCAGTTCTAGCATGGAAAAACCCAATCACAAAACTTCTGGAAAATGTAAACCCCTAGTCTCAACTTATAAATTCCTAGTGTTAGAAACTAGATTAGGGAGATAATATAAATCCCTACATTTAATTAATTGAACTCCATGGCCTCAGAGATTTATTAATTTAAGAATACGACGAAATTCGTTGACCATAAACATTTAAGTAGCATTTCTATAAAATCCAAGTTAGGAAATTGAAAATTTTAGTCAATGATGAGTCGAATAAAAATTTAATTAAAAAGAGAGTCAGGGGTCAATAAGACAAGCTTGATGATCAAAAACAAATTTTTAACGAGATGAAAATCAAATCAAATAGAAGCGAAATAGACAAGGGAGAACAACGAGGGGTATTGCCGTGAGAGAGCATCAAGAAAAGGAGTGTGACATGAAATTAAAAAGAGATGGGGCACGAATACAATTTAAGGAAATGTTATTAGTATAAATACATGACTTAGCTGAAAAAGTTTTCAGCAAACAAAGAGAGATCAGTCGAGAAACTTGTGAAAGCCGTGAGAAGCAAATAGAAGTCGACAGCCCAGCCGTGAACCGTGAGAGAAGAGACCATAAGTGATGGGCTAGAAGAAGAGAAGAAGAGGCCATGAAAAGAAGAAGCAACCAGCAGCTGGTCGTGCACAAGAGGGAGCAACCAGCAGCAGCAGCTGAAGCAGAACCGAAGCAGATTTCAGTGTGAAGAACAGATTCCAGCACGCCCAAAACCAGAGCAGAACATCAAGGGGATGAGAAGAAGAGGACGTGAGAAGGAGAAACGACCAGTAGCTGAACAAGAAGCAAAACCGAACAGGACTGGTCGTGAAAGAAGAGCAGGCGTGACAGCAAAACGGGAAGGAAGTGCAGAGGCTGGCCGACCAGAAGAAAGGAGAGAAAAAAGACCACCCAGCTGCCTTCCAACCTCTAAACCTTCCTTCTAAGACCCCTCTCAAGCTCCTTTTACTTCTTAGAACCATAAACCAAGTAAGAAATCAGCTCACTCATTCTTTTCTTTGCTGAAAACTGCATTAGAGTTGCTGAAAATTGTGAGCAGAATTTTGATGCTTGTGTGGAATGATTTCTCTTGAAACTTTGATAGAACCTCATGTGATTGAAATAGACAATTAAATGTTGAGTCGTTGGGTGTATATGATGCCTTAGAAGTGTAAACATGGGCTGTTAGACACTTAATCAAAATTGAAACAGAAAATTTATTTACATGCACCCCAACTAGATGATATAAAGTTTGAGTGAATTTTGAGTATTTAAATGACAAAGCTATGTTTATGTGTGTGTTAAAGACTTGAAGAGCAGTAGATAGCCTTGAGTTTAGATGGTTTTGAACTCAAAATTTGGCATGAAAAAGCATAGAACAACATAGAAAAGCATGTAGAGACCAAAAAAGCTAGTTTGACAATGTTTGCAATCTCGAGTTGAAAATTTGAGTTAGAGAAAACCTGACCAAGTCTAACATATATGGGGGTGTTCTACACCTCAAATGATGCCTAGGAGTCATATAAAACCATAGGTTTTGGAACGGATCGAATCCGATAAAAATTGCGCAAGTTAGGCGCAAAATAATGTCGTTAGAGCTCTGAGAAATGAAATAATTATGTGAATGCAATTTTTATTGCATGAAATGAGTTTAGTTGATCCTAATTAGTTAAATGAAGCTTAGATATGAAAGAAAAACTAGCGTTGTTAATCCGAAACGAAAAAGTGCACTAAAAGTATCCGAAAAAAGGCGTTTTTCGTAGTTTTGGCATAGCAAATGATATAATTTTTCAATGAAATTTAACATGTGACCAGAATGTGAGATAAGCGACCCTAAATGGATATTTGATGTTGTAAGGTAAAAGCGAGAAGTCCAGGAGGCATTCGGAAGAGGATCGGATTTTATCTGAGAGCGTATTGTGAGTAGAAATCCCACCTCACCAAGTGTAGTTAACATTAAAGTTTATTTAATGATTATTTATATTTATTATGTTGTTGTAATTAAATTACATATTATTGTTATATTAACATTCTATTATATGAGTTTTAAATCAAGTATGTGTTTATATAAAGAATTATTGAAAGTTAACGTTTTTAGGCTTTTTGCCTTAAAAGAGTGTTTACTTGAGAATACCGAGAAAAAGAATTTTCATACGCCGATGGTTTACCCTAGCCCTAGTTAAGTATCCAGTAAAATGCTTTATGCGTGCATGGTAGATGTGAGAGAGCTACTAACTAAGAGAGAGAGAGTTACTTGAGCGACCCTCTGCATGTATAGAGTAGTATAGTTCAAACCGATTGCGTAGGGGTAACGCGTGCCCAGAGTCGCGCATCGGTGAATACATAGGGTAGATTCCTTAATTCCTAGTGGCTAGCTAGAGAATTATGCGGCCACAACAGGAGTAGTTTCCCTGGGTTACCATCAAGGCGAGAAATGAGAAAGTTTTCGAAAGAAATTCGAATTGAATTTCAGAAACAGTTTGATTTAAAAGACTAAAAAGTATTTCAGAAAAATACTTAGTTTATGAAATAGTTTAAGGATTATCTCACTGAGTTATACTCACCGTTTTTTTTTTTTTTATGTGGTTCTTAAAAATGTTTTCTCAGGTGCAGGAGTGAGTCGTCCAGCAGACGAGGCTCAGACTGACGCGCGGAGAGACTGACGGACGACTACACCTTATTGTATAGCTCATATTTTGTCATGCATGTGTTATACATAAATCAAGTTGTAAATGATGTAAATTGTAAACGTAAATGTTAGTTGTTGGATGCACATTTTGTGAAAATGTCTCTAAAACAAAAATCTAGATTTCCATGCATTCCATAATTGTGATTAGGTATGTTGTGTCTGGCTTTGGATGAGGGTCAGAGGCCCCTGGAAGTGGAGATTTTATGCCATAGAAGTGTCTTTAAATTGCTTTTGAAATTTGCAGGGTGGCCTAGTTCAATAAACAGCTGGCATGCTGCCAAATTTTCGTCAAAAAAAGAAAATTTTTTACCTCAGCCACCAATTAAATGATTTATAAAATGAGTCTAAAGGGAGTCTTGGTGCTCCGGTAGGACTCCTTCGGACCAAAGTTAGGGTTCGCTTGAGCTCTGTCGGAGTGCTACGGTATCCTTCACGGGTCCAGAGTCGGGATTCGGGAAGGGTCCCGTCAGAAAAACTAAAATTTTCTTATCA
>CM034473.1:3830481-3898676 GCA_019925255.1 Litchi chinensis | reverse complement strand
AAATTGTGAGCTTGTAGATGTTGGGTTTTGTGCCCTAAGAGCTTGTAATTATGTAAACGGTTTTAAAAAATAATAATAAAATATTTATTCTATTCAATTTATATATTTTGCAAAAATTGTGTATATCATGATAACATCCTTGATTACTAATGTATTTTCAAACTAAGTATATAAGTGTTATATACAAGCGGATTTAGTTTGAGAGAAGTAATCTAAAGAGTCCGTAGAAAGCAAACGAAGCTGGGTACTTTGTTTGTGGTAAATCTACAGTTGCGGTCCATTTTGTATTCGGTACAATAGTTTTATCCGAGACTATTCATGTAGTGACATGGAAATGGAGGCATCTTATATAATAAAGATTATATAGGACTGGACCACGATAAACATGAGTCTCTAATTAATATCTGTTAAACTTAGAGATTTATATTTATCGACTAGATGATCATATATGAATTGATCTTAATTCTGAGTGTATTATGGACTCCTGCTTGTTGAGTTATGTCCTTTGATTTACATGGGTGAGATCGATATAGATACTCGATCAATAACTTCGTACTTTGGGGATATGATTTAGTAAGTAGCTGGGAACATTCTATACAATAGTGGAATCCACTCCTTCTTGCGAGAAGTAGAGAAATAGTTCTCTTAAAGGTTGATTCAGGTCTTGAACAATAAGAGCGCTCAACTTTCTGTTCATATGTAAACGGAAAGATAAATTCATAAGTTGTTATGAATATATTGTTCATTAGAGAATCAATGGTACTTAAGGATCAAGATATAATTAGAGGGGTATAACGGACATTATGACCTAGCTCTAATTATGAACTATTTGTGGAGGGTCAAATCATATGTAGTGATTATATCAATGGACGCTGAAAATTTCAAATTGTATAAAAACATCTATAGTGTTGAGAGTGCAATCTTAGGTTTTTAGTGGAGTAACTCTAAGATTAATAATAGTGAATTATTTAATTAAAGAGTTTAATTAATAATTCCGATATTATTGGAGCTCAAAACTGTAGGTCCATCGGGTCCCCTTGATAGCTCATTTCACTATAAGAAACGTGTATATAGAATATTGTAATTGGATCGTCCAATTATATTTGTTACATAAGTAGCAAAATATGTGTTCACTTGATATTTGAATAATATTGATTATTCAAATTATTAGTTAGTTAATTATTAACTATGAATTAATAATTATTTAATTAATTTTATAAGAGGTGTTGAATTTAATTCTTAGTTGTGATCGGGTATAAATTAATTATGAATTAATTATAGGTCACAAGTATGATTATAAAATATAACATGAATTAATTTTGAATTAATTATGTTATATGGGCAAAAGTTTAATTTTAATAAACTTGGGGTTAAATATTAATTTTGATTAATTAAACCCTAATTGGTTGCCTATAAATAGAAAGAAATAGTATTCTTTTCCTAACAGAAGATATACTTAGGTTTTGTTTTACGTTCTTTAAAACAAAAACCTATTCTCACCTCTTATTCTTTTTGAGAAAAGAAATCAATAGAAAGTGAGCACAATTCTATATAATTGTGCCCACTCACTTGTTTCTTGGTGTAGAGACATATCAAGGAAGGCAAGGTGGTGAGCAATCCACAGAGATCAATACAAGAGGTATAAGATTCGATCTTTAATTTAGTTTTATTATTTTATTTCATTGTTTTATGGATCTAGGGTTCTTGAGTTTTCTAACAAAATTTTTAAAACTCAATGTTCCGCAAAATCTTATTTTTATAAAAACAATTGTTGTTTTTTCCCTTCAATTGGTATCAGAGCCTAGGTTTCAATAAAACAGTGATTTTAAAATAATATGTTTTGTATTGATTTGTATGTCATTGAGTAGGCACTGTTATTTATTTGATTTGATTATTAGATGATATATTTTGTATTCATGTTTGATGAATGAGGATTGCATGGTATGATCGTTAATTGTATGGTTCTTTGGTTATTTTAATTTGATTAAAATTGTAAGTTGTTTGTGGCAATTATTGTTGTAATTCATAGTTTTAGGGTTTTTATATTTTTCGAGAATTGGCTGCTGATTTGGGCGAAAATATTGTGATTGAAACGTATGTTTTATTATCTAGTTAATGATTCAGATCGGTGCGCTGGTTTTGAACCAGTGTGCATATTAGATACGTAAGAGACGGCGAACGAATGCAACGAACATGTACCTGTAGTGCATGCGATGCACGACAGACCAGGTGCATGATTGGGTGCACTGGTTGTGAACCAGTTTACTGTCCAATTCGATTGTGCGACTAGATATGGGCTGGTGGTTGCGTTTATACAGACCAGTATGACTAGTTTGTAAAAGGCTGAATGTGCGCTGCTAAGAGTATGTCATGAGTGTGTGATGCACAAACAGTGTGACAATAGTTTTGGCAATACATGTGATGTACTGAAAACTATGGACAAACATTGATTTCTCAGCACGAGTTATTAGTGTAATGTATTGAAAAGTCAAATTGTTGCACTGACAAAATTGAAATTGTTTTGTTCGTCGTGCACAAAAGACAAAACATAAAAAATTACAATTGTTGTATTTGTTTATGTGTCATGCATAAAAGTCAAAGAAGAATGCAATTGTACTGCATGTTTATGCGTGAAAGTTAATGCATTGCACACTTGTGCTTGCAACACATGGGCATTATGTGCATATGATTGATGATGCACATGTTTGTTTGTGCATTGTGCACAAAACCGTGCATGCTTATGCATGCACTATAACTTATGCTCTTGTTTGTTTGTGCATTGTGCACAAAACCATGCATGCAACATTGATTGCACAGCTCATATGTGATGGCACTCTACAATTAAAAGTGTTTTTGTTGTATACAGTGCATATTTAATGTGTTGCATGCTTAAGTATCTAAATATTTGACAATCACATGAATAAATATATTTATTGGGTTTAAAAATCAAGAAATTGGCTTTTAACCCAATCCATATGATGGATGTTCTTGATTATTAAATTGGATTTAATTTTAAGCCCAAGAGAGCTCAAGAAGACCTTGAAGACTATGAAGACTACAAGTGAAGGCCAAGGAATGCCTTGGTTAATTTATGTTATCTTGAAATTAGATTTAGGTTGTTGAAACCAAAGAACCCAGTCATACACATATTATTTATTTAAATTATTTATCATGTGATGATTGAATAATTTGTTGATAACATGACCATGCATAAAATATGTCATATAGAATAGAGAGTGCCTACTCACTGCATTATAACATGACATGCATCATATGTATTATTTTATTTTACTATTAAATTGTTTATTAGTACAAATAGTAGAATAATACAGAGAATGCCTCTTAAATAATTTGAATTGATTTTAGTAGAAAATCATAGGTTTCAAATTAGAAATATGATTTCAATAATTGGCATTCATAATGTGGATTAGATTTTAATTAGTTAAAATCTGGTAACTTCATACTAAATCTAGTCTTTATAATTTAGATTATTTAGATTAGATTTATAAATTGAATTAGTTTTTTAAGTGTTAAAAATCTGGTAATTTATTAAGTGTTAATAAGTTGTGAACTTTAGTAACTCACAAATTCTTAGTAATTTTGATTATCTTCTTAGCCGTTAATAATCTAAGACGATTACTAGGAATTTTTAATAGAAAACCCTAATTCTAAAATAGTGAGTGGGAGAGAGATATATGACAATATATCCCACGGTCTCCATCATTAGTTCAACACCGTGAAACTTAAAGGCGCCTCGAGACGGCTTTGTTATCGTCCCCCTACGGGTGGTGTCCATTTAAGTTGATCAAAGTTGACTTCCTAATGGATAGGATTCCTAGATGTATCTTGGGATTGACCTACCCTACGGCGGCAATTCTCGAGTTAAGTCAATAGAATTCGAAATGATGGGTTACACTCATAAAGGAAATAATTAATTGTTAATTATTTTTCTGACCGAAAAACGATAGTTAAATAATATAGGAATAAGAGTTATTTTGTTATATTATTTAATTGAGAATGTCTCAGTCTAACATACAAATATTTGACCTACCCTACGGCGGCACTTATTTATGGAATGTTAGATTATCGTGGCATAGTAATTATTTTTAGGGTATTTTCTAATTCATTATTCGTGTATCATGCATCACGTTTAATTTTATGCCAAAGTCACATGATATTGATTTTTGCAAAATAATATTAAATATCTTGTATTTTATTTATTTTCAGCAATGGTATCTCCGTTGATTTCTATTTTAGCTAATGATAAGCTTAATGGGAAAAATTATGTCAAATGGAAAAGTAACATAAACGCAGTCCTGGTCTGTGAAGACCTTAAATTTGTCACGACTCAGCCTTGTCCTCCCCAGCCAGCAGAAAATGCTGCACGCGCTGTGCGCGAGGCCTATGTGAAATGGGTCAAAGCTGATGAAAAGGGCTCCAAGGCCACCAAGCCCAAAGGAAAATGTTTCCATTGTGGTGTTGATGGGCATTGGAAGAGGAACTGTCCAAAGTACCTCAAGGAGCTCGAAGAGAAGAAGATGAAAAGTAAATGTGATTTACTAGTCATTGAATCTTGTTTAGTGGAGGATGATTCATCCTCTTGGATAATTGATTCAGGAGCCACTAATCATGTTTGTTCTTCTTTGCAATTGATTGATTCATATAGGCAGCTTGATGAGGGTGAGTTCAACATGCGAGTCGGGACTGGGGAAGTCGTTTCAGCAAAGGCAGTGGGAGAAGTTAGACTTAGTTTTAATAATAATTGTTTTATTGCATTGAACAATGTTTATTTTATTCCAGGTTTTAAGAGAAATTTGATTTCTGTATCTAAACTTTTGGAATTTAATTATTCTGTTTCTTTTTATAATAAATCTGTTATTATTTCTAGAAATGGATTGAATAGTTGTTCAGGGATGCAAGAAACGATTTATATGTGTTAAGACCATTAATGCATAAACCACTGCTTAATACTGAAATGTTTAAGGTTGAAAAACCAAAAACAAAACGACAAAAGATTTCTCAAAATGATGACACATATCTTTGGCATCTAAGACTTGGTCATATTAACCTTGACAGATTAAACAGACTTGTAAAGAACGGACATTTAAGCGAGTTAAAGATCGGTACTTTACCTGTTTGTGAATCATGTCTAGAAGGTAAAATGACCAAAAGACCTTTTACTGGAAAAGGACTTAGAGCTAAGGAACCGCTAGAGCTTATACATTCGGACGTCTGCGGTCCTATGAATGTTAAAGTTAGAGGCGGTTATGAATATTTCGTCACCTTTATTGACGATTATTCTAGATATGGGTATGTTTACCTAATGCAACGAAAGTCAGAAACTTTTGAAAAGTTCAAAGAATTTCGAGCTGAAGTTGAAAATCAATTAGGTAAAACATTGAAAACTCTACGATCAGATTGTGGAGGCAAGTATCTCGATACAGAGTTTGAGGATTACTTGCTTGAGCATGGGATTTTATCCCAATTGACTGCTCCTGGAACACCCCAGCAGAATGGTGTTGCAGAAAGGAGAAATCGGACCCTTTTGGACATGGTGAGATCTATGTTTAGTTTCTCATCATTACCTAGTTCATTTTGGGGATATGCATTGCAAACTGCAATGTATATTTTGAATGTCGTACCATCTAAGTCAGTTCCAAAGACACCTTTAGAGTTGTGGAAAGGCCGTAAAACTAGTTTACGACATTTTCGCATATGGGGGTGTCCAGCACATGTGCTGAAGAACAAGACTGGAAAGCTGGAACCACGTTCAAAAGTTTGCCTATTTGTAGGTTATCCAAAAGAAACTAGGGGCGGACTCTTTTATAGTCCTGAAGAAAACAAAGTGTTTGTATCGACAAACGCTACTTTTCTTGAAGAGAACTATATGAGAGATTACAAACCTCGAAGTAAAGTTGTACTTGAGGAGTTACTTCCTGGGTCAAACAATACCCCGTCAACAATAGTTGTTGACAAAGACATAATTCAGACCACTTCTGAACGTCAGACAGATTCTCATCAGAATCATCTACCATCTCGTCGTAGTGGGAGGGTTATTAGACCACCAGTCCGCTACAGAGAGATTGGAGAGGCACAAATCGCTATCTCCGATGAGAGTATAGATGATCCATTGACATATCAAGATGCAATGGAGGATTCTGATAAGGAGGAATGGCTTAAAGCCATGAATCTCGAGATGGAGTCTATGTACTCTAACTCAGTCTGGGAACTTGTGGATCAACCAGATAGGATAAAACTTATAGGTTGTAAGTGGATTTACAAGAGGAAGAGAGAAGTGGATGGAAAGGTAGAGACCTTTAAAGCTAGACTAGTGGCAAAGGGTTATGACAGGACCCTTCCCAGACCTTATCTAGGCTCTTGTCTGGAGGATCCTGCCGGGCACTTCAACGGACTCATCGAAACCGACTCGTCGGATCGAAGAAATCCGAGAAGCGAACCCTAACTTTCTTAACCGGTTTACTCATTTAAACTCAAAAATTCAGTTTTCTTTAAACTAGTTGGGAGTGATAAAATTTTTTCGCAACCTTTGGTTCAAATATTTTTATAAAATTTTCGGCAGCATAACGGCTGCATTTTTGATAATCCAAAATTTACCTGTCAATAAATTTACACTTCGACTAAAATCTCAATTCCTCCCAACTTCTTTATTCTCAAACATGCAATAATCATCATCATTTTTCTACAAACATGCAATATCAACACTAAATTCTCAATTTATAAGAACAACTCAAGTAGAATATATCTAGATGCATCATATATATAAAATGCATGAATATTTACAAATATACAATTTCAAAATATGACTATGTGTTTCTCAATTACATATCCATTTCATACATAAGTTATACATCATCACATGTCATGAATCTCCCACCTATATATATACCCAACAAAATGGTGACGTCCTATCGTGTGCGGTGGCACACCACGAAATATAAATAGCTACAAAATAAACAAACAAGTTAGTGCAACGGAAATATAATATCACATATACTACATGGCGATTTATCATTTGTTTTATGATTTCTTTCCAAAACTCCCATGTATATCCTTTAAATATTTCTGTCCATCACGGGCGATTAGAACTAACGCCAACGTGGAGCTTACTAAGTCATCTCAACCACTACGTTACGGAATTTACTGCATCGCACGTAGGGCGCTAAAGCTTATCACTGAGCAACTACAATGCGGGATTTTCTGCATCGCAATTGTAGTGCTAAAACTCTGGGCAACTACGAGCGGAATTTACTGCATCGCCAAGTAGTGCCAAACTATAAAAATAGCCAACTACGTGCGGAATTGTCTGCATCGCTACGTAGCGCTTATACTCTCTATCAAACTGGGCAACTACGGACGGAATTTTCTGCATCGTCGCGTAGTGCTAACTTTTCTCTAATCTGGACGACTACGGACGGAATTTACTGCGTCGTCACGTAGCGCTAAATCTCATTATATCTTAAGGAATATACATGGGTTTTAAAACTATATTTATTTAGTGCCAAAAGCACAAACTCACTAGTTTAGAGATCTTGAAAACTTTCTCATTTCAATTTCTTTTATTACTTAACTATTACATTCATTACCAAAAATCAAGAATTTACATAAACTTGTAAAAGATTTTAAGTGGCGAACCACTTACCTCAAGGCCGCGTCAAGCATCTCGACGAGGCTCCTGGACGCCGCTCACGTGCTCGTCACCTACACAACATGATCTCATCATTACTAGTGATAATTTGAAAAGTTGAGAATCTCAACTTCAAGGTTAATAATCTCAACTAAGACCCATTTTCTTTATATAATCTCCTAACTTGTTTCTAACTCAACCGAAACTCTCTAACTTCGATTTCTTTGTAAAAGTTTTACTTCTAGCCCCCTAGGATCATCCCCATATGTTTCGTTTGGTCTCCAAAAGCTTAAAACAAAAAGTCAACTTTTTAATTATTCGGTTGACCAAAAAAAACAGAATTGAAACCAGCCATGGTTTCACCTCCGTTCCTTTTTCTAGCGTCTCCTTATCACATAACTAAGTCGCCCGTAAAGTTTCGTCGAGAAACTCCATCGTTTGCTATATCAAATCTAAGAAAAACGTCCGTTTTGGACACTTTCGGGCGCAATTAAGTGCCCGGTTTGCAAACTCTTGGCTTCGAGTTAGCGACGCTAGATTTTATTCTATAGCTAAGCTTCATTTAACTAATAATGATGAATCAAACTCAAACCATGAAATAAAAATTGCATTCGGATAGCCGTTTCACTTTTCAAAGCTCTAACGGCACTATTTTGTGCATAACTTGCACAATTTTTATCGGATTCGATCCGTTCCAAAACCTATGGTTTTCTATGGTTCCTAGGCATCATTTGAGGTGTAGAACATCCCCAAATAAGCCAAATATGGTCAGGTCTCCTCTAGCTCAAATTTGAGTACGAGAATCACTAATATTGTCAAAACTAGCTCTCTTGAGCTTCTCTTTATTCCTACATGCTTCCCTATCCTTTTCTAATCATTTTTATGCTCACACTTGGTTTCAAAACCTCAAATTTTCAGAGCTTATTTACTGTCTAATATGGTCATAACACACACATAATTATTACTTGTCCATTTGAACACTAACAATTCACTCAAAACTTTCATCAACTAGTTTGTGTGTGTGAAAAACAAATTTTCGTTTCTATGATTCTCAAGCCTATAACAACCCATAAATCAAACCCTAAGCTACCATTTACACCCACAAACACATCCTCTAAGGTTATATAACAATCACTTAGGTTTTGACACCATTTCTAGTGCAAAACCTCCAACAACATACAACAAATTCTGCACAGAAAATTTCCAGCAGCTCTACTGCACTTTTAAACTCAATAAGGAGAAGATTCAATGATATCTTACTTGGTACTTGACTTAGAGGATTGAGAGGACTTAGAAGAGGGTTTAGAGAGGGAGATTAGAGGTTCAGAAGGGCTGGATGGGCTCTCCTCCTTCCACTTTTCCCTGCTGCAGTTCCTGCCTTGCAGTGTGCTTGTCTGCTGCTCTGTTCTGGGGCTTCACTGTTGCAGCTGAATGGAGGCACGAAAATGGGTTTTGTTTGCTGAAAAATTTCACCCAAGTGTTGCTTATATACTACTCTTACTTCTCTAATTTGCATCCTTGCCCCATCTCTTTTTAATTTCACACAATTCCTCTCCATTTCTCTTTTCTTTTCACTGCTGCCAGCTTTGTTCTCTTTTATGGTAGCTGCTGTTTTCTTCTTTGTTTCACACTTATTTTCATCTTTTCTTGCTAAAATCTTGCTAAATGTTCAATATATATGATTAGCCTTCATGAAAATGGCACTTAAATCTCATTTTAAAGTTGTTTGACCATCATTTTCTCTCCTCCTCTACTCTATACGGGAATCACTTTGGTTTTTGAGTTTTATGGTAGCTTTGCACTCTTCACTTGTCTACTTGGCTTCTAAGTGTCTTGTTTATATATCTTATTGATGTTCTATGGAATATCAAGCTTGTCCTTTGATTTATTTTGATTATCATCAATCTCTTATCTATGGATGAATTATTTTACTCTTCATTGATCTTTTTCTTGTTAATTTGGTTGTTGTGAAACTCCAAAATGGCGTTCACGAAATCGATGAATCGATTTAACTTAACACTAACTTGA
This sequence comes from Litchi chinensis, assembly GCA_019925255.1. NCBI lineage: Eukaryota > Viridiplantae > Streptophyta > Magnoliopsida > Sapindales > Sapindaceae > Litchi > Litchi chinensis. The sequence goes on along the minus strand of CM034473.1, from coordinate 3,889,003 downwards.
TTCTATTATAATGTTACTTAACTTTTATAATTGACGAATTTCGTCGTCAATCTTAAGTTGATAAATCTCTAACACTATGAAATTCAATTAATCTAATGTAGAGATTTATTTTACCTCTCTAATCCATCTTTTAACACTAAGAGGTTATGAATCGAGGCTAGGGGTTTACAGGTTATACCCAGAAAGAGGGAGTTGACTATGAGGAAACTTTCTCGCCAGTAGCTATGCTTAAGTCCATTCGGATTCTTCTATCCATTGCCGCATGTCTCAACTATGAGATTTGGCAAATGGACGTCAAGACTGCATTTTTGAATGGTAGTCTTGATGAAAGTATCTATATAGTACAACCAGAGGGATTCGTGTCCCAAGGTCAAGAGCAAAAGGTTTGCAAGTTGCAAAGATCCATTTATGGACTTAAGCAAGCATCTCGATCTTGGAATATAAGGTTTGATACTTCGATCAAGTCTTATGGTTTTGAGCAAAATATCGATGAACCTTGTGTATACAAAAGGATTATCGATAAGAAAGTGGTTTTCCTTGTACTTTACGTTGATGATATTCTACTCATTGGGAATGATATAGGAGTATTGTCAGATGTAAAGACCTGCCTCGCTAGCCAATTCCAAATGAAAGATTTGGGAGATGCCAGTTATGTCCTTGGGATCCAAATAATACGAGATCGTAAGAACAAACTGTTAGCGATGTCTCAAGCATCGTATATCGATAAGATTCTTATGCGATTTTCGATGTAGAACTCTAAGAAAGGGCTTTTACCTTTTCGTCATGGAGTTCATTTGTCTAAGGAACAGTGTCCTAAGACACCTCAAGAAATTGAGGATATGAGACGGATTCCCTATGCCTCTGCAGTAGGCAGTCTCATGTATGCTATGTTATGCACGAGACCGGATATATGTTATTCGATGGGAATAGTTAGTCGTTATCAATCTAATCCAGGATTTGATCACTGGGTGGCTGTAAAGTATATTCTTAAGTATCTTCGGAGAACGAGAAACTATATGCTAGTGTATTCTGGAGAGGATTTGATCTCATTAGGATATACAGATTCTGATTTTCAATCGGATAAGGATTCTAGAAAATCCACGTCCGGATCAGTATTTACTCTCGGTAGTGGAGCCATTGTATGGAGGAGTGTTAAGCAATCTTGCATTGCTGACTCCACTATGGAAGCTGAATATGTAGCAGCTTGTGAAGCAGCTAAAGAAGCGGTATGGCTACGTAAATTCTTGACTAATCTGGAAGTAGTTCCAGATATGGATAAACCACTCACCCTTTATTGTGATAATAGTGGTGCAGTGGCCAATTCCAAAGAACCAAGAAGCCACAAACGAGGGAAGCATATAGAAAGGAAATATCATCTTATTAGGGAGATTGTACAAAGATGAGATGCGAACGTGATGAAGATTGCATCACAAGACAACCTTGCTGATCCGTTTACCAAGACCTTAACGGCTAAAGTGTTTGAAGGTCATCTAGAGGGTCTAGGATTACAAGATATGTCCCATCTGCTCTAGGGCAAGTAGGAGATTGTTGGGTTTTGTGCCCTAAGAGCTTGTAATTATGTAAACGGTTTTAATAAATAATAATAAAATATTTATTCTATTCAATTTATATATTTTGCAAAAATTGTGTATATCATGATAACATCCTTGATTACTAATGTATTTTCAAACTAAGTATATAAGTGTTATATACAAGCGGATTTAGTTTGAGAGAAGTAATCTAAAGAGTCCGTAGAAAGCAAACGAAGCTGGGTACTTTGTTTGTGGTAAATCTATAGTTGCGGTCCATTTTGTATTCGGTACAATAGTTTTATCCGAGACTATTCATGTAGTGACATGGAAATGGAGGCATCTTATATAATAAAGATTATATAGGACTGGACCACGATAAACATGAGTCTCTAATTAATATCTGTTAAACTTAGAGATTTATATTTATCGACTAGATGATCATATATGAATTGATCTTAATTCTGAGTGTATTATGGACTCCTACTTGTTGAGTTATGTCCTTTGATTTACATGGGTGAGATCGATATAGATACTCGATCAATAACTTCGTACTTTGGGGATATGATTTAGTAAGTAGCTGGGAACATTCTATACAATAGTGGAATCCACTCCTTTTTGCGAGAAGTAGAGAAATAGTTCTCTTAAAGGTTGATTCAGGTCTTGAACAATAAGAGCGCTCAACTTTCTGTTCATATGTAAACGGAAAGATAAATTCATAAGTTGTTATGAATATATTGTTCATTAGAGAATCAATGGTACTTAAGGATCAAGATATAATTAGAGGGGTATAACGGACATTATGACCTAGCTCTAATTATGAACTATTTGTGGAGGGTCAAATCATTTGTAGTGATTATATCAATGGACGCTGAAAATTTCAGATTGTATAAAAACATCTATAGTGTTGAGAGTGCAATCTTAGGTTTTTAGTGGAGTAACTCTAAGATTAATAATAGTGAATTATTTAATTAAAGAGTTTAATTAATAATTCCAATATTATTGGAGCTCAAAACTGTAGGTCCATCGGGTCCCCTTGATAGCTCATTTCACTATAAGAAACGTGTATATAGAATATTGTAATTGGATCGTCCAATTATATTTGTTACATAAGTAGCAAAATATGTGTTCACTTGATATTTGAATAATATTGATTATTCAAATTATTAGTTAGTTAATTATTAACTATGAATTAATAATTATTTAATTAATTTTATAAGAGGTGTTGAATTTAATTCTTAGTTGTGATCGGGTATAAATTAATTATGAATTAATTATAGGTCACAAGTATGATTATAAAATATAACATGAATTAATTTTGAATTAATTATGTTATATGGGCAAAAGTTTAATTTTAATAAACTTGGGGTTAAATATTAATTTTGATTAATTAAACCCTAATTGGTTGCCTATAAATAGAAAGAAATAGTATTTTTTTCCTAACAGAAGATATACTTAGGTTTTGTTTTACGTTCTTTAAAACAAAAACCTATTCTCACCTCTTATTCTTTTTGAGAAAAGAAATCAATAGAAAGTGAGCACAATTCTATATAATTGTGCCCACTCACTTGTTTCTTGGTGTAGAGACATATCAAGGAAGACAAGGTGGTGAGCAATCCATAGAGATCAATACAAGAGGTATAAGATTCGATATTTAATTTAGTTTTATTATTTTATTTCATTGTTTTATGGATCTAGGGTTCTTGAGTTTTCTAACAAAATTTTTAAAACTCAATGTTCCGCAAAATCTTATTTTTATAACAAACAATTGTTGTTTTTTCCCTTCAGTAGAAGCTTGGTAAGAGCTTTACACCTTTTGATTCAAAATTTTTACTTTCTTAAATTGTAAGGAGGCTATACAAATATCTTGATATGACAAGGATAGCAAACACATTCTCAAAGCGACTAAAATACACCTCATGATCAACTACAAACTCATTTCTTCATGCGTTAAGTTTCAAGATAAATTCTCACTTTCTAAAAGCACTATTTGTACCCATAAATGCTTAACCACACAATGATTTAACTAATGTTGCAAAATGTGGTATGTCACATGGCGATTTTTCAGCTGACACCAATTGTGATGCTTCTGAGACCCCTTAACGACTACGTGCGAAATTTGTCTACATCGCAAATTGTAGTGTGAGATAATATCCTAAGGCTTTGCCTTACTATGTGGGATATCCCTATTGGGTCTAAATCTGTGAATCTAAGGGTATACTCATGGCCTTTGAAAAATCATCTTTCACTAAGTGCATTATGCACCAAATAGCTTATTTGTCAAACTTTGGACTCAAAGCTTTCAATTTCAATTTTCATCAAAGTTGCTTTGTTCGCAGTTTTACATTAGAACAATTATGACGATCTTCTCAACTGAAAACTTACACAATAATAGTTCGTTCATGGTCTAATAACAATAATACTTTACCTATCATAATAAAATGTACATAAACCGAGTTTTCACACATGTAACACCCCGAATTTTCTCTATTTAAAAGAAATGAAGATATATCCGGATGAATAGTATTTTCGAAATAAATAGTAGTTTCCAGATGAATAGTGATGCGTGAATAGTGACTTTTCAAGTTCGACCCCAGAAAATTTAAAATTTTTAGAATGAGTAATAGAGACTAATGAAATTGAAACGGAGCTGAAAGGAGTCCGTTTGTAAGCTCCTAGCTCCGACTTCTAAAGTCCCAATGTTATGAATTTAGTTAGAGAGATAATATATAACTCTCTACGTTTAATTGATTTAATTTCATAGCCTCCGAAATTTATTTATTTAGAATACGACAAAATTCGTCGCATTAAAAAAGTTTAGTAACGTCCCAATGAAAATTCAAGTTAGGAGATCCAAGATTTTAGTAAAGGATAATCGAATTAAAATTCGATTAAAAGAGAGAGTCAAGGTAAATGAAATAAGCTTAGCGTTTGTAAGATAAATTCTAACGAAACGAGAAGTAAATTAAACGATGAAAGCTAACTTGGAAACAATTATGGATGGGCTAATATGAGAATCAAAAGAAAGAGATGAGATTTAGATAAAATTTAAGAGAGTTGGGCCAAGTTGTAATTAAGAGAAATTGATGACTATATATATCACACTTAAGCTGAAATTTTCAGCAAACACACAGCCCCTTTCAGTCATTAGTCGAGAGAGTTCGAGAGAGAGAGAGAATAGCTGCTGCCGTGACCAAGGAAGAGAGAACCAAAAGAAAGAAGAAGAAGGAAGTGATCAGCAGCAGAAACCGTCCAGAACAGCAAAGGAGTAGAGCAAGACGGCAGCAGATCGCGAGCTGGTCGCGAGCAGAACCAGTCGCGCGAGGAACTGACGCGAGTTCGAGCAGGATAGCTCGCGTGAGGGGGATCCAAGGTAGTAAAGCTGCAGTATCTGGGCAGCAAAGGAAGAGGACGAGCAGAAGAGGAGAGGTGCTGGTCTGGTCGAGCAGAAACAGAGCAGAAACGGACGCAAACAGCAAGCGAAACAGACCCAGACGCGAGCTGGAACAGAATCGCGACGGGGTGCAGCAAGCTGGTCGGCCAGGGAAGAAAGAACCTCCCAACCAGCCTTCCATCCCCTCAATCCACCTCTTAGGGTCCCTAGTAAGTCATCCAAACTCTCCAAGCAAGCTCTAAGTGAGATTACAATTCATTTTTCTTTAACTTGCTGCTGAAACAAAACAGAAATTGTGACAGCTCTTGTTGTTGTTGTTGTGTTGTTGATTTGGTGGATTAGATTGCTTTTAAATCTTGTTAGAACCTCATGAGATTGTTATAGAATCATCAAGGATGAGTTTTGAGTGTAATAGCTGCCTTAAATTGATGTAAATGGGCTGTTACACCCTCCCTCAAAATAGAAACCGAAAATGGTGTTTTATGCACACCAAGTGATTGAGAAAAGTTTTGAGTGAATTTTGAGCACTCTAATGACTAAATTAGATTTATGCATGTATTAGAGACTTGAAGGGCAGTAGTTAGACTTTGAAAATTGATGGTTTTGAAACCAATTTTAAGTCTCAAAGAGGTTAGAAAAGTTAGAAAAGTGTTTAGAATTTCAAAGGCATTGTTATAGACAAAAAAGGGGATTTCCGAGCTCAAATTTGAGTTAGAGGAGACCTGACCATATTTGGCTTATTTGGGGGTGTTCTACATCTCAAATGATGCCTAGGAACCATAGAAAACCATAGGTTTTGGAACGGATCGAATCCGATAAAAATTGTACAAGTTATGCACAATATAGTGCCGTTAGAGCTCTGAGAAGTGAAACGGCTAGCTTAATGTAATTTTTATGGCTTGAAATGAGTTTGGTTAGTCATTATTAGTTAAATGAAGTTTAGTTATGGAAGAAAATCTAGCGTCGCTAACCCGAAACCAAGAGTTTGCAAAACGTGCATTAAATTGCGCCCGAAAGTGTCCAAAACGGACGTTTTCCTTAGATTTGACATAGCAAACGATAATATTTCTCAACGAAATTTGACGTGTGACTAGAATGGGATATAAGTGAGGCATAGGAAAAAGAACAAAGGAAAACGGAGCCCCGAGCAGCAGGTTATCGTCTGTTCTGTCAAGGGCTGTCCATTTTAAATAAAATTGTGATTTTTCGTTTTAAGCCTCTGACAAGTAAACGGACCGTGTGGAGATATCCCTAGGGGTCCAAAACTAAAAATTTTCCACAAGAATCGGGATTAGAGAGTCTCGATTGAGTAGAAACAAGTTAGGAGGATATATAGAGAAAAATGGTCTTAGTTGAGATTCTTGACCTTATAGTTGAGAATTGAGTTTTGTTATTAATAATGATGAGAAAATATTGTGTAGGTGACGAGCCTCGTCGAGACGCTTGACACGGAGTGACGCGGCTTCGAGGTAAGTGGTTCGCCACTTATGAGTGTTTAAATTCTATATCAATTCATGATTATTCGTAATGGATATTGTAACTAAGTAATAAATGAAAATAAAAAGGATTTTCAATGTTAATGTTCAAGTTAAGCATATAGATTCCTATGGAATCTATATTGTACTAGAAACTAATACTAAGTTGTTATAGAAAGAGTAAAATGAGAAAGTTTTCAGAAGATGTAAAACTAGTGAGTTTTGTGCTTTTGCACTTGAAGAAATTGATTATAAAACCCATGTATATGCCTTAAGAGTTTATGAGAGTTAGCGCTACGTGACGATGCAGAAAATTCCGTCCGTAGTCGCTCAGAGTATAGAGAAATTAGCACTACGAGACGACGCAGAAAATTCCGTCCGTAGTTGCTCAGTTTCCTAGAAAATATAAGCGCTACGTTGCGATGCAGAAAATTCCGCACGTAGTTGGTTAGTTGACAGTTAGCGCTACGAAGCGATGCAGTAAATTCCGCTCGTAGTCGCCCAGAGTTTTAGCACTACACTTGCGATGCAGAAAATCCCGCATTGTAGTTGCTCAGTGATAAGATTTAGCGCCCTACGTACGATACAGTAAATTCCGTAACGTAGTGGTTGAGATACCTCAGTAAGCTTCACGTTGGCGTTAGTTAAAATCGCCCGTGATGGTTAGAATGTTTAAAGGATATACATGGGGGTTTTTAAAGAAATTGTAAAACTTGAATAAATAGTAAATGGCTATGTTAGTGTATGTGATATATATATATCTTTGTTGCACTAACTCATTGTTTATTTTGTAGCTTATTTAGTTTCATTGCGTGTCACCGCCGGACGAGACATCTACATTGTTTTGCGTTTGTATAGGTGGGTCGAGTCTCCACGACATTATATTATTTGAACTTTGTAATGTATTGATTATATTATTTTTTTGAGATACACATGTAATTAGAACTGTATGTTGTAAATATTTAATGGTTCTTATATTTTCATATGATATATGATTATACATTGTATTAAAAGTTGCTTATATTGTGGAAATTGTGAATAAAGAAGTTGGGAGGTGATTCGATATAGTTGAAGTGTATTTTCATTACAGATGAAATTTTGGTTTTATAAAAAATGTAGCCGTTATGCTGCCGAAAATTTTATAAAAAGTATTTGAAATAGAAAAGCGAAAAATTTTATCACTCCCAACCAGTTACAAAAAATTCAAATCACTAAGTTTTAACGAGTAAACCGGAGAAAAAGTTAGGGTTCGCTTCTCGGATGTCTTCGATCCGACAAGTCGGGTTCAATGTGTCTGTTGAAGTGCCCGGCAGGATCCTCCAGACAAGAGCTTAGATAAGGTCTGGGAAGGGTCCTGTCACCGTTTGAGTGGATTTTGAAGGCTTCGAAGATTAACCAATAAATATATGTTCGTTGGAAACGTTGCAAATTTAGTGAGTTCAAAACCCCCTAAATTTTTTTCGAAACTTGGGATTGAAGGTTAAGATACCCAATTAGAGTATTATATGATCAATTTAATGATGGGATGATTATATAATATTTTGGGAATTTATTGTGAATGACAATTAATTTCATTAAGGGCAAAATGGCCATTTCAAACTCAATTAACACATGGATTTGGTGTAAACATTACATGTAATGAACTTGAACAAGAAACACAATCCATGTCATGAGATATTAGCCAATGGGAGGATAACAAATCAAAAATAATTAAGTGAAAATCAGTTGTTATGCATTAAGAATTTTTGATGTATTAAAGCATGAGTTACCAGAATGCCCTTAGTGGGTTGAATTTCTTTGAGTTATGATTAAAGGCATTAAGGTAATATTAAAGAGAGGATTTCATGGTCATTTTGAGGACTAATAGAGGGTATTTTTGTCAAGTAAAAAGTGGACTATATAAAGTTGAAGAGCATGAGAATTTGAGGGGGTGGGTGTGACGACAAACAAGAGAGAAATTGAGGGTGTGCAGTCTAGCAGTTCGGTAGCTAAAGAAGAGGGAAGATGAAGGTTTTGATCCCATCTTTCATGCCGAGTTCCATCAAAATTTAACAGGGAAGGAGCTAGAGCAAAGATTAAGCAAGAAAATGAAGAGAAAAAGACAAGGAAAATTGCAGTGGTCTTAGGTAAGGAAAGAAACCAGAAGATAGTAGCTAATTTTGAAGGTTTGAGGTGATTTTTGAGTGATTTTCAAGTTCCTTAAGGGTGTGCACAAGCTTAGGAGCAAAATCCAACCATTATAAGTCAATTTCAAGTGGTAAGTTCACTTATTTTTCATAAGTTTTGATGATTTACGGGTTTGGAAGATAAATTGGTGGATTTGTGAAATGGTTGACATGTTTAGAGATAGATCCACTTGTTTTCAATTGAGGAAGTGAAAAACAACACAAAAGAAGTGGTGAATCAAGTTTACTAGTAAAGTAAGTGTCTAGGGATTTATGGTTTTTCATGAAAATTTTTTCAATTAAGTTGATTTTGAGTATATGATGAATGATTGAGTGATTTTAGTGTGATAAGTAGCCATAGAAAGGGATGAATGATATGAGATGTTATGATATTAGTTTATGTCAAGGTTAAGGTTTTAATGAATTTTTTCATGTAAAATTAAATTAAATGGATTTTAAGGCATTTGATGAATTTTGGAATGGTTTTAATGTGATTGATGATCATGAAAATGGAAAAATAAAATTGAATAGCCTAGTGGTATATTCAGCCAAGCTAGGAAGTTGTTGTGTTTGGAGTGATTTTGTTAGTTTGATGGAATGAAAGGATGTTTGGCATGATTTTAGGTTGACATGTATCAATGGAATGAAAAGAAATGCACCTAAATTGAAGTGGATCACTTAGTGTGTTATATACTAGTGTGTTTGCTTGATTTGGAAAAGTTTAGGTAGTTGAATGAATTTTGATGTTTGGATGATATTACATGATGATTTATGTTGAATTGAAATGAGATTTGGAATGAAAATACAAATGGATAAATAGATGAGTAATTATATTTGTATGTGGAGAAGTTGAGTTTTTGCTTTTATTAAAGTGATTTTAAAGGTTTGAATGGTTTGAATGAGGTTTGGAATGCATTTGAGTTAATTGATGTAACGAGAATGAAAAATTTGGGTGTGGTTCATGAAAATGGACTTTTGCTAGAATAGGGTGTAATTGTGTATTAAATCGATTTGTTGATGTTTGATGTGGGTAATGGAATTATTTTGGTGTATGGATGAGCTTATATGAAGATTTATGTTAAGCATGTATTTGTGTGGATTTTAATGCTTGATTTGGGTTGTGTGGGTTTTGGAATGAAGTTGTGCTAATTTGGGATCAAACGAATGAAAAACAACTTGAAAATGAAAAGTTTGGGTGTTAGTGTATTTAATGTCAAGGATGGATGTTTAAATTGTTATCCAAATCTTTTTGAAGTGTTTTAGTGATGTTTGTGACGTGTTTGAATGCTTTGGTGCCATGAAAATTAAAAAAAAAAAAAAATTAGAGGAGGGAGGGGCGGGGGGGCGGCGAGGAATGAATATGAGATTATGGGTTTAAATTTTGGTAAAGTGGTAAAATTAATGAAAAAAATGAATATATATATATATATATATAAAGTTAGAGTTAGCAATTAAATTTGCATCTTATGTGTTAGATTTAACTGGGAGGATAAATGCTCTTCGTGTGTAATTAGATGGCGAAATTTAAATTAGGATACATAATGTAAGCGGAAAATAAATTAAGGAAGTAAGGGAGGTTCGAGGAAGTGGTTCGAGGGGTAAATAACTGATGGTGAGTCAAGTGAGTGAAAAACAAGTTTTGCAAATTGTTTCATGTTTACTATGCTATTTTGTGGAGTTGATAATACAATTTATGATGAAAGTTTGATAAATTTTGAACCACTTGTATGTGTTGGCTAAATAGGTATGTGTATGAAGGTTTTGTGAAATTATTTTGATAAATTGTGTTGAAACGTTGTGTGCATGTGCTGTTAATAAATCTCGAATGAAAATGGAAAAGAATCGGAAAGAAATGGACGAGTTTAGTGTCTTGACCGAATGTATATCGGAAGAAGGGCACGAATGTTTTAAAAAGATTTGATTAGTGATTGAATGAGAAATAGTGTCTTGTGATGTGTATAGTGATAACTTGAATAAATGAGAAAAATTGCGGCTGAAACTTTATTCGTTGTTTTCCTAACGAAACTTCTAATTTAGAAATGAAAGTTGTTATAAATATGAGATTATTGGTACTAGAGGAAATTTATAAGGGCTCTAGTAAGCCAGAACATTGATAAGTGGGGATTGAAAATTGGTATACCAATAAGAAAATATTAGTAGTACTGCATCACGTTATTGATACAATGATATTTGGACATTGAGAGGCACCGATGTGTCCGGTCCTAAAATTCATGTGACATGTGAAATGTGATCTGTCGGGTAGTCACCGAGTGTCTGATGCCGGAGAACTTGGCATGCCAATAGGATGATTATAGAAGTACTACACCGATTTGTTATATGCATTGATACTAGATTCATGACCCTTGCGAGGCACCGAGTGTTCGGTCCTAGAATTTACATAATATGTGAAATAAGAACCGGCGGGTAGTCACCAAGTGTCCGATGCCGAAGAAACCTGTTTTCCAATCCATGATATCGTGTCAGACTTTACGACAGGCGCTGAGAAGAATATTAAGTGAAAAATCATGTAGTTATGTTTGAAAAATGAATTTTATATTTTTTATATATGTATTTGTTAGTAATGTGCTTTCGATGTGAATTATTATAAAAATTCGAAAAAATCGTATGGATATGTTTGGAAACGTCTATTATGTGTTTATATGTGATTGTATTAATAAAGTGATTTCCTTATGAATTATTATAGTATTTTGAGAAAGCGTAAAAAGGTTGCGTTACCATATAATATTTTTGTGAAATGAAGAATTTAAATTATTGGTAAATTGAATTATTGTGAATTCTGATAAAAGTTTGGGCATTTTGAAAGTTTGGTTTTTGATATGCTTGAAAACGAATTTTATGTGTTTTATATGTGCAATTGTTAGTAAATGGATTTATTTGTGAAATTTGGTCAAAGCTTGAGAATTTTTGGAAATTTTGTTTTATAATATGGAATTCTTGATGAAATAATAAATGTAAAGTTTGTGTAAGCCTACTAAATATAAATATTTAGCGCGCTAGATTTTTCACACATAGGTTGAACTTTAGACACTGTAGATAAAGATTGACAAGAAGATATTTGCTGTTCATTACTGTGAGTCACATCTCTCCACATTTTGGGCATTTATTCTTTTGGCATTATGTATTTTTGTTAAAGCGCACTGACACGAAGGTATATATGTATATGAATATGTATTCTTGAGGTTTTGTAAATGATGATGTATATAAATTATAGAAAAGCTTTTGGTTTGCAAAGTGATTTTGAAAATGAATTATTAGTCTTCTTTTAATTAGTGTTTGCTTTTATTAAGGTGATTTTTATTTAAAGTGATACTCATCAATGTTTGTGTGGTGAAGTGAAATTTGGAGTCGGATGGAAAGTCCGAAATGGAAGTTGAGAAAAAGAATATATTTAAAAGTGTTTATTTGAAATCTGCAGGTTTTTATAATTTTGAGTTTTTCAAAAGAACAGATGAAACTTTACCAGATTTAAAAAAAAAAAAAAAAGAGTGCATAGACGTAAAATAATAATGAATAAACTGATTAAGGTAGCATCCTTCGATTCGGATTTCCATCCGAATGGGAATCGGGTGAAAAGTGTTACAACACGTACCTGGATTGAAGGCCTATGGAAGGGCTTTATTGGGCTTCTCTTGCTCCACTTGCTTGCTCCACACCTACACATTGTATTCTCATTTAGAATGTGCTCAAATGAACTACACAAAACTAAAAATAGTGTTTCCATTGCGACTACACAATACAAAGTCCTTTTTTACTACAACTCCCCCATCTTGGTTCTAACTTAACCGGAGCTTTAAAATTTTGATTTCTTTTCATGGGCCTCATTTATTATCACCTAGGAACACCATCATACGCTCGAAATATTTTTCTACAGTTCAAAATGAAAATTGGTCTTTTTAGACCCCCTTTGGCCGAACCTATACTAGGAAGAAATCCCTAGCTTTTCTTCCATCTATTTTTGCTCCAATCATCTCCCTAACTCTCATTTAGGTTAGCCTATAAGCGAATTCGAAAAGAAATAGCCACCGGGTGGAGGTTCCTAGCCAAAAACCTCTATTTTTCACTATTTTTTCATGCTACACTTCATCACTTTTATATTCTATACTCAATCCTCTTTTCATTAGGATTCTTAGACTCATGTAGGCTTAATTATGATCATATACCACATGAAAATGCAAAGAGGAAGTGGCATTGCATGATAGTCACTAATACCCTTCATCTAGCCTAAAGCAACACATTGAGTTCTTTCTCTTTCTTTTCCAATTCTAACAATTCCATAGGATTTTCTAATCTCTAACATGCATAAATTCAAGCTCAATCATATCAAAACTTAATGGTGTCACACACCTTTAGTGTTGTCGTGAACTACACACACCCACACAACACATTGCTTTTTCCACTTCTCAAGCTATCCTCTTGATTATTCTTTCAAACATTTCATCAAACACCTTAAATGCAACTTAATTGCTTAAAACAATATCAAATCAAATTCTAGGGTTTTGCTCACATAAACCTTAACTCTAACCTCTTATTGATTTCGTCTAAGTTAAGCTTCCTTTTAGGTGTTCTAGGGTTCAAACCTTAGCTCTAGACCAATACCCCCATCAATTACTGAACAAGAATTCAATCAAACAATCAACACTTCACACAACCTATCTATCACCACTTTAAAGCAAAGTCATGGAAACTTACCTTAATTTTGCTCAAATCTTGATTTTCTAGTTTAATCCAACCCAAAATCTTAATTTGAAGCTTGGAATGGCTTAGAGTGGCTTTGGGTTTTCACTTCTCTTTTTGCTCCCCTCTTGCCGTCCCTCTCTCTCTCTCTCACACAATGAATTTTGTTCAAAAATTTTACTAAGTGTTGGAAGCCAACACTTATATATAACTCTTGATTGGAGAAATGGCCACAATGACCCTAATACAATTTATATCACTATTAGTTCCTCACTTTACCTCTAAAGCTTTCCTAATTACTCATGATGGTACTAAAATATAATATTCAAGGAAATTCATATTTTACCTCATAATTCATCTATTAATAATAAGAAAACTATACTTCAGGATGATGGCTTACATATAGTGGATTAAATGAGTTTTTGATGAATTTTATGGGTTGCTTTAAGGTTGATCATCATCAATTTAATCTTGGAAGTGGAAGGAGAAGTGAAACAAGTCTGGATCAAGAATTTTGTAAGGTAAGGGTTAGGGTTATGTGATGATTTTAATAGAAATTTGATTGATTTTGAGTTTAAGGTTTTAGTTAAATATTTGATGATTATTTGATGCATTTGGATATGATTTTGAGCTTGAAATGAAGATATTAGCTTGGTTATGACCAATATTAGTAATTGGTCAACTTGGAAAAATTTATATAATTGAATGTATTTTAGTATTTGGATGAATTTATATGAGATTTCATGTGGATTGAGATGAATTTTTGGAAAGAAATGTAAGTGAATGAAGTGATGGATATGTATACTAGTGTATGACCAAGATATGTTTTTGCATGAGTTGAGTTGATTTTAAATGTTTGAATGGCTTGTATGATGTTATGGAATGAATTTGGATTGGTTGGAATCAAAAGAATGGAAGAAAAATGGAAATGGAAAAGTTTGGGTATTGATTTTGGTTAAGGTCAAGAATGGGTGCGTGAATTGTTATTCAATCCTTTTATTGTGCTTTGGTGATGTTTATGATGTGTTTGAGTGCCTTAGTGCAAAGAAAATTAAAGAAATGGATGTCAAATTATTGGTTGGAAATATGGTAAAGTTGTGAAAGTATTGAGTATATATATATTGAATTGTAACATAAGTGGTTAATTAGTGTTTATTGGTTAAAGAGTTATTTGAGTGAATTGTGGGTTTTTTTAATTGATTTTAAATAAAAAGTTTTAGTTAAAAAGTTTGGTTGGATTAGGGGTGATGTTGCCTAAGCATCGTATTTGAAATTATGTAGATAAGTCGGAATTGAGAGAACCCTAAAACGTGTATTACCGTAAGCTAACATTGATGAGTGTATTGTGAAATATTTCAAATTGATATGGTAAATATTTATGCCATGCCTTGTGAACAAAATTGATTTTTTTTATTAAATATATTATATACGAAAACATTTTGTGTGTATTGTATGAAATTGAAAGGATTATATGGAAGATGTATTTTATAATGAAAACAGTTACTAGAAATGTATTGTAAACCTATAGTTTGCCTGGTAGATATTATAGATATCTCCAATTGAGGTTGAGTACCCGAAGCATACATTGACAGAGTCAGGAGTGTCTATCTGTCACTAACAATTCTAACAGCGGGAGGTACCCGCGGGAGGTTATATGAGTCAGTCTAGTAATGTGTTTTGTCCAATGCACGTTCAAGGTATATTATTAACTAGCTGCCATCTGAGCGAGGAAAAATGTCGCTTCGTAGTGAGAGAAAAATTTCGCTATGTATAATCGGATAGATGACCTGAACGAGAGAAAATTTCGGGAAGGTCGGAGTGAGGCAAAATTCTACTCCATACCTAGGATACCATGTGATACGGATCGATAGTGATTGGTTTGTTTTATTCAGAGCTTGTGAAAAATTGTAACACCACCTCTATTTACATGTTTGCAGAAAATTGAAAGCATATATTATGTTGCTTTATCATTTAGTTTTATAATAAAATCGAATGACATTCATGAAAATTGTTTATCTATATTATTATTTGAAATATGGTTTTCGGAGAAAAATCGATTTTAATATTACTATGATTAAGGGTTTATAAAATGTTTTAAAAATTAATGGAGGAATATTTTATAAAGTAAATTGAACCGAAAATTTATAACACTTACTAGGCTCGAGTAGCTCATATTGTTTTATGTTTCATGAACAAAACCTCCCCATGGCTAGATGCAGGGATCGGTGCGTCAGTAACAGGGACTTTAGCCCATGATTAGGCAGATTGAGTCGAGGGTGCTGCTATGATTACATCAATGTATTTTGGATATTTTTAAAAGTTTTGTATAATTGATTATACAATTTTCCCTAATTTTGGAAATGTATAAATAAACATATGCATGACATATGAATATATTTTGGATTTCTCTTTAAAATTTATAATATATTTGTGGTTGCTTGTGATTTGATGAAATGAGGGCCGAAGGCCCAGAAGTTTGGGGAAATCGTTTGATTGTAGAAGTGTTTAATTTCTATACAAATTTTGCAAGGTGGCATTGTTAGAAAAACAGTCGTTATGCTACTCAAATTTTTACAAATCAAATTTGTAAAGGTGAAAAAAAAAATTTCCCACATTTCCGTTAGAAAAGAAAGTTTAGAAAGATTTTGAAAAAGTAAACGCTTTAGCTTTACAGAAACCTTTCAGAGGGATCAGATATCCATTGGAAGGCTACTGTGAGGTTGTCGGCAGACTGCCTAGGAAAAGGCCTATTAGACTATTTCATCAATATAGAGTTGGACTAATTTGCTTAAAGGGTAATCATTCCTAATTGGTAAGAAGTGAGCGAACTTTGTTAACTTGTCCACTATAACCCAGATAGCATTATGTACCCTCTGACTCTTAAGAAGCCCTACTACAAATTCTATGGTAATCTTCTCTCATTTCCATTTTGGGATAGGGAGGGTTGTAACAATCTTATTGGTTTCTGATGTTCTGTTTTCACTTGCTGATAAGTTAAGCATCGAGATATAAAATCTGCAATTTCCTTCTTTATTCCTTTCCACCAATAATGCTCTTTTAAGGTATGGTACATCTTTGTGCTGCCCAGATGCATGACATAGGTTGAGGAGTGAGCCTCTTCCATAATCATTTTCTTCAGGTCTTCCACATCAGGTACACACAAGCATTGGCCCATCATTATTGTACCATCTTCTCTTATCACAAGATCTAATCTTTGGCCATTCTCTATTTCCTTTCTTAACCTTGCCAATTAAGTATCATGTTTCCGTAGTTCCCTTATCTGATCTACCAAAATGGGCGGACATGAAAAGTAGTTAATAGTGCTTCTAAGTCTACCATACCTAATTTCACTCCCAGAGACTGCAGTTGTAAAACTCAAAATTTTAGCAACTGGAAAGTAATTGTTTTTCCAGATGAATAGTATTTTTGAACGGAAAGTGTCAAGGTGAATAGTAATTTCGGAGAGCAGACCTTGTGAAGCAAAAACTCCAAAATTAATATTAGAATTAATGGAAACTAAAACAGAGCAAAGAAGAGTTTATTCAAAGAAATTTCGAGTAATCCGGAGTTTATTGGACGAAGATACCCTTTTTGAAGAAAAATGGATATTGATGATTTTATATTCATAAGAATTTCTTTAAGTATGAAATGGAGAGATAAAACGCTTATTTGAGTATTTTATGATCAATTTGAAGATTTAAGGGCTATAGAATAATTTTGGAATTTATTGGGGCCAATCCATGTGAAGCAAAATGGGCCAATGAGAGGATGACACTTGAAATCCACTATCTTGGAAAAGTCTATATAAAAAGAGGTAGTCTAGAAGGAGAAGAAGAAAATTGAGAGAGAGAGAGAGAGAGAGAGAGAAAGAGAGTCGTGACTGAGAGCAAGAGAGAGAGATTTGAGAGTAGTAATTGTTTTGATCGTCTGAGAGCCATTATAAGAGAAGTCTAAGAGTGAATCAAGTGAAGGAGAAGACCTCGGCCAAGGAGAAAGTATCTATCGAGAGTAAGAGGTAAGGCAAGCTTACTGTCATTGTGGATCTTTAGTTGATTTTAGGAATTTCTAATGCCTGCATGTCATTTGGATTAAAGGAGAGCTCGTGATCAAAAGTACAAGAAGGGCAGTAGCTTTATTAGTCATTGGAGTTTATCTGAAGAGGTAAGTGCAAGACCTCATGATGTTCCTTATGTGAAATGGAATATGTAATGTTAAGTCTGAATAAGTTTGATGATGCGAGCTGCCATGTATTGGTTATGAGTGTGTTAAGTCGTTATTTTGGATGCGATTCTTGGTATAAAACCTAGAAAAAGTGTCAGAACATGTTATGCATGAGTTCGAACTGATTTAAGCTAGGAAAGTAACTAGCCAGTGAGTTGGGTGCTGCGAGCAAAGAGATGTGGTAGTCCCTGGTAGCACCTATCTAAGTTGGGCAAGAGGCAGTAGCTCGAAAGGGATGAGTTTGGCGAGCTGGGTAGTGCTCTCATTTCAGGTGAAGTTAGCAAGGGTAGCAGCTCGCAAAGACGAATTGGGCTACACCCACAGTCCATCGTAAACCTGAAAAAGCTGAGCTATGCAGCAGCTCACAAGGGGTGAGCTGGGCTGGAGAAGTAGCTCGCTAAAGGCAAGCTAGAAGGAGCCCGCTGTCCAGGCCAAGCGAGTTGAACAGTAGCTCTCAAAGAGTGAGTTAGACGATGGCTTGCAGCTCAAGCTCTGTCAGTTGCAACTTGCAATGTTTTGCATGCTTGAATATTGAGAATTTTGAATAGATTGTTATGATTAAGATACAACGTTTGTATTAAAGTGTAGGTGAAGCAGCGAGCTAGCAGATGACACAAAAGAGTGGTTAAACATTGGGAAGCAAGTAGTGAGTGTGGATTTTTACAAGTTTTTATGAATTATATCAATTGTTTACTTATAAATACAATATTATGTTTTGTATGCAAGTTAGTATATTAAGCATCGATCAAGTTTATAGCATGTTATTATTCTTATCAAAATGCATGTATAGTTTCCGTAAATTTATGTTATATATGCAAGTATTTTTAAAGGCTTAGCAAGTTGAAAATTATAAAGAAATACATGCATAGAAAATACATGTTAAGCATATTTCGAATATTTTAGGCTTTTGCCTTAGAAAGAAAAATTTAAGTTTTTGCCTTAGTAAGTAGAGCTTTAGGCTTTTGCCTAAAAAAGAAGTATTATGGTTATATACCGTATACTAGAGAAAAGATTATTTACAAGTAAGATCAATATGCTTTCAAGTTCAGTTAAAGAGAAAAACAAGAAACGTTTTGAGCATATTAAAGAGAATCAAATGCCTTGGGTTTACCCTAATCCCCAGTTATACCCAACCGCAGTACCCTATGCATGTATGGTCGTTTGGTTGGAAGAGTCACTAACTTTGGGGGATTGAGTTCGTGTGTCACCATCTGCACGCATACGGTAGTGTAGATCAGCTTGATGTTGGGAGAGGGGAGGGGGGGGGGGGGGGGGGTATCGCAATCTCTGAGGTCCGGCATCAATGACTACACAAGTAGCATTCCTTAGCCCGAGTTTCGTGACATGTAGATGTATAGTCACATGAGGGTGAGTTTCCCTGGGTTACCCAATAAGGCAAGTTTCAAAAAGAGAAATACGTCATTAGACGTGAGATTTTAGAAAATAAGAAAGCTTTACCATGAGAAAGATTTATGATTTACGAAAATCATTACTATTATCATTTTCAAGCGAAATTTCTTTTATGCTCAATTTACATTTTATCAATATAAGATAAAGTACTAGTTTTCCTAAACTATTTTGAGAGGTGTATATATTTTGAAAGTAAAATTTCTAAGTGATAAGTTACCTACTCACTGAGTTATTACTCACCACTCTTTTTGGTGTTTTATAAAAACCCTCCCTAGGTACAGGTGTGAGCCAGAGATCAAAGTGAGCTCCGTTAGGCGTACACGAGGGCTGATACATGACATTATTGCACTAGTTTGTTTGCTTTCATACTATTATGAATTGCATATCTTTTGAACATAAAACATAATTCATAAACTTTGACTGAGAAGACATACTTTATGTATTTCGTAGTATATTTTGAGAACTATATATGCATTTAAGTTTTATTTAGTTTTAATGAATTTTAAGTTATCTTTTGAACGAAATAGTAATTGTGGTTGTTTGTGGAAATTGAATGCGGGCTTGAGGTCGAGAAGTTGAGGATGAGAAATATTTGGAGTGCACAGGTCTTTCTTTCATGTTTTATAGGGTAAATTTTATGGAAAAGCGGCCATCATGTTGTCGAATTTTTTGTAAACCCTATTTTACAAATGATTACTTAGGAATCCAAAACGTTGCCACCCGTTTTCTTGAAAATAAATTTTCAAAGTTTTAAAAAGATTTTCAGAAAAAAGTAAGAGGCTTAGCTTCAGGGGAACCTTTTAACCAGTCTAGATCTTGCCTGAAAGGTCACCGTGGAGTTGCTGGGCAGGCTACTAGTGTTTAAGGAAGAGGAGTCTATCAAGTTTAGTATCAGAGCCAAAGTTTTACAAGCATTATGTGTTTTCAGTGCATTTTCTTGCATTTTTCTAAACATCATGCATTACATGACATTTAGCATGACTTGAGTGCAATTAGTCATGCGTCGTGTCGGCCGTCTTCACACATGGAGAGTCGTTGCAAAGGCTCCATCTGCTCCACTGAAGATAGAAAACAAGTGAATGAATCTGTGAATGATTCGCAAGCAGAGGCTCAATCAGAGCCACATGTAGTGGAACCTAATGCAGACCCGATTGAGAGGCTAGCCTAGATTATTCAGGGCTTGAAACCGCGCGCACTGGGCACTACCGTTGAAAAGGCACGAAACCTAAGTGTCAAGGCCTATGATGGATTTGGAGGCCTAGAGATTGCAATAGAGTGGCTAGACAACACCGAGAGGGTGTTGGAGTAAATAGAGTGCACCGATCCACAAAAAGTTTCTATTGCTGCATTCTTGCTTATAGCTTCAGCTAGGGATTGGTGGGACTTGGTCAGGAGGAGAGTGTACGTTCAGATTTCATGGGAGAAGTTCAAAGAAGATTTCAATGAGAAGTTCTATGCCAGGGCGTACAATGACGCCAAGATTGAGGAGTTCTATAACTTAGTGCAATGAAGCATGGACTTTAGAGGAATATGAGAAGAAATTCACTGAACTATTCGAGTGGCACCGTTCATAGTTGAGGACGAAGTAAACAAGTACTGGAAGTTTGAGTAGGGCCTGAACTCGAGGATCAAGATGCTTGTAGTGGTAGCGGGGTACAGAAAGTATGGGCGACTTGTAGAGGGAGCCTTGAAGGTAGAAAGGACTGTGCAAAGTGATAGAGACCGATTCCAAAAATTGAAGCACGATTAGGGTTCCAGTTGGTATTCAAGGAGTTTTAGTAAGTCCCCTAAGACTGGAGACAAGTCTAGGTGGTTCAGTAGTAGGCAGCAGAGTCACAGAACAGTCTCGAATAAGAGTTTAGTGAGGCCACCATTAGGATTTTAGGGCAAGAGTAATGCCTAGAGTAATACGAGGCCATGCAAGAAATGAGGCAGATTTCATCGAGAAGAGTGCCAAGTGGATACTATAGGATGCTATCATTACGAACTACAGGTATACTTCATGAAGTATTACCCACAGAGAGCTGTGAAGAATAGTAATGGGTCGAGATCAACCACCCAAAGTGTAAACCCTCGATTCTAGCTACAGTTGAATAGTAATGCTTTAGTAGTAATTTTTAAAGTTTAATTTAATTTCACATCAAGAATAGGGTGTCAATTAGAGGACCCAAGAGTATTAGGAAATGTTATGGGAGAGTATAGAATAAAATGAATTTACTTTTCAAAGTCAAAAGTCAAAAGTCAAAAAGGTTCCACCAATGGGAAGTTGCCAAGTATGATAAAAAGTTATGATATTTAGTGAACCATGTGGAGCCATTTGATTGGTGGAAAAGCTTGTGGTCTTTAATGAGTTAAATGGACCAACTAGATTCAAGTTTATCTAGTTAGGAGTTATGACAAGATTAAGTAAAGTATAAGGGCTATTTTAACAATTTTTAAGAGGGACTAAAATGAAATTGTTGCACCACTATATAAAGTAGAGATCAAGGCAATTCTTCATTCATTTTTGTCGTGAAAAGCCGAGAGTGAGGGAGAGAGAGAGATTCGGTCAAGAGAAGAGGAGAAACCAAGGATTTTAAGTCATGTTCTTCAAACAAATTGTCATCAAATCTTGTCTTGTCATCATCCAAAGCTACTAGATCAAATTTGGAGCAAAAGCAAAGTGTAAGTAAGTGAGTTTTATTGTGTTAATCTATCTTAGATCCTATAAAAACCCATCTCTTATCTTGCTCCAAGTGTTGTTTTGAGTTTATGGTTTGATATTATGTTGATTGGTGATAAGTTTAGTGTGATTTTGGAGTTAGAAATTGAAGGAGTATGGATGGTTATTTGTGGAGGTGAATTCGGCCAAGTTTAAGGTTTGTATAACTCATTTTGTTTTCATTCATTTGAGACTTAATTCATGCAATTTAGATGCTAAGAAACCTATTAGAAGTGATAGAATTGAAAAAGATAAAGTGTAGAGTTAAGTTGGAAAATTTCGAGTTAGATGAAGGGGCTATAGAGACCTACACTTGTTAAGATTATTTGTTGTTTTAGACCTCAAAATATGCTTAAATGTTGTAGCAAATCATAGAAATTGGAAGGGAACGATTCCAATAAAAATTAAGAAAGTTATGGCTAAAATAGTGTAGGTATATAATCGTAAAGTAAGATGTGATCACAAATACATTCTTCGAGGCATGAGATAAATGTATTCAGTCATAATTAAGTAAAGAACCTTAGATATGAAAAAAATGAAGTCATTGCATGTAGAATGCAAAAATGTGCATCAAAAAGTGTTGAAAAATAATCGTTTTTCATAGGTTTCAACCCCCTATACTTAGAACTTTTCGAAACCGTTTTACGGTTGACCTAAGTGCGAGTTAGGGAAATGATTAGAGCGAAATTGGAGCGAAGAAAATTGCTAGGATAGGCCCTAGCATAGCCTCGGTTTTGGGGGATCCAAAAACAGTGATTTTGCGTTCTGGGCTTCCGGCGACCATTTTAAGCCTTCCGGAGTGTCCCTATATGATAATAAATAAAGCTTGTGCAAAGAAATCGGAATTCAAAAGCATCAGTTAAGTAGAAACCTGGTTGCAAAGGTTTAAGTATAAAAAGGCTTTTATAGAGTTAGTTAAGTTTTATGTGATTTCTAGCTTTGTGTTAATGATGTAAGTGATTCTAAATGAGCATTCAATGTCTTTGGGTAAAGGCGGAGTGTACCGGAGAATTTCAGAGGAGGTTCGCTTTTGATCGGAAGGCACTTTGTGGATAGAAAATCAACCCTTTCGAGTGTAGTGTTATTTACATTTCATTTTATGATTATATGCCTTTGTTTTAATATATAATTGAATTGTATAGTATAATCATATCTTCTGAATTTTGAGTTTGAGTTCGTATTTCTACTAAGAATAAATGATAGTTCGAGATTTTAGGTAGTTTGCCTTGAGAATAAGTTTATTTTAAAAAGATTGAGTAAAAGTAATTTATTACGCCTATGGTTTACCCTAGCCCCAGTTAAAGGCCCAGTGGAGTACTCTATGCGTGCATGGTAGATGAGAAAGAGTCACTAACTGAGAATGGAGTCCGAACGACTCCTGAGACATGAGAGTCAGTTGATTCACCTTCTGCACGTATAAGGTAATGTAGTTCAGACCGATTGTATAGGGGTAACGCGTGCCCAGAGTTCGCGCAACGGCGACTACATAGGGCAAATTCCTTAATTTCTAGTGGCTAGCTAGAGATTTGATGCTGCCACGATAGGAGCGAGTCGTTCAGCAGATAAGGCACAGATAGACACACGAAGAGATTGACGGACGACTTGGATATCATTGTATAACTCAATTTTTGGTCATGTGTATATTTTGTAGTAAAGTATAATGTACATTGTAAATATAAATACAAGTTGTTGGATGCATGTTTAGAAAACTATTTTGATAAGAAAATTTTAGTTTTTCTGACGGGACCCTTCCCGAATCCCGACTCTGGACCCGTGAAGGATACCGTAGCACTCCGACAGAGCTCCAGCGAACCCTAACTTTGGTCCGAAGGAGTCCTACCGGAGCACCAAGACTCACTTTAGACTCATTTTATAAATCATTTAATTGGTGGCTGAGGTAAAAAATTTTCTTTTTTCTGACGAAAATTTGGCAGCATGCCAGCTGTTTATTGAACTAGGCCACCCTGCAAATTTCAAAAGCAATTTAAAGACACTTCTATGGCATAAAATCTCCACTTCCAGGGGCCTCTGACCCTCATCCAAAACCAGACACAACATACCTAATCACAATTATGAAATGCATGGAAATCTAGATTTTTGTTTTAGAGACATTTTCACAAAATGTGCATCCAACAACTAACATTTACGTTTACAATTTACATCATTTACAACTTGATTTATGTATAACACATGCATGACAAAATATGAGCTATACATTAATGTGTAGTCGTCCGTCAGTCTCTCCGCGCGTCAGTCTGAGCCTCGTCTGCTGGACGACTCACTCCTGCACCTGAGAAAACATTTTTAAGAACCACATAAAAAAAAAAACGGTGAGTATAACTCAGTGAGATAATCCTTAAACTATTTCATAAACTAAGTATTTTTCTGAAATACTTTTTAGTCTTTTAAATCAAACTGTTTCTGAAATTCAATTCGAATTTCTTTCGAAAACTTTCTCATTTCTCGCCTTGATGGTAACCCAGGGAAACTACTCCTGTTGTGGCCGCATAATTCTCTAGCTAGCCACTAGGAATTAAGGAATCTACCCTATGTATTCACCGATGCGCGACTCTGGGCACGCGTTACCCCTACGCAATCGGTTTGAACTACACTACTCTATACATGCAGAGGGTCGCTCAAGTAACTCTCTCTCTCTTAGTTAGTAACTCTCTCACATCTACCATGCACGCATAAAGCATTTTACTGGATACTTAACTAGGGCTAGGGTAAACCATCGGCGTATGAAAATTCTTTTTCTCGGTATTCTCAAGTAAACACTCTTTTAAGGCAAAAAGCCTAAAAACGTTAACTTTCAATAATTCTTTATATAAACACATACTTGATTTAAAACTCATATAATAGAATGTTAATATAACAATAATATGTAATTTAATTACAACAACATAATAAATATAAATAATCATTAAATAAACTTTAATGTTAACTACACTTGGTGAGGTGGGATTTCTACTCACAATACGCTCTCAGATAAAATCCGATCCTCTTCCGAATGCCTCCTGGACTTCTCGCTTTTACCTTACAACATCAAATATCCATTTAAGGTCGCTTATCTCACATTCTGGTCACATGTTAAATTTCATTGAAAAATTATATCATTTGCTATGCCAAAACTACGAAAAACGCCTTTTTTCGGATACTTTTAGTGCACTTTTTCGTTTCGGATTAGCAACGCTAGTTTTTCTTTCATATCTAAGCTTCATTTAACTAATTAGGATCAACTAAACTCATTTCATGCAATAAAAATTGCATTCACATAATTATTTCATTTCTCAGAGCTCTAACGACATTATTTTGCGCCTAACTTGCGCAATTTTTATCGGATTCGATCCGTTCCAAAACCTATGGTTTTATATGACTCCTAGGCATCATTTGAGGTGTAGAACACCCCCATATATGTTAGACTTGGTCAGGTTTCCTCTAACTCAAATTTTCAACTCGAGATTGCAAACATTGTCAAACTAGCTTTTTTGGTCTCTACATGCTTTTCTATGTTGTTCTATGCTTTTTCATGCCAAATTTTGAGTTCAAAACCATCTAAACTCAAGGCTATCTACTGCTCTTCAAGTCTTTAACACACACATAAACATAGCTTTGTCATTTAAATACTCAAAATTCACTCAAACTTTATATCATCTAGTTGGGGTGCATGTAAAGAAATTTTCTGTTTCAATTTTGATTAAGTGTCTAACAGCCCATGTTTACACTTCTAAGGCATCATATACACCCAACGACTCAACATTTAATTGTCTATTTCAATCACATGAGGTTCTATCAAAGTTTCAAGAGAAATCATTCCACACAAGCATCAAAATTCTGCTCACAATTTTCAGCAACTCTAATGCAGTTTTCAGCAAAGAAAAGAATGAGTGAGCTGATTTCTTACTTGGTTTATGGTTCTAAGAAGTAAAAAGAGCTTGAGAGGGGTCTTAGAAGGAAGGTTTAGAGGTTGGAAGGCAGCTGGGTGGTCTTTTTTCTCTCCTTTCTTCTGGTCGGCCAGCCTCTGCACTTCCTTCCCGTTTTGCTGTCACGCCTGGTCTGTTTTCGTTTCTGCTCTTCTTTCACGACCAGTCCTGTTCGGTTTTGCTTCTTGTTCAGCTACTGGTCGTTTCTCCTTCTCACGTCCTCTTCTTCTCATCCCCTTGATGTTCTGCTCTGGTTTTGGGCGTGCTGGAATCTGTTCTTCACACTGAAATCTGCTTCGGTTCTGCTTCAGCTGCTGCTGCTGGTTGCTCCCTCTTGTGCACGACCAGCTGCTGGTTGCTTCTTCTTTTCATGGCCTCTTCTTCTCTTCTTCTAGCCCATCACTTATGGTCTCTTCTCTCACGGTTCACGGCTGGGCTGTCGACTTCTATTTGCTTCTCACGGCTTTCACAAGTTTCTCGACTGATCTCTCTTTGTTTGCTGAAAACTTTTTCAGCTAAGTCATGTATTTATACTAATAACATTTCCTTAAATTGTATTCGTGCCCCATCTCTTTTTAATTTCATGTCACACTCCTTTTCTTGATGCTCTCTCACGGCAATACCCCTCGTTGTTCTCCCTTGTCTATTTCGCTTCTATTTGATTTGATTTTCATCTCGTTAAAAATTTGTTTTTGATCATCAAGCTTGTCTTATTGACCCCTGACTCTCTTTTTTAATTAAATTTTTATTCGACTCATCATTGACTAAAATTTTCAATTTCCTAACTTGGATTTTATAGAAATGCTACTTAAATGTTTATGGTCAACGAATTTCGTCGTATTCTTAAATTAATAAATCTCTGAGGCCATGGAGTTCAATTAATTAAATGTAGGGATTTATATTATCTCCCTAATCTAGTTTCTAACACTAGGAATTTATAAGTTGAGACTAGGGGTTTACATTTTCCAGAAGTTTTGTGATTGGGTTTTTCCATGCTAGAACTAAGTTTGGGACGTAGGGCAAAGGCCCCTGGTAGTTGAGATCTGTGTACCATAGAAGTGTTTTTAAATTGCTTTTGAATTTGCAGGGTGGCATAGTTCAATAAACAACCGACATGTTGCTGGATTTTCATTAGGAAAACGAAAAATTTTACCTCTGCCACCAAGTAAATAATTTAATAAGTAAGTTTTAAGTTAGTCACGGTACTCCGACGGGTTTTCTTCGGGCCAAAGTTAGGGTTCATTGGAGTTTTATCGGAGTGCTACAGGGTCTTTCTCGGGTTCAGAAGAGGGATTTGGGAAAGGTCCCGTCACAAGGATAGGTCAGCGAAGGTCTACTGTAGGATAGGAGAGGTCCGCAAATGAGAGGACCAATGACTTCTATTTAGCCTAGCAGAAGTTATGACAAGACCCAACCCAGACTCTCTCTAATCTCTATTCTGAAGGGTCCTGCCGAGCACTCCAACAGACTTCTCTTAATCCGACATGTCGGAATGGAGAATTCGCAGAGCGAACCCCTCTTTCTTTCTCGATTTTCTTAACTTAACTCAATTGTACTCTTTACCTTTGGAAATAAGTTGGGTGGATAAAATTTTTCACAATTTCATTTAAAACAATTTTATAAAAATTTCGGCAGCATAACGACTGTATTTTTTAAGTTTCCAAAAATTTTTACCTGCAAGAAAGCACACTTTGACTATGTATTCATTTCCTCCCAACTTCATTTATCCACAAACATGCATGAACTCATACTAGAAAGTGAATATATACATCATGCGTGAAAATTCCTGACAATTTACAAGCATATTTATATTTATACAATTCCAAAAATGTGAAATGTCATAATTATCATAAAATACAATTTCATATACATGTTTTATACACGTCTATTCATAACTCGCCCACCTAAAGATATGAAATGCAAAGCAGGTCGTCGCACCGTCCAACGACAGCACCCAGTGGGATATATAAACTACACAATAGGTAAACACGTTAGTATCACAAAACAGGGTAATAAAATAAACACTACCGTAATAGCATATAAACTTATTTATCATTATAAACTTCAAAATTTTAAAGTTTTCTTTCTAAAAACCCCATGTATACCTTTAAAGCGCTTTGACCATCGCGGGCAATTTTAACTAATGCCAACGCGAAGCTACTGTGGTATCTTGACCACCACGTTACGGAATTTACTGCATTGCAACAAAGGGTGATAAATCTCATATCTGAGCAACTACAATGCAAAATTTTCTACATCGCAATTGTAGTGCTAAAACTCTGGGCGACTACAAGCGGAATATACTGCCTTGCTATGTAGTGTCAAACTGTAAAATAACCAACTACATGTGGAATTGTCTACATCGCAACGTAGCGCTATACTTTCTAGGAAACTGAGCAACAACGGACGGAATTTTCTGTGTCATCTCGTAGCGCTAATTACTCTTTAATCTGAGCGACTACAGACGGAATTTTCTGCATTGTCACATAGCGCTAAATCTCATATGGTCTTAAGGCATATACATGGGTTTTTAAAACTAACTCATCAAATGCAAAAGCACAAAACCAACTATTTTTGGAACGTTTAAAAACTCTCTTGATTCAACTCTTTTTAGAAACAACTTAATATTGATTTTAATCACTTTATGGATTCCTTAAGAAATCCACATACTCAAATTTGAACTTTGAAAGTTAAAAGCCATTTTTATTTCCTTTTAACACAATAGTCAAAATTTAAAGTATAATTTAAAACAACCGCAAGTGATGAAACACTTACCTAAATCCGTACAAGACCGCGTCAAGCGCCTCCACGAGTCTCACGTGCCTCGGTAGCTCGCTTTTCACCTACATATCACTTTCTTATTTAAAATACGTTACAATGCGCTACATAAACTACACGCACATTGCTTTTAAACTTTAAAAATTCAATATAACGCACTTTTTTTACTATAACTTTCTCCACTCACTTCTAACTTAACTGAGTCTCCCTAATTCTAATTTCCTTACAAAAGTTTCACTTTTAGACCCCTAGGAATACCCTCACCTAGTCCATACAATTTTTAGAGGCTCAAAACGAAAAATCAAAATTTTTCGCCTCTTTTGATACACTATAGCTGAGAGTGTTTATAGAGATTATGGCATAATGATTGGGGGTAAAGTCTTTCCAGTCCGTTTAGTGCTGTTAGACATTTGTGATTTTGATATTATCCTGGTTATGGATTGGTTGGCTGTGCATTGTGACACAGTGGATTGTCTTCGGAAGGAAGTTAGGTTCGGTATACGGGGAGAATCAGAAGTAGTATTTTGCAGAAAGGGCAGAATGCTTCCATCTCATATCTTGTCAGCCATGACCACTAGAAAGATGTTAAAGAAGCAATATGTAGGTTATTTGCCCTATGTGATAGATACAATAAAGAGCGAGGAGCGGATAGCGGATATCCCTATAGTTAGAGAATTTCTAGATGTATTTTTAGAAGATCTTCTTGGTTTACTTCTAGACAAAGAAATTGAATTTGAGATCAATCTGATTTTAGAAATAGAGACGATTTCTAAAGCGCCTTATAGGATGTCACTTACCGAGTTGTAGGAGTTAAAAGTTTAGTTAGAAGAGTTGGTAAATAATGGTTTCGTCAGATCAAGTGTATCTCCCTAAGGAGCACTGGTGTTATTTGTGAAGAAGAAGGATAGGAGTATGAGGTTGTGCATTGATTATAAAGAATTGAACAAGTTGACTGTATGAAACCAATACCCTCTACCAAAAATCGATGACTTGTTCGATCAACTTCAGGGAGCAAGGGTGTTCTCCAAAATAGATCTAAGGTCAAGATACCACTAGTTGAAGATTGAAGGTAATGATGTTCCTAAGACAACTTTCCGAACACGCTATGGACACTATAAGTTCTCGGTTATGCCTTTTGGGCTAACCAATACACCAACAACATTCATGGGCTCGATGAACAGGATATTCCATGATTTCTTAGACAAGTTTGTAGTAGTGTTCATAGATGATATCTTAGTGTACTTAAGCAGTAAGGAAAAGCGTGGTAAGCATTTGAGAATAGTTTTGTAGATGTTAAGGGAACAACAATTGTATGCCAAGTTCAACAAATGTCAGTTTTGGTTGGATAAAGTTGTGTTTTTGGGACATGTGGTATCAGTCGACGTTATTAGTGTTGACCCTCAAAAGATAGAAGTAATTGTGAATTGGAAGCCGTCGACTACCATGACAGAGGTAAAGAGTTTCCCAGGATTGGTAGGGTATTACCAAAAGTTTGTCGAAGGATTTTCCAAGATTGCCATCCCGTTAACGAAACTCATAAGAAAAGAGACTAAGTTTGAGTGGACTAATGCTTGTTAGAGGAGCTTTAATGAATTGAAAGCAAAGTTGACTACAACTTTTGTTCTTAAGGAAATGTAAGAACAAAAGTTGTAGTCAACTTTGCTTTCAATTCATTAAAGCTCCTCTAACAAGCATTAGTCCACTCAAACTTAGTCTCTTTTCTTATGAGTTTCGTTAACGGGATGGCAATCTTGGAAAATCCTTCGACAAACTTTTGGTAATACCCTACCAATCCTGGGAAACTCTTTACCTCTGTCATGGTAGTCGACGGCTTCCAATTCACAATTACTTCTATCTTTTGAGGGTCAACACTAATAACGTCGACTGATACCACATGTCCCAAAAACACAACTTTATCCAACCAAAACTGACATTTGTTGAACTTGGCATACAATTGTTGTTCCCTTAACATCTACAAAACTATTCTCAAATGCTTACCACGCTTTTCCTTACTGCTTAAGTACACTAAGATATCATCTATGAACACTATTACAAACTTGTCTAAGAAATCATGGAATATCCTGTTCATCGAGCCCATGAATGTTGTTGGTGTATTGGTTAGCCCAAAAGGCATAACCGAGAACTTATAGTGTCCATAGCGTGTTCGGAAAGTTGTCTTAGGAACATCATTACCTTCAATCTTCAACTAGTGGTATCTTGACCTTAGATCTATTTTGGAGAACACCCTTGCTCCCTGAAGTTGATCGAACAAGTCATCGATTTTTGGTAGAGGGTATTGGTTTCATACAGTCAACTTGTTCAATTCTTTATAATCAATGCACAACCTCATACTCCTATCCTTCTTCTTCACAAATAACACCAGTGCTCCTTAGGGAGATACACTTGATCTGACGAAACCATTATTTACCAACTCTTCTAACTAAACTTTTAACTCCTACAACTCGGTAAGTGACATCCTATAAGGCGCTTTAGAAATCGTCTCTATTTCTAAAATCAGATTGATCTCAAATTCAATTTCTTTGTCTAGAAGTAAACCAAGAAGATCTTCTAAAAATACATCTAGAAATTCTCTAACTATAGGGATATCCGCTATCCGCTCCTCGCTCTTTATTGTATCTATCACATAGGGCAAATAACCTACATATTGCTTCTTTAACATCTTTCTAGTGGTCATGGCTGACAAGATATGAGATGGAAGCATTCTGCCCTTTCTGCAAAATACTACTTCTGATTCTCCCCGTATACCGAACCTAACTTCCTTCCGAAGACAATCCACTGTGTCACAATGCACAGCCAACCAATCCATAACCAGGATAATATCAAAATCACAAATGTCTAACAGCACTAAACGGACTGGAAAGACTTTACCCCCAATCATTATGCCATAATCTCTATAAACACTCTCAGCTATAGTGTATCAAAAGAGGCGAAAAATTTTGATTTTTCGTTTTGAGCCTCTAAAAATTGTATGGACTAGGTGAGGGTATTCCTAGGGGTCTAAAAGTGAAACTTTTGTAAGGAAATTAGAATTAGGGAGACTCAGTTAAGTTAGAAGTGAGTGGAGAAAGTTATAGTAAAAAAAGTGCGTTATATTGAATTTTTAAAGTTTAAAAGCAATGTGCGTGTAGTTTATGTAGCGCATTGTAACGTATTTTAAATAAGAAAGTGATATGTAGGTGAAAAGCGAGCTACCGAGGCACGTGAGACTCGTGGAGGCGCTTGACGCGGTCTTGTACGGATTTAGGTAAGTGTTTCATCACTTGCGGTTGTTTTAAATTATACTTTAAATTTTGACTATTGTGTTAAAAGGAAATAAAAATGGCTTTTAACTTTCAAAGTTCAAATTTGAGTATGTGGATTTCTTAAGGAATCCATAAAGTGATTAAAATCAATATTAAGTTGTTTCTAAAAAGAGTTGAATCAAGAGAGTTTTTAAACGTTCCAAAAATAGTTGGTTTTGTGCTTTTGCATTTGATGAGTTAGTTTTAAAAACCCATGTATATGCCTTAAGACCATATGAGATTTAGCGCTATGTGACAATGCAGAAAATTCCGTCTGTAGTCGCTCAGATTAAAGAGTAATTAGCGCTACGAGATGACACAGAAAATTCCGTCCGTTGTTGCTCAGTTTCCTAGAAAGTATAGCGCTACGTTGCGATGTAGACAATTCCACATGTAGTTGGTTATTTTACAGTTTGACACTACATAGCAAGGCAGTATATTCCGCTTGTAGTCGCCCAGAGTTTTAGCACTACAATTGCGATGTAGAAAATTTTGCATTGTAGTTGCTCAGATATGAGATTTATCACCCTTTGTTGCAATGCAGTAAATTCCGTAACGTGGTGGTCAAGATACCACAGTAGCTTCGCGTTGGCATTAGTTAAAATTGCCCGCGATGGTCAAAGCGCTTTAAAGGTATACATGGGGTTTTTAGAAAGAAAACTTTAAAATTTTGAAGTTTATAATGATAAATAAGTTTATATGCTATTACGGTAGTGTTTATTTTATTACCCTGTTTTGTGATACTAACGTGTTTACCTATTGTGTAGTTTATATATCCCACTGGGTGCTGTCGTTGGACGGTGCGACGACCTGCTTTGCATTTCATATCTTTAGGTGGGCGAGTTATGAATAGACGTGTATAAAACATGTATATGAAATTGTATTTTATGATAATTATGACATTTCACATTTTTGGAATTGTATAAATATAAATATGCTTGTAAATTGTCAGGAATTTTCACGCATGATGTATATATTCACTTTCTAGTATGAGTTCATGCATGTTTGTGGATAAATGAAGTTGGGAGGAAATGAATACATAGTCAAAGTGTGCTTTCTTGCAGGTAAAAATTTTTGGAAACTTAAAAAATACAGTCGTTATGCTGCCGAAATTTTTATAAAATTGTTTTAAATGAAATTGTGAAAAATTTTATCCACCCAACTTATTTCCAAAGGTAAAGAGTACAATTGAGTTAAGTTAAGAAAATCGAGAAAGAAAGAGGGGTTCGCTCTGCGAATTCTCCATTCCGACATGTCGGATTAAGAGAAGTCTGTTGGAGTGCTCGGCAAGACCCTTCAGAATAGAGATTAGAGAGAGTCTGGGTTGGGTCTTGTCATAACTTCTGCTAGGCTAAATAGAAGTCATTGGTCCTCTCATTTGCGGACCTCTCCTATCCTACAGTAGACCTTCGCTGACCTATCCTTGTGACGGGACCTTTCCCAAATCCCTCTTCTGAACCCGAGAAAGACCCTGTAGCACTCCGATAAAACTCCAATGAACCCTAACTTTGGCCCGAAGAAAACCCGTCGGAGTACCGTGACTAACTTAAAACTTACTTATTAAATTATTTACTTGGTGGCAGAGGTAAAATTTTTCGTTTTCCTAATGAAAATCCAGCAACATGTCGGTTGTTTATTGAACTATGCCACCCTGCAAATTCAAAAGCAATTTAAAAACACTTCTATGGTACACAGATCTCAACTACCAGGGGCCTTTGCCCTACGTCCCAAACTTAGTTCTAGCATGGAAAAACCCAATCACAAAACTTCTGGAAAATGTAAACCCCTAGTCTCAACTTATAAATTCCTAGTGTTAGAAACTAAATTAGGGAGATAATATAAATCCCTACATTTAATTAATTGAACTCCATGGCCTCAGAGATTTATTAATTTAAGAATACGACGAAATTCGTTGACCATAAACATTTAAGTAGCATTTCTATAAAATCCAAGTTAGGAAATTGAAAATTTTAGTCAATGATGAGTCGAATAAAAATTTAATTAAAAAAGAGAGTCAGGGGTCAATAAGACAAGCTTGATGATCAAAA
Organism: Litchi chinensis; assembly: GCA_019925255.1. Taxonomy (NCBI): domain Eukaryota; kingdom Viridiplantae; phylum Streptophyta; class Magnoliopsida; order Sapindales; family Sapindaceae; genus Litchi; species Litchi chinensis. The sequence continues at coordinate 3,855,362 of CM034473.1, read as the reverse complement.
AAAAATTTTTAACGAGATGAAAATCAAATCAAATAGAAGCGAAATAGACAAGGGAGAACAATGAGGGGTATTGCCGTGAGAGAGCATCAAGAAAAGGAGTGTGACATGAAATTAAAAAGAGATGGGGCACGAATACAATTTAAGGAAATGTTATTAGTATAAATACATGACTTAGCTGAAAAAGTTTTCAGCAAACAAAGAGAGATCAGTCGAGAAACTTGTGAAAGCCGTGAGAAGCAAATAGAAGTCGACAGCCCAGCCGTGAACCGTGAGAGAAGAGACCATAAGTGATGGGCTAGAAGAAGAGAAGAAGAGGCCATGAAAAGAAGAAGCAACCAGCAGCTGGTCGTGCAGAAGAGGGAGCAACCAGCAGCAGCAGCTGAAGCAGAACCGAAGCAGATTTCAGTGTGAAGAACAGATTCCAGCACGCCCAAAACCAGAGCAGAACATCAAGGGGATGAGAAGAAGAGGACGTGAGAAGGAGAAACGACCAGTAGCTGAACAAGAAGCAAAATCGAACAGGACTGGTCGTGAAAGAAGAGCAGAAACGAAAACAGACCAGGCGTGACAGCAAAACGGGAAGGAAGTGCAGAGGCTGGCCGACCAGAAGAAAGGAGAGAAAAAAGACCACCCAGCTGCCTTCCAACCTCTAAACCTTCCTTCTAAGACCCCTCTCAAGCTCTTTTTACTTCTTAGAACCATAAACCAAGTAAGAAATCAGCTCACTCATTCTTTTCTTTGCTGAAAACTGCATTAGAGTTGCTGAAAATTGTGAGCAGAATTTTGATGCTTGTGTGGAATGATTTCTCTTGAAACTTTGATAGAACCTCATGTGATTGAAATAGACAATTAAATGTTGAGTCGTTGGGTGTATATGATGCCTTAGAAGTGTAAACATGGGCTGTTAGACACTTAATCAAAATTGAAACAGAAAATTTCTTTACATGCACCCCAACTAGATGATATAAAGTTTGAGTGAATTTTGAGTATTTAAATGACAAAGCTATGTTTATGTGTGTGTTAAATACTTGAAGAGCAGTAGATAGCCTTGAGTTTAGATGGTTTTGAACTCAAAATTTGGCATGAAAAAGCATAGAACAACATAGAAAAACATGTAGAGACCAAAAAAGCTAGTTTGACAATGTTTGCAATCTCGAGTTGAAAATTTGAGTTAGAGGAAACCTGACCAAGTCTAACATATATGGGGGTGTTCTACACCTCAAATGATGCCTAGGAGTCATATAAAACCATAGGTTTTGGAACGGATCGAATCCGATAAAAATTACGCAAGTTAGGCGCAAAATAATGTCGTTAGAGCTCTGAGAAATGAAATAATTATGTGAATGCAATTTTTATTGCATGAAATGAGTTTAGTTGATCCTAATTAGTTAAATGAAGCTTAGATATGAAAGAAAAACTAGCGTTGCTAATCTGAAACGAAAAAGTGCACTAAAAGTATCCGAAAAAAGGCGTTTTTCGTAGTTTTGGCATAGCAAATGATATAATTTTTCAATGAAATTTAACATGTGACCAGAATGTGAGATAAGCGACCCTAAATGGATATTTGATGTTGTAAGGTAAAAGCGAGAAGTCCAGGAGGCATTCGGAAGAGGATCGGATTTTATCTGAGAGCGTATTGTGAGTAGAAATCCCACCTCACCAAGTGTAGTTAACATTAAAGTTTATTTAATGATTATTTATATTTATTATGTTGTTGTAATTAAATTACATATTATTGTTATATTAACATTCTATTATATGAGTTTTAAATCAAGTATGTGTTTATATAAAGAATTATTGAAAGTTAACGTTTTTAGGCTTTTTGCCTTAAAAGAGTGTTTACTTGAGAATACCGAGAAAAAGAATTTTCATACGCCGATGGTTTACCCTAGCCCTAGTTAAGTATCCAGTAAAATGCTTTATGCGTGCATGGTAGATGTGAGAGAGTTACTAACTAAGAGAGAGAGAGTTACTTGAGCGACCCTCTGCATGTATAGAGTAGTGTAGTTCAAACCGATTGCGTAGAGGTAACGCGTGCCCAGAGTCGCGCATCGGTGACTACATAGGGTAGATTCCTTAATTCCTAGTGGCTAGCTAGAGAATTATGCGGCCACAACAGGAGTAGTTTCCCTGGGTTACCATCAAGGCGAGAAATGAGAAAGTTTTCGAAAGAAATTCGAATTGAATTTCAGAAACAGTTTGATTTAAAAGACTAAAAAGTATTTCAGAAAAATACTTAGTTTATGAAATAGTTTAAGGATTATCTCACTGAGTTATACTCACCGTTTTTTTTTTTTATGTGGTTCTTAAAAATGTTTTCTCAGGTGCAGGAGTGAGTCGTCCAGCAGACGAGGCTCAGACTGACACGCGGAGAGACTGACGGACGACTACACATTATTGTATAGCTCATATTTTGTCATGCATGTGTTATACATAAATCAAGTTGTAAATGATGTAAATTGTAAACGTAAATATTAGTTGTTGGATGCACATTTTGTGAAAATGTCTCTAAAACAAAAATCTAGATTTCCATGCATTCCATAATTGTGATTAGGTATGTTGTGTCTGGCTTTGGATGAGGGTCAGAGGCCCCTGGAAGTGGAGATTTTATGCCATAGAAGTGTCTTTAAATTGCTTTTGAATTTGCAGGGTGGCCTAGTTCAATAAACAGCTGGCATGCTGCCAAATTTTCATCAGAAAAAAGAAAATTTTTTACCTCAGCCACCAATTAAATGATTTATAAAATGAGTCTAAAGGGAGTCTTGGTGCTCCGGTAGGACTCCTTCGGACCAAAGTTAGGGTTCGCTTGAGCTCTGTCGGAGTGCTACGGTATCCTTCACGGGTCCAGAGTCGGGATTCGGGAAGGGTCCCGTCAGAAAAACTAAAATTTTCTTATCAAAATAGTTTTCTAAACATGCATCCAACAACTTGTATTTATATTTACAATGTACATTATACTTTACTACAAAATATACACATGACCAAAAATTGAGTTATACAATGATATCCAAGTCGTCCGTCAATCTCTTCGTGTGTCTATCTGTGCCTTATTTGCTGAACGACTCGCTCCTATCGTGGCAGCATCAAATCTCTAGCTAGCCACTAGAAATTAAGGAATTTGCCCTATGTAGTCGCCGTTGCGCGAACTCTGGGCACGCGTTACCCCTATACAATCGGTCTGAACTACATTACCTTATACGTGTAGAAGGTGAATCAACTGACTCTCATGTCTTAGGAGTCGTTAGTGACTCTTTCTCATCTACCATGCACGCATAGAGTACTCCACTGGGCCTTTAACTGGGGCTAGGGTAAACCATAGGCGTAATAAATTACTTTTACTCAATCTTTTTAAAATAAACTTATTCTCAAGGCAAACTACCTAAAATCTCGAACTATCATTTATTCTTAGTAGAAATACGAACTCAAACTCAAAATTCAGAAGATATGATTATACTATACAATTCAATTATATATTAAAACAAAGGCATATAATCATAAAATGAAATGTAAATAACACTACACTCGAAAGGGTTGATTTTCTATCCACAAAGTGCCTTCCGATCAAAAGCGAACCTCCTCTGAAATTCTCCGGTACACTCCGCCTTTACCCTAAGACATTGAATGCTCATTTAGAATCACTTACATCATTAACACAAAGCTAGAAATCACATAAAACTTAACTAACTCTATAAAAGCCTTTTTATACTTAAACCTTTGCAACCAGGTTTCTACTTAACTGATGCTTTTGAATTCCGATTTCTTTGCACAAGCTTTATTTATTATCATATAGGGACACTCCGGAAGGCTTAAAATGGTCACCGGAAGCCCAGAACGCAAAATCACTATTTTTGGATCCCCCAAAACCGAGGCTATGCTAGGGTCTATCCTAGCAATTTTCTTCGCTCCAATTTCGCTCTAATCATTTCCCTAACTCGCACTTAGGTCAACCGTAAAACGGTTTCGAAAAGTTCTAAGTATAGGTGTAAACCCCTAGCTCCGACTTCTAAAGTCCCAACGTTAGAAACTGAGGTAGAGAGATAATATATAACTCTCTACGTTTAATTGATTTAATTTCATAACCTTCGAAATATATTAATTTAGAATACGATGAAATTCGTCGTATTAAAAAGTTTAGTAACGTCCCAATAAAAATCTAAGTCCAGAAATTCAAGATGTTAGTAAATGATAATCGAATTAAAATTCGATTAAAAAGAGAGAGTCAAGATTTATAAAATAAGCTTAGTTTTTTTTTTATATATAATTCAAGCTTGACGATCGAAGGAAAATGTTAATGAAATGAGAATTTAAAACAAGTATAGAGGGGCTAATATGAGAATTAAAGAAAGGAAATGAGAGTTTTATAAAATTAAAAAGAAATGGGACAAGATGCAATTAGTAAAAGTTGTTTATTATATAAACACTACTCAGCTGAAATTTTCAGCACAGAAAACACAAACAAAAACAGTCAACCGAGAGACAGTCGAGAGAAATCGAGAAAGGGAGAGAAAGAGTAGCTGCTGCCGTGAGCCAAGGAAAGGAAGAAGCCAAGAAGAGGGAGAAGGAGTCTTGAGCAGCAAAAACCGTCCAGACCAGCAAAGGAATAGAGCAGGACAGCAGCAGATCGCGAGCTGGGCGCGAGTAGAACCAGTCGCGCGAGGAACTGACGCGAGTTCCAGCAGGACAGCTCGCGTGAGGAAGATCCAAGGCAGTAAAACTGCAGGTTCTGGGCAGCAAAGGAAGAGGACGAGCAGAAGAGGAGAGGTACTGGTCTGGTCGAGCAGAAACGGACGCAAACAGCAAGCGAAACAGACCCAGACGCGAGCTGGAACAGAATCGCGACGGTGTGCAGCAAGCTGGTCGGCCTGGGGAGAAATAACCTCCCAACCAGCCTTCCATCCCCTCAATCCACCTCCTAGGGTCCCTAGTAAGTCATCCACACTCTCCAAGCAAGCTCTAAATGAGATTTCAATTCATTTTCTTTAAACTTTCTGCTGAAATAAAACAGAAATTTGGTGACAGCCCCTTGTGTTGATTTTGTTGTTTTGGTTGGTTAGATTGCTCTTAAATCTTGTTAGAACCTTAGGAGATTGTTATAGAATCATCGAGGATGAGTTTTGGGTGTAATTGATGCCTTAAATTGATGTAAATGGGCTGTTACACCCTCCCTCAAAATAAAAACCGAGATTGGTATTTTATGCACACCAAGTGATTGACAAAAAGTGTGAGTGAGTTTGAGAGCTTTGGATGACAAAGTTATGTTTATGTGAGTGTTGAGGACTTGAAGAGCAGTAGATAGCCTTGAGTTTATATGGTTTTGAACTCAAAATTTGGTATGAAAAAAACATAGAAAAGCATAGAGAGGCATGTAGAGATCAATAGAGCAAATTTGACAATTTTGCAATCCCGAGTGGAATTTTTGAGCTATAGAAGACCTGACCAAAACTGACCTATATGGGGGTGTTCTATACTTCAAATGATGCCTAGGAACCATAGAAAACCATAGGTTTTGGAACGGATCGAATCCGATAAAAATTGTGCAAGTTATGCACAAAATAGTGCCGTTAGAGCTCTGAGAAGTGAAACGGTTAGCTTAATGCAATTTTTATGGCACGAAATGAGTTTGGTTAGTCATTATTAGTTAAATGAAGTTTAGTTATGGAAGAAAATCTAGCGTCGCTAACCGAAACCAAGCGTTTGCAAAACGGGCACTTAATTGCGCCCGAAAGTGTCTAAAACGGACGTTTTCCTTAAATTTGACATAGCAAACGATAATATTTCTCAATGAAATTTGTCGTGTGACTAGAATGGGATATAAGTGAGCTGTAGGAAAAAGAACGAAGGAAAACGGAGTCCCGGGCAGTGCGTAGCAGTGCACACTGTCAAGGGCTGTCCGTTTAAATAAAAATTGTGATTTTTCGTTTTAAGCCTCCGACAAGTAAAGGGACCGTGTGGGGATATCCCTAGGGGTCCAAAACTAAAACTTTTCCACAAGAATCGGGATTAGAGAGTCTCGATTGAGTAGAAACAAGTTAGGAGGATATATAGAGAAAAATGGTCTTAGTTGAGATTCTTGACCTTATAGTTGAGAATTGATTTTTGTTATTAATAATGATGAGAAAATATTGTGTAGGTGACGAGCCTCGTCGAGACGCTTGACACGGAGTGACGCGGCTTCGAGGTAAGTGGTTCGCCACTTAATAGCTTTGTAAATTATTATACCATTTCTTGAATACGTTAAAGGAATACAGTAGCTAAAGAATGAATGAAATAATACATATAATGATGTAGTTAAAGTTTAAGCATATGGATTCTTATGGAATTCATATGCTACTAGAAAGTGATAATGAGTTGCTTGTAAAGAAAATGGAATAAAGAAAGTGTTCAAAATTTTTAAATTAGTGACATTTGTGCTTTTGCACTTAAAGAAATGTATTATAAAAACCCATGTGTACACCTTAAAAGCTATGAGATTTAGCGTTACGTGACGATGCAGAGAATTCCGTCCGTAATCGCTCAGTTTATAGAAAAGTATAGCGCTACGTTGCGATGTAGACAATTCCGCACGTAGTTGGTTAGTTGACAGTTAGCGCTACGATGCGATGCAGTAAATTCCGCTCGTAGTCGTTGAGAGATTTAGCACTACATTTGCGATGCAGAGAATTCCGCATTGTAGTTGTTCAGTGATGAGTTTAGCGCCCTACGTACGATGCAGTAAATTCCGTAACGTAGTGGTTGAGATGCATTAGTAAGCTTCACGTTGGCGTGAGTTATAATCGCCCGTGATGGTTAGAATGAGTCAAGGATACACATGGAAGAGTTTTAAAGGAAATTTTAAGACTTGAAATTTTATATGTCAGTATGTGTGATATGATATCCTATGATGTTATCGCACTAACTTGTTGTTCGTTTTGTAGCTTGTTTGTTTTTATTGCGTGCCATCGTCGGACGAGATCGAGATCTTTTGTTTGTACATACATTGGTAGGTGGGCGATAGCGCAAGACGTGTATATACATTTTTGTATATGTATTTAACCTATTAACTTTTGAATTACATTGATGTTGAATTTGTAAGTTGTAAATATAATCATGCATTCTATATATATAGTTCATATATGTACATGTTGAATTTGAATTCATTGTTTATGCTTATGAAATGGTGATGATTGATGCATGATTGAGAATAAAGAAGTTGGGAGGTGTTCAGAAATAGTCAAAGTGTCCTTTTCCTTACAGGTTAAATTTTGGTTTATCAAAAACGCAGTCGTTATGCTGCCGAAATTTTTATAACATGAATTTGAAATAGAATCAAAGAAAAGGTTTATCCCTCCCAACCAGTAACAGATAAAATCAAATCACTAAGTTTTAACGAGTAAACCGGATAAGAAAGATAGGGTTCGCTTCCCGGATGTCTTCGATCCGACGAGTCGGTTTCGAGGAATCCGTTGAAGTGCCCGGCCGGATCCTCCAGACGAGAGTTTAGATAAGGTCTGGGAAGGGTCCTGTCAATAGGGGGTTGAAACCTATGAAAAACGATTATTTTTCAACACTTTTTGATGCACATTTTTGCATTCTACATGCAATGACTTCATTTTTTTCATATCTAATGTTCTTTTACTTAATTATGACTGAATACATTTATCTCATGCCTCGAAGAATGTATTTGTGATCACATCTTACTTTACGATTATATACCTACACTATTTTAGCCATATCTTTCTTAATTTTTATTGGAATCGTTCCCTTCCAATTTCTATGATTTGCTACAACATTTAAGCATATTTTGAGGTCTAAAACAACAAATAATCTTAACAAGTGTAGGTCTCTATAGCCCCTTCATCTAACTCGAAATTTTCCAACTTAACTCTACACTTTATCTTTTTCAATTCTATCACTTCTAATAGGTTTCTTAGCATCTAAATTGCATGAATTAAGTCTCAAATGAATGAAAACAAAATGAGTTATACAAACCTTGAACTTGGCCGAATTCACCTCCACAAATAACCATCCATACTCCTTCAATTTCTAACTCCAAAATCACACTAAACTTATCACCAATCAACATAATATCAAACCATAAACTCAAAATAACACTTGGAGCAAGATAAGAGATGGGTTTTTATAGGATCTAAGATAGATTAACACAATAAAACTCACTTACTTACACTTTGCTTTTGCTCCAAATTTGATCTAGTAGCTTTGGATGATGACAAGACAAGATTTGATGACAATTTGTTTGAAGAACATGACTTAAAATCCTTGGTTTCTCCTCTTCTCTTGACCGAATCTCTCTCTCTCCCTCACTCTCGGCTTTTCACGACAAAAATGAATGAAGAATTGCCTTGATCTCTACTTTATATAGTGGTGCAACAATTTCATTTTAGTCCCTCTTAAAAATTGTTAAAATAGCCCTTATACTTTACTTAATCTTGTCATAACTCCTAACTAGATAAACTTGAATCTAGTTGGTCCATTTAACTCATTAAAGACCACAAGCTTTTCCACCAATCAAATGGCTCCACATGGTTCACTAAATATCATAACTTTTTATCATACTTGGCAACTTCCCATTGGTGGAACCTTTTTGACTTTTGACTTTTGACTTTGAAAAGTAAATTCATTTTATTCTATACTCTCCCGTAACATTTCCTAATACTCTTGGGTCCTCTAATTGACACCCTGTTCTTGATGTGAAATTAAATTAAACTTTAAAAATTACTACTAAAGCATTACTATTCAACTGTAGCTAGAATCGAGGGTTTACACTTTGGGTGGTTGATCTCGACCCATTACTATTCTTCACAGCTCTCTGTGGGTAATACTTCATGAAGTATACCTGTAGTTCGTAATGATAGCATCCTATAGTATCCACTTGGCACTCTTCTCGATGAAATCTGCCTCATTTCTTGCATGGCCTCGTATTACTCTAGGCATTACTCTTGCCCTAAAATCCTAATGGTGGCCTCACTAAACTCTTATTCGAGACTGTTCTGTGACTCTGCTGCCTACTACTGAACCACCTAGACTTGTCTCCAGTCTTAGGGGACTTACTAAAACTCCTTGAATACCAACTGGAACCCTAATCGTGCTTCAATTTTTGGAATCGGTCTCTATCACTTTGCACAGTCCTTTCTACCTTCAAGGCTCCCTCTACAAGTCGCCCATACTCTCTGTACCCCGCTACCACTACAAGCATCTTGATCCTCGAGTTCAGGCCCTACTCAAACTTCCAGTACTTGTTTACTTCGTCCTCAACTATGAACGGTGCCACTCGAATAGTTCAGTGAATTTCTTCTCATATTCCTCTAAAGTCCATGCTTCATTGCACTAAGTTATAGAACTCCTCAATCTTGGCGTCATTGTACGCCCTGGCATAGAACTTCTCATTGAAATCTTCTTTGAACTTCTCCCATGAAATCTGAACGCACACTCTCCTCCTGACCGAGTCCCACCAATCCCTAGCTGAAGCTATAAGCAAGAATGCAGCAATAGAAACTTTTTGTGGATCGGTGCACTCCATTTACTCCAACACCCTCTCGGTGTTGTCTAGCCACTCTATTGCAATCTCTAGGCCTCCAAATCCATCATAGGCCTTGACACTTAGGTTTCGTGCCTTTTCAACGGTAGTGCCCAGTGCGCGCGGTTTCAAGCCCTGAATAATCTAGGCTAGCCTCTCAATCGGGTCTGCATTAGGTTCCACTACGTGTGGCTCTGATTGAGCCTCTGCTTGTGAATCATTCACAGATTCATTCACTTGTTTTCTATCTTCAGTGGAGCAGATGGAGCCTTTGCAACGACTCTCCATGTGTGAAGACGGCCGACACGACGCATGACTAATTGCACTCAAGTCATGCTAAATGTCATGTAATGCATGATGTTTAGAAAAATGCAAGAAAATGCACTGAAAACACATAATGCTTGTAAAACTTTGGCTCTGATACTAAACTTGATAGACTCCTCTTCCTTAAACACTAGTAGCCTGCCCAGCAACTCCACGGTGACCTTTCAGGCAAGATCTAGACTGGTTAAAAGGTTCCCCTGAAGCTAAGCCTCTTACTTTTTTCTGAAAATCTTTTTAAAACTTTGAAAATTTATTTTCAAGAAAACGGGTGGCAACGTTTTGGATTCCTAAGTAATCATTTGTAAAATAGGGTTTACAAAAAATTCGACAACATGATGGCCGCTTTTCCATAAAATTTACCCTGTAAAACATGAAAGAAAGACCTGTGCACTCCAAATATTTCTCATCCTCAACTTCTCAGCCTCAAGCCCGCATTCAATTTCCACAAACAACCACAATTACTATTTCGTTCAAAAGATAACTTAAAATCCATTGAAACTAAATAAAACTTAAATGCATATATAGTTCTCAAAATATACTACGAAATACATAAAGTATGTCTTCTCAGTCAAAGTTTATGAATTATGTTTTATGTTCAAAAGATATGCAATTCATAATAGTACGAAAGCAAACAAACTAGTGCAATAATGTCATGTATCAGCCCTCGTGTACGCCTAACGGAGCTCACTTTGATCTCTGGCTCACACCTGTACCTAGGGAGGGTTTTTATAAAACACCAAAAAGAGTGGTGAGTAATAACTCAGTGAGTAGGTAACTTATCACTTAGAAATTTTACTTTCAAAATATATACACCTCTCAAAATAGTTTAGGAAAACTAGTACTTTATCTTATATTGATAAAATGTAAATTGAGCATAAAAGAAATTTCGCTTGAAAATGATAATAGTAATGATTTTCGTAAATCATAAATCTTTCTCATGGTAAAGCTTTCTTATTTTCTAAAATCTCACGTCTAATGACGTATTTCTCTTTTTGAAACTTGCCTTATTGGGTAACCCAGGGAAACTCACCCTCATGTGACTATACATCTACAAGTCACGAAACTCGGGCTAAGGAATGCTACTTGTGTAGTCATTGATGCCGGACCTCAGAGATTGCGATACCCCCCCCCCCCCCTCCCCTCTCCCAACATCAAGCTGATCTACACTACCGTATACGTGCAGATGGTGACACACGAACTCAATCCCCCAAAGTTAGTGACTCTTCCAACCAAACGACCATACATGCATAGGGTACTGCGGTTGGGTATAACTGGGGATTAGGGTAAACCCAAGGCATTTGATTCTCTTTAATATGCTCAAAACGTTTCTTGTTTTTCTCTTTAACTGAACTTGAAAGCATATTGATCTTACTTGTAAATAATCTTTTCTCTAGTATACGGTATATAACCATAATACTTCTTTTTTAGGCAAAAGCCTAAAGCTCTACTTACTAAGGCAAAAACTTAAGTTTTTCTTTCTAAGGCAAAAGCCTAAAATATTCGAAATATGCTTAACATGTATTTTCTATGCATGTATTTCTTTATAATTTTCAACTTGCTAAGCCTTTAAAAATACTTGCATATATAACATAAATTTACGGAAACTATACATGCATTTTGATAAGAATAATAACATGCTATAAACTTGATCGATGCTTAATATACTAACTTGCATACAAAACATAATATTGTATTTATAAGTAAACAATTGATATAATTCATAAAAACTTGTAAAAATCCACACTCACTACTTGCTTCCCAATGTTTAACCACTCTTTTGTGTCATCTGCTAGCTCGCTGCTTCACCTACACTTTAATACAAACGTTGTATCTTAATCATAACAATCTATTCAAAATTCTCAATATTCAAGCATGCAAAACATTGCAAGTTGCAACTGACAGAGCTTGAGCTGCAAGCCATCGTCTAACTCACTCTTTGAGAGCTACTGTTCAACTCGCTTGGCCTGGACAGCGGGCTCCTTCTAGCTTGCCTTTAGCGAGCTACTTCTCCAGCCCAGCTCACCCCTTGTGAGCTGCTGCATAGCTCAGCTTTTTCAGGTTTATGATGGACTGTGGGTGTAGCCCAATTCGTCTTTGCGAGCTGCTACCCTTGCTAACTTCACCTGAAATGAGAGCACTACCCAGCTCGCCAAACTCATCCCTTTCGAGCTACTGCCTCTTGCCCAACTTAGATAGGTGCTACCAGGGACTACCACATCTCTTTGCTCGCAACACCCAACTCACTGGCTAGTTACTTTCCTAGCTTAAATCAGTTCGAACTCATGCATAACATGTTCTGACACTTTTTCTAGGTTTTATACCAAGAATCGCATCCAAAATAACGACTTAACACACTCATAACCAATACATGGCAGCTCGCATCATCAAACTTATTCAGACTTAACATTACATATTCCATTTCACATAAGGAACATCATGAGGTCTTGCACTTACCTCTTCAGATAAACTCCAATGACTAATAAAGCTACTGCCCTCCTTGTACTTTTGATCACGAGCTCTCCTTTAATCCAAATGACATGTAGGCATTAGAAATTCCTAAAATCAACTAAAGATCCACAATGACAGTAAGCTTGCCTTACCTCTTACTCTCGATAGATACTTTCTCCTTGGCCGAGGTCTTCTCCTTCACTTGATTCACTCTTAGACTTCTCTTATAATGGCTCTCAGACGATCAAAACAATTACTACTCTCAAATCTCTCTCTCTTGCTCTCAGTCACGACTCTCTTTCTCTCTCTCTCTCTCTCTCTCTCAATTTTCTTCTTCTCCTTCTAGACTACCTCTTTTTATATAGACTTTTCCAAGATAGTGGATTTCAAGTGTCATCCTCTCATTGGCCCATTTTGCTTCACATGGATTGGCCCTAATAAATTCCAAAATTATTCTATAGCCCTTAAATCTTCAAATTGATCATAAAATACTCAAATAAGCGTTTTATCTCTCCATTTCATACTTAAAGAAATTCTTATGAATATAAAATCATCAATATCCATTTTTCTTCAAAAAGGGTATCTTCGTCCAATAAACTCCGGATTACTCGAAATTTCTTTGAATAAACTCTTCTTTGCTCTGTTTTAGTTTCCATTAATTCTAATATTAATTTTGGAGTTTTTGCTTCACAAGGTCTGCTCTCCGAAATTACTATTCACCTTGACACTTTCCGTTCAAAAATACTATTCATCTGGAAAAACAATTACTTTCCAGTTGCTAAAATTTTGAGTTTTACAACTGCAGTCTCTGGGAGTGAAATTAGGTATGGTAGACTTAGAAGCACTATTAACTACTTTTCATGTCCGCCCATTTTGGTAGATCAGATAAGGGAACTACAGAAACATGATACTTAATTGGCAAGGTTAAGAAAGGAAATAGAGAATGGCCAAAGATTAGATCTTGTGATAAGAGAAGATGGTACAATAATGATGGGCCAATGCTTGTGTGTACCTGATGTGGAAGACCTGAAGAAAATGATTATGGAAGAGGCTCACTCCTCAACCTATGTCATGCATCTGGGCAGCACAAAGATGTACCATACCTTAAAAGAGCATTATTGGTGGAAAGGAATAAAGAAGGAAATTGCAGATTTTATATCTCGATGCTTAACTTATCAGCAGGTGAAAACAGAACATCAGAAACCAATAAGATTGTTACAACCCTCCCTATCCCAAAATGGAAATGAGAGAAGATTACCATAGAATTTGTAGTAGGGCTTCTTAAGAGTCAGAGGGTACATAATGCTATCTGGGTTATAGTGGACAAGTTAACAAAGTTCGCTCACTTCTTACCAATTAGGAATGATTACCCTTTAAGCAAATTAGTCCAACTCTATATTGATGAAATAGTCTAATAGGCCTTTTCCTAGGCAGTCTGCCGACAACCTCACAGTAGCCTTCCAATGGATATCTGATCCCTCTGAAAGGTTTCTGTAAAGCTAAAGCGTTTACTTTTTCAAAATCTTTCTAAACTTTCTTTTCTAACGGAAATGTGGGAAATTTTTTTTTTCACCTTTACAAATTTGATTTGTAAAAATTTGAGTAGCATAACGACTGTTTTTCTAACAATGCCACCTTGCAAAATTTGTATAGAAATTAAACACTTCTACAATCAAACGATTTCCCCAAACTTCTGGGCCTTCGGCCCTCATTTCATCAAATCACAAGCAACCACAAATATATTATAAATTTTAAAGAGAAATCCAAAATATATTCATATGTCATGCATATGTTTATTTATACATTTCCAAAATTAGGGAAAATTGTATAATCAATTATACAAAACTTTTAAAAATATCCAAAATACATTGATGTAATCATAGCAGCACCCTCGACTCAATCTGCCTAATCATGGGCTAAAGTCCCTGTTACTGACGCACCGATCCCTGCATCTAGCCATGGGGAGGTTTTGTTCATGAAACATAAAACAATATGAGCTACTCGAGCCTAGTAAGTGTTATAAATTTTCGGTTCAATTTACTTTATAAAATATTCCTCCATTAATTTTTAAAACATTTTATAAACCCTTAATCATAGTAATATTAAAATCGATTTTTCTCCGAAAACCATATTTCAAATAATAATATAGATAAACAATTTTCATGAATGTCATTCGATTTTATTATAAAACTAAATGATAAAGCAACATAATATATGCTTTCAATTTTCTGCAAACATGTAAATAGAGGTGGTGTTACAATTTTTCACAAGCTCTGAATAAAACAAACCAATCACTATCGATCCGTATCACATGGTATCCTAGGTATGGAGTAGAATTTTGCCTCACTCCGACCTTCCCGAAATTTTCTCTCGTTCAGGTCATCTATCCGATTATACATAGCGAAATTTTTCTCTCACTACGAAGCGACATTTTTCCTCGCTCAGATGGCAGCTAGTTAATAATATACCTTGAACGTGCATTGGACAAAACACATTACTAGACTGACTCATATAACCTCCCGCGGGTACCTCCCGCTGTTAGAATTGTTAGTGACAGATAGACACTCCTGACTCTGTCAATGTATGCTTCGGGTACTCAACCTCAATTGGAGATATCTATAATATCTACCAGGCAAACTATAGGTTTACAATACATTTCTAGTAACTGTTTTCATTATAAAATACATCTTTCATATAATCCTTTCAATTTCACACAATACACACAAAATGTTTTCGTATATAATATATTTAATAAAAAAAATCAATTTTGTTCACAAGGCATGGCATAAATATTTACCATATCAATTTGAAATATTTCACAATACACTCATCAATGTTAGCTTACGGTAATACACGTTTTAGGGTTCTCTCAATTCCGACTTATCTACATAATTTCAAATACGATGCTTAGGCAACATCACCCCTAATCCAACCAAACTTTTTAACTAAAACTTTTTATTTAAAATCAATTAAAAAAACCCACAATTCACTCAAATAACTCTTTAACCAATAAACACTAATTAACCACTTATGTTACAATTCAATATATATATACTCAATACTTTCACAACTTTACCATATTTCCAACCAATAATTTGACATCCATTTCTTTAATTTTCTTTGCACTAAGGCACTCAAACACATCATAAACATCACCAAAGCACAATAAAAGGATTGAATAACAATTCACGCACCCATTCTTGACCTTAACCAAAATCAATACCCAAACTTTTCCATTTCCATTTTTCTTCCATTCTTTTGATTCCAACCAATCCAAATTCATTCCATAACATCATACAAGCCATTCAAACATTTAAAATCAACTCAACTCATGCAAAAACATATCTTGGTCATACACTAGTATACATATCCATCACTTCATTCACTTACATTTCTTTCCAAAAATTCATCTCAATCCACATGAAATCTCATATAAATTCATCCAAATACTAAAATACATTCAATTATATAAATTTTTCCAAGTTGACCAATTACTAATATTGGTCATAACCAAGCTAATATCTTCATTTCAAGCTCAAAATCATATCCAAATGCATCAAATAATCATCAAATATTTAACTAAAACCTTAAACTCAAAATCAATCAAATTTCTATTAAAATCATCACATAACCCTAACCCTTACCTTACAAAATTCTTGATCCAGACTTGTTTCACTTCTCCTTCCACTTCCAAGATTAAATTGATGATGATCAACCTTAAAGCAACCCATAAAATTCATCAAAAACTCATTTAATCCACTATATGTAAGCCATCATCCTGAAGTATAGTTTTCTTATTATTAATAGATGAATTATGAGGTAAAATATGAATTTCCTTGAATATTATATTTTAGTACCATCATGAGTAATTAGGAAAGCTTTAGAGGTAAAGTGAGGAACTAATAGTGATATAAATTGTATTAGGGTCATTGTGGCCATTTCTCCAATCAAGAGTTATATATAAGTGTTGGCTTCCAACACTTAGTAAAATTTTTGAACAAAATTCATTGTGTGAGAGAGAGAGAGAGGGACGGCAAGAGGGGAGCAAAAAGAGAAGTGAAAACCCAAAGCCACTCTAAGCCATTCCAAGCTTCAAATTAAGATTTTGGGTTGGATTAAACTAGAAAATCAAGATTTGAGCAAAATTAAGGTAAGTTTCCATGACTTTGCTTTAAAGTGGTGATAGATAGGTTGTGTGAAGTGTTGATTGTTTGATTGAATTCTTGTTCAGTAATTGATGGGGGTATTGGTCTAGAGCTAAGGTTTGAACCCTAGAACACCTAAAAGGAAGCTTAACTTAGACGAAATCAATAAGAGGTTAGAGTTAAGGTTTATGTGAGCAAAACCCTAGAATTTGATTTGATATTGTTTTAAGCAATTAAGTTGCATTTAAGGTGTTTGATGAAATGTTTGAAAGAATAATCAAGAGGATAGCTTGAGAAGTGGAAAAAGCAATGTGTTGTGTGGGTGTGTGTAGTTCACGACAACACTAAAGGTGTGTGACACCATTAAGTTTTGATATGATTGAGCTTGAATTTATGCATGTTAGAGATTAGAAAATCCTATGGAATTGTTAGAATTGGAAAAGAAAGAGAAAGAACTCAATGTGTTGCTTTAGGCTAGATGAAGGGTATTAGTGACTATCATGCAATGCCACTTCCTCTTTGCATTTTCATGTGGTATATGATCATAATTAAGCCTACATGAGTCTAAGAATCCTAATGAAAAGAGGATTGAGTATAGAATATAAAAGTGATGAAGTGTAGCATGAAAAAATAGTGAAAAATAGAGGTTTTTGGCTAGGAACCTCCACCCGGTGGCTATTTCTTTTCGAATTCGCTTATAGGCTAACCTAAATGAGAGTTAGGGAGATGATTGGAGCAAAAATAGATGGAAGAAAAGCTAGGGATTTCTTCCTAGTATAGGTTCGGCCAAAGGGGGTCTAAAAAGACCAATTTTCATTTTGAACTGTAGAAAAATATTTCGAGCGTATGAGGGTGTTCCTAGGTGATAATAAATGAGGCCCATGAAAAGAAATCAAAATTTTAAAGCTCCGGTTAAGTTAGAACCAAGATGGGGGAGTTGTAGTAAAAAAGGACTTTGTATTGTGTAGTCGCAATGGAAACACTATTTTTAGTTTTGTGTAGTTTATTTGAGCACATTCTAAATGAGAATACAATGTGTAGGTGTGGAGCAAGCAAGTGGAGCAAGAGAAGCCCAATAAAGCCCTTCCATAGGCCTTCAATCCAGGTACGTGTTGTAACACTTTTCACCCGATTCCCATTCGGATGGAAATCCGAATCGAAGGATGCTACCTTAATCAGTTTATTCATTATTATTTTACGTCTATGCACTCTTTTTTTTTTTTTTTTTAAATCTGGTAAAGTTTCATCTGTTCTTTTGAAAAACTCAAAATTATAAAAACCTGCAGATTTCAAATAAAACACTTTTAAATATATTCTTTTTCTCAACTTCCATTTCGGACTTTCCATCCGACTCCAAATTTCACTTCACCACACAAACATTGATGAGTATCACTTTAAATAAAAATCACCTTAATAAAAGCAAACACTAATTAAAAGAAGACTAATAATTCATTTTCAAAATCACTTTGCAAACCAAAAGCTTTTCTATAATTTATATACATCATCATTTACAAAACCTCAAGAATACATATTCATATACATATATACCTTCGTGTCAGTGCGCTTTAACAAAAATACATAATGCCAAAAGAATAAATGCCCAAAATGTGGAGAGATGTGACTCACAGTAATGAACAGCAAATATCTTCTTGTCAATCTTTATCTACAGTGTCTAAAGTTCAACCTATGTGTGAAAAATCTAGCGCGCTAAATATTTATATTTAGTAGGCTTACACAAACTTTACATTTATTATTTCATCAAGAATTCCATATTATAAAACAAAATTTCCAAAAATTCTCAAGCTTTGACCAAATTTCACAAATAAATCCATTTACTAACAATTGCACATATAAAACACATAAAATTCGTTTTCAAGCATATCAAAAACCAAACTTTCAAAATGCCCAAACTTTTATCAGAATTCACAATAATTCAATTTACCAATAATTTAAATTCTTCATTTCACAAAAATATTATATGGTAACGCAACCTTTTTACGCTTTCTCAAAATACTATAATAATTCATAAGGAAATCACTTTATTAATACAATCACATATAAACACATAATAGACGTTTCCAAACATATCCATACGATTTTTTCGAATTTTTATAATAATTCACATCGAAAGCACATTACTAACAAATACATATATAAAAAATATAAAATTCATTTTTCAAACATAACTACATGATTTTTCACTTAATATTCTTCTCAGCGCCTGTCGTAAAGTCTGACACGATATCATGGATTGGAAAACAGGTTTCTTCGGCATCGGACACTTGGTGACTACCCGCCGGTTCTTATTTCACATATTATGTAAATTCTAGGACCGAACACTCGGTGCCTCGCAAGGGTCATGAATCTAGTATCAATGCATATAACAAATCGGTGTAGTACTTCTATAATCATCCTATTGGCATACCAAGTTCTCCGGCATCAGACACTCGGTGACTACCCGACAGATCACATTTCACATGTCACATGAATTTTAGGACCGGACACATCGGTGCCTCTCAATGTCCAAATATCATTGTATCAATAACGTGATGCAATACTACTAATATTTTCTTATTGGTATACCAATTTTCAATCCCCACTTATCAATGTTCTGGCTTACTAGAGCCCTTATAAATTTCCTCTAGTACCAATAATCTCATATTTATAACAACTTTCATTTCTAAATTAGAAGTTTCGTTAGGAAAACAACGAATAAAGTTTCAGCCGCAATTTTTCTCATTTATTCAAGTTATCACTATACACATCACAAGACACTATTTCTCATTCAATCACTAATCAAATCTTTTTAAAACATTCGTGCCCTTCTTCCGATATACATTCGGTCAAGACACTAAACTCGTCCATTTCTTTCCGATTCTTTTCCATTTTCATTCGAGATTTATTAACAGCACATGCACACAACGTTTCAACACAATTTATCAAAATAATTTCACAAAACCTTCATACACATACCTATTTAGCCAACACATACAAGTGGTTCAAAATTTATCAAACTTTCATCATAAATTGTATTATCAACTCCACAAAATAGCATAGTAAACATGAAACAATTTGCAAAACTTGTTTTTCACTCACTTGACTCACCATCAGTTATTTACCCCTCGAACCACTTCCTCGAACCTCCCTTACTTCCTTAATTTATTTTCCGCTTACATTATGTATCCTAATTTAAATTTCGCCATCTAATTACACACGAAGAGCATTTATCCTCCCAGTTAAATCTAACACATAAGATGCAAATTTAATTGCTAACTCTAACTTTATATATATATATATATATATTCATTTTTTTCATTAATTTTACCACTTTACCAAAATTTAAACCCATAATCTCATATTCATTCCTCGCCGCCCCCCCGCCCCTCCCTCCTCTAATTTTTTTTTTTTTTTTAATTTTCATGGCACCAAAGCATTCAAACACGTCACAAACATCACTAAAACACTTCAAAAAGATTTGGATAACAATTTAAACATCCATCCTTGACATTAAATACACTAACACCCAAACTTTTCATTTTCAAGTTGTTTTTCATTCGTTTGATCCCAAATTAGCACAACTTCATTCCAAAACCCACACAACCCAAATCAAGCATTAAAATCCACACAAATACATGCTTAACATAAATCTTCATATAAGCTCATCCATACACCAAAATAATTCCATTACCCACATCAAACATCAACAAATCGATTTAATACACAATTACACCCTATTCTAGCAAAAGTCCATTTTCATGAACCACACCCAAATTTTTCATTCTCGTTACATCAATTAACTCAAATGCATTCCAAACCTCATTCAAACCATTCAAACCTTTAAAATCACTTTAATAAAAGCAAAAACTCAACTTCTCCACATACAAATATAATTACTCATCTATTTATCCATTTGTATTTTCATTCCAAATCTCATTTCAATTCAACATAAATCATCATGTAATATCATCCAAACATCAAAATTCATTCAACTACCTAAACTTTTCCAAATCAAGCAAACACACTAGTATATAACACACTAAGTGATCCACTTCAATTTAGGTGCATTTCTTTTCATTCCATTGATACATGTCAACCTAAAATCATGCCAAACATCCTTTCATTCCATCAAACTAACAAAATCACTCCAAACACAACAACTTCCTAGCTTGGCTGAATATACCACTAGGCTATTCAATTTTATTTTTCCATTTTCATGATCATCAATCACATTAAAACCATTCCAAAATTCATCAAATGCCTTAAAATCCATTTAATTTAATTTTACATGAAAAAATTCATTAAAACCTTAACCTTGACATAAACTAATATCATAACATCTCATATCATTCATCCCTTTCTATGGCTACTTATCACACTAAAATCACTCAATCATTCATCATATACTCAAAATCAACTTAATTGAAAAAATTTTCATGAAAAACCATAAATCCCTAGACACTTACTTTACTAGTAAACTTGATTCACCACTTCTTTTGTGTTGTTTTTCACTTCCTCAATTGAAAACAAGTGGATCTATCTCTAAACATGTCAACCATTTCACAAATCCACCAATTTATCTTCCAAACCCGTAAATCATCAAAACTTATGAAAAATAAGTGAACTTACCACTTGAAATTGACTTATAATGGTTGGATTTTGCTCCTAAGCTTGTGCACACCCTTAAGGAACTTGAAAATCACTCAAAAATCACCTCAAACCTTCAAAATCAGCTACTATCTTCTGGTTTCTTTCCTTACCTGAGACCACTGCAATTTTCCTTGTCTTTTTCTCTTCATTTTCTTGCTTAATCTTTGCTCTAGCTCCTTCCCTGTTAAATTTTGATGGAACTCGGCATGAAAGATGGGATCAAAACCTTCATCTTCCCTCTTCTTTAGCTACCGAACTGCTAGACTGCACACCCTCAATTTCTCTCTTGTTTGTCGTCACACCCACCCCCTCAAATTCTCATGCTCTTCAACTTTATATAGTCCACTTTTTACTTGACAAAAATACCCTCTATTAGTCCTCAAAATGACCATGAAATCCTCTCTTTAATATTACCTTAATGCCTTTAATCATAACTCAAAGAAATTCAACCCACTAAGGGCATTCTGGTAACTCATGCTTTAATACATCAAAAATTCTTAATGCATGACAACTGATTTTCACTTAATTATTTTTGATTTGTTATCCTCCCATTGGCTAATATCTCATGACATGGATTGTGTTTCTTGTTCAAGTTCATTACATGTAATGTTTACACCAAATCCATGTGTTAATTGAGTTTGAAATGGCCATTTTGCCCTTAATGAAATTAATTGTCATTCACAATAAATTCCCAAAATATTATATAATCATCCCATCATTAAATTGATCATATAATACTCTAATTGGGTATCTTAACCTTCAATCCCAAGTTTCGAAAAAAATTTAGGGGGTTTTGAACTCACTAAATTTGCAACGTTTCCAACGAACATATATTTATTGGTTAATCTTCGAAGCCTTCAAAATCCACTCAAACGGTGACAGGACCCTTCCTAGACCTTATCTAAGCTCTTGTCTGGAGGATCCTGCCGGGCACTTCAACAGACACATTGAACCCGACTTGTCGGATCGAAGACATCCGAGAAGCGAACCCTAACTTTTTCTCCGGTTTACTCGTTAAAACTTAGTGATTTGAATTTTTTGTAACTGGTTGGGAGTGATAAAATTTTTCGCTTTTCTATTTCAAATACTTTTTATAAAATTTTCGGCAGCATAACGGCTACATTTTTTATAAAACCAAAATTTCATCTGTAATGAAAATACACTTCAACTATATCGAATCACCTCCCAACTTCTTTATTCACAATTTCCACAATATAAGCAACTTTTAATACAATGTATAATCATATATCATATGAAAATATAAGAACCATTAAATATTTACAACATACAGTTCTAATTACATGTGTATCTAAAAAAAAATAATATAATCAATACATTACAAAGTTCAAATAATATAATGTCGTGGAGACTCGACCCACCTATACAAACGCAAAACAATATAGATGTCTCGTCCGGCGGTGACACGCAATGAAACTAAATAAGCTACAAAATACACAATGAGTTAGTGCAACAAAGATATATATAATATCACATACACTAACATAGCCATTTACTATTTATTCAAGTTTTACAATTTCTTTAAAAACCCCCATGTATATCCTTTAAACATTCTAACCATCACGGACGATTTTAACTAACGCCAACGTGAAGCTTACTGAGGTATCTCAACCACTACGTTACGGAATTTACTGTATCGTACGTAGGGCGCTAAATCTTATCACTTAGCAACTACAATGCGGGATTTTCTGCATCGCAAGTGTAGTGCTAAAACTCTGGGCGACTACGAGCGGAATTTACTGCATCGCTTCGTAGCGCTAACTGTCAACTAACCAACTACGTGCAGAATTTTCTGCATCGCAACGTAGCGCTTATATTTTCTAGGAAACTGAGCAACTACGGACGGAATTTTCTGCATCGTCTCGTAGTGCTAATTTCTCTATACTCTGAGCGACTACGGACGGAATTTTCTGCATCGTCACGTAGCGCTAACTCTCATAAACTCTTAAGGCATATACATGGGTTTTATAATCAATTTCTTCAAGTGCAAAAGCACAAAACTCACTAGTTTTACATCTTCTGAAAACTTTCTCATTTTACTCTTTCTATAACAACTTAGTATTAGTTTCTAGTACAATATAGATTCCATAGGAATCTATATGCTTAACTTGAACATTAACATTGAAAATCCTTTTTATTTTCATTTATTACTTAGTTACAATATCCATTACGAATAATCATGAATTGATATAGAATTTAAACACTCATAAGTGGCGAACCACTTACCTCGAAGCCGCGTCACTCCGTGTCAAGCGTCTCGACGAGGCTCGTCACCTACACAATATTTTCTCATCATTATTAATAACAAAACTCAATTCTCAACTATAAGGTCAAGAATCTCAACTAAGACCATTTTTCTCTATATATCCTCCTAACTTGTTTCTACTCAATCGAGACTCTCTAATCCCGATTCTTGTGGAAAATTTTTAGTTTTGGACCCCTAGGGATATCTCCACACGGTCCGTTTACTTGTCAGAGGCTTAAAACGAAAAATCACAATTTTATTTAAAATGGACAGCCCTTGACAGAACAGACGATAACCTGCTGCTCGGGGCTCCGTTTTCCTTTGTTCTTTTTCCTATGCCTCACTTATATCCCATTCTAGTCACACGTCAAATTTCGTTGAGAAATATTATCGTTTGCTATGTCAAATCTAAGGAAAACGTCCGTTTTGGACACTTTCGGGCGCAATTTAATGCACGTTTTGCAAACTCTTGGTTTCGGGTTAGCGACGCTAGATTTTCTTCCATAACTAAACTTCATTTAACTAATAATGACTAACCAAACTCATTTCAAGCCATAAAAATTACATTAAGCTAGCCGTTTCACTTCTCAGAGCTCTAACGGCACTATATTGTGCATAACTTGTACAATTTTTATCGGATTCGATCCGTTCCAAAACCTATGGTTTTCTATGGTTCCTAGGCATCATTTGAGATGTAGAACACCCCCAAATAAGCCAAATATGGTCAGGTCTCCTCTAACTCAAATTTGAGCTCGGAAATCCCCTTTTTTGTCTATAACAATGCCTTTGAAATTCTAAACACTTTTCTAACTTTTCTAACCTCTTTGAGACTTAAAATTGGTTTCAAAACCATCAATTTTCAAAGTCTAACTACTGCCCTTCAAGTCTCTAATACATGCATAAATCTAATTTAGTCATTAGAGTGCTCAAAATTCACTCAAAACTTTTCTCAATCACTTGGTGTGCATAAAACACCATTTTCGGTTTCTATTTTGAGGGAGGGTGTAACAGCCCATTTACATCAATTTAAGGCAGCTATTACACTCAAAACTCATCCTTGATGATTCTATAACAATCTCATGAGGTTCTAACAAGATTTAAAAGCAATCTAATCCACCAAATCAACAACACAACAACAACAACAAGAGCTGTCACAATTTCTGTTTTGTTTCAGCAGCAAGTTAAAGAAAAATGAATTGTAATCTCACTTAGAGCTTGCTTGGAGAGTTTGGATGACTTACTAGGGACCCTAAGAGGTGGATTGAGGGGATGGAAGGCTGGTTGGGAGGTTCTTTCTTCCCTGGCCGACCAGCTTGCTGCACCCCGTCGCGATTCTGTTCCAGCTCGCGTCTGGGTCTGTTTCGCTTGCTGTTTGCGTCCGTTTCTGCTCTGTTTCTGCTCGACCAGACCAGCACCTCTCCTCTTCTGCTCGTCCTCTTCCTTTGCTGCCCAGATACTGCAGCTTTACTACCTTGGATCCCCCTCACGCGAGCTATCCTGCTCGAACTCGCGTCAGTTCCTCGCGCGACTGGTTCTGCTC
>CM034473.1:3814810-3829981 GCA_019925255.1 Litchi chinensis | reverse complement strand
GACTCTCCGTCTGACTCAAACTCACTTCACCACACAAGCTTGTATGAAATCACACATTTATTGAAAATCACAATAATGAAAGTAAACATAAATTAAAAGAAGAGTGATAATTATTTTACAATACCAAAAACTTTTTACACTTTATATACATTATCATTTACAAAATCTCATACATACAAATATGTGTACCTAAATATACGTTTGCCTCAATGCACTTTAACACAAATATATATATCAAAAGAATAACTACCTAAAATGGAGAGATGTGACTCGCAAAATGTGTGAAAGATGTCTCCTCGTCAATCTTTATCTATAGTGCCCAAATCGCTACTTGCGCATGGTAAATCCAACGTGTTAAGTATTTCTACTTAGTGGGTATACACATGATCTAAATTCACAATTTCATCAAAATTACCATATTATAAAACAAAATTCCATAATTCTCAAACTTTTATTAAAAATTCACAAAGAAATCCATGTACAAATAAATACACATATAATATATATATATAAAGGTCATTTTTCAAGTATGATAACACCATTTCACCTAATATTTTTCAGTACCCTTTGTAAATTCTGACACGATACCTTGGACTGGAAAACAGGTTTCCCCCGGCATTGAACACTTGGTGCCTACCCGCAGGATCATATTTCACATAACACATAAATTCTAGGATCGGACACTCGGTGCCTCTCAAGGTCCAAGAATCTCGCATCAATGTATATAGGCAAATCGGCGCAGTATTGCTATAATTACCCTATTGACATACTAACAACCAATTCCCACCTACCGATGTCCAGTTTACTAGGGCCCTTATAAATTTTATTTCTTACCAACAATTTCATATATATATATATATATATATTTAACAACTTCCATTTCTAAATAAAAATTTTGTTTGGAAAGCGACTAACAAAATTTCAGCCACAATTTTTCTCATGTATTTGAGGTATCAATTTAAGCATCACAAAACACCATATTACACTCAATAAATTCATTAAATTTTTATAAAAAACATCATTCCCTTCACCTAGCATGGTTTCGGTCAATGTACTAAAATGATCAAATTCCTTCCAAATCCTTTCTATTTCCATTCAAAAATCATAAAAGTCACAATTCAACATCATTTAACATCAATTCATCAAGGTAATTCCACAAACCCTTTACTTTACACATTCGGTCAACATCTTACCATCATAAAATTCTCAAAATTTTCGTTATTCAAATCCACACCCTAATTCATCATATCATCCATGCATAGTTGTGAAATCAATTTAACTCAAAATGAGAAAATATCACATACTAACAAAATCAACACCTTACTAATGAAAGTGAAAATTTCAAGCAAGTGTACACCAACCTTTTAGGCAATATTTCTAGCTTTTCCACCTCACCAATTAAAGCCTATGACTTCTCCTTATCCTTTTCTTGGCTTCCTTGAGCCAATCCCACACCCAGGGTTTCAAATAATACATTTATCATCATCAAAATCAAATCCATCAATACAAATGCAAAAGTGACTACACTTACATGTGCATGAGTGCTTCTACATCATTTCTAATCTTAACCCATCACAAAATAAAAAACCCACATCAACTTACTTTACTTGAGCCTTTTTCTTTGAAAATCCACTTGTAAATATAGATGGGGTTTAGTGAATTTGATGCTTTGAATGGGTAGAGGATGTATAGAACAAGGTTTATGAGTGATTTGATAGCTTGGAACTGAAGAAAAATAGGAGAAATTGAGGAGGGAAGTGGATGGCAAAGATGGAGGAAGAAGGAAGAAATGAGTTTTCTTTCATGCAACTTGTCTTTATATAGTCTTATCTTCTCTTTACAATTCTGCCCCTCAACTAATTCATTTATTACCTCTAAGTCCTTGATTGCAAATGCTAGCTTCTAATTGGTTGAATTTCTAACTAATCCTCCCACTAACTTAACTAATCAACTTTTTAGTCCAATTTCAATTAATTCCCATCACTTTTTGACTTTTGATTTGTCAATCTTCTATTGGTCCAAGAATTAATCATAGGTAATGCATTCTAATTTCATTACTCTCTCATCCAATCACATTCTTCCATCACTTCACTTTCCCTCATTGAATTTCTAATTTAATTCCTACTTATAGGATACATCCAAAAACATTAAATCCCTTAAATTAAAAATACATCTCACCCTAAATGCATAAAATTCTTAATTTAATCTTACTTTTACATTCTGATTTCAATCAAATAATATTAATCATGTTAGAATATATATAAAATTCGGGGCGTTATATCCTTTCCCCCTATTATACATATTTTAACTTTTAGAACTTAACGCCTAATTCCAATTTTAAATCATTACAAACATAATTTATTTTTCATTTCATTCCTTTAATTCTAATTTATTCAACCACACACACATATACTTCATAAAATCCATAAAAAAATTACATAATTATTCAAACACTTTCTTCTTCTCTTAGCTGAATTAGTACCACATTCAAACTCAACTCTTTCTTTTTATTTTCACATTAAATTCATCATTATAACAACCTCCTAATAGCTCTTAAACCTGTCACAAAAACTCGAAAATAGCTTGCATTGACGGGACCCTTCCCGAATCCCTTCTCTAGACCCGTGAAAGACCTCGTAGCACTGCGTCAGAACTCCAACGAACCCTAACTTTAGCCCGAAGAACCCCCGTTGGTGCACCGATACTTAGTTAAAACTTATTTTGAACCTATTTGTTAGGTGACAAGGGTAAAAATTTTTCATTTTTCTGATGAAAATCCGGCAGCATGCCGGCTGTTTATTGAACTATGCCACCCTACAAATTCAAATGCAATTTAAAGACACTTCTATGGCACACAATCTCCACTACCAGAGGCCTCTGGCCGCCACCCAAAATCAATCACAACATAATTAATCACAATTATGAAATCGATGGAAATCTAAATTTTTCTTTTTAAAACATTTTCATAAAACGTGCATCCAACGACTGATATTTACGTTTACAAATTTACATCATTTACAACGTAATTTATGTACAACACATGCATGACAAAAATACGAGCTATATAATGGGGAATAGTCATCCGTCAATCTATCCGCGCGTCTGTCTGAGCCTCGTTTGCTGGACGACTCGCTCTTGCACTTGAGGGAACATTTTAAGAAACACATAGAACTCAAATGGTGAGTATAACTTAGTGAGATAAATATTAAACAACTTCATAAACTAAATTATTTTTCTGAAATACTTTTTAGCATTTCATAGAGAAACTGTTTCTAAAATTCATTTCGAATTTCTTTCTAAAACTTTCTCATTTCTTACCTTGATGGTAACCCAGGGAAACTACTCTTGTCGTGGCAGTATCAAATCTCTAGCTAGTCACTAGAAATTAAGGAATCTGCCCTATGTAGTCACCGATGCGCGAACTTTGGGCACGCGTTACCCCTACGCAATCGATCTGAACTACATTACCCTATACGTGCAGAGAGTGACTCAATTGACTCTCATCTCTCAAGAGTCGTCTGGATTCCACTCTTAGTTAGTGACTCTCTGTCATCTACCATGCACGCATAGAGTACTCCACTGGGCCTTTAACTGGGGCTAGGGTAAACTATAGGCGTAATAAAATACTTTTGCTCAATCTTTTAAAACAAACTTATTCTCAAGGCAAACTGCCTAAAATCTTTAATTCTTATACATTTTGGTACAAATACAACTCAATTAAAAATTCACATGATATAATCACAATACATAATTCAATTATATAACGAAATAATTACAAATAACTATTAAATGAACTTTGAACTAAACTACACTTGAAACTGTTGAGTTTCTACTCACAAAATGCTTTCTGATCAAAAGCGAACCTCCTCCGAAATTCTCTGATACACTCCGCCTTTATCCTAAAATATTGAATACTCATTTACAATTACTTACATCATTAACACAAAGCTAGAAATCACTAAAAACTCAACTAACTCTATTAACTCCACATTACGCCTAAACCTTCGTAACTAGGTTTTAACTTATCAGAGGTTTTCGAATTTCGATTTCTTTGCACAAGCCTTATTTATTATTACCTAAAGATACTTCAGAAGGTGTAAAATGGTCATTTGCTATGACATTTACATATGTTTTGAGGTCTAAAACAACCTCAAATAAGCCCCAACTAAAGCAGGTCTTTATAGCCCCTTCATCTAGCTCGAAATTTCCTAACTTAACTCTACACTTTATATTAATCAATTCAATCACTTCTAGTAGGTTTTTTAGGCTCTAAAATGCATGAATTGGGCTTCAAATGGATGCAAACAAAATGAGTTACATAAACCCTAACATGGTTGAATTCAACCTCCACAAAGAACCATTCATGTTGTTTCAATTTCTAACACAAAATGATACTAAACCTATCACCAATCAATATAATATCAAACCATAAACTCAAAACAACACTTAGAGCAAGAATAGAAATGAGTTTTTCACACAACCAAGATGATTTAACACCAAGAAACTTACTTGATTTAGCTTTGCTTTTAATCCAAACTTGCTTTAGAGACTTTGGTTGATGACAAGTTTGAAATTGATGATGATTTGCTTGAAGAAAATTACTTAAAATCACTTGCTCCTTCTCTTGATAGTGGCCGACTCCCTCTCTCCCTCACTCTTGGTTTTTCAACTTCAAAAAAATGAATGATAATTGCCTTGTTCTCCATTTTATATAATGGTGTCATAATTGCATGTTAGTCCCTCTTAAAAATTGTTAAAATGGCCTTTATACTTTACTTAATTTTGTCATGACTCAAAACTAGATAAATTTGAATCTAATTGGTCCATATAGCACATTAGAGACCACAAGCTTTTTCACCAATCAAATAACTTCACATGGTTCACTAAACACTATAACTTTTTATCATATTTGGCTACTTCTCATTGGTGGACTTTTTCAACTTTTAACTTTGAAAAATAAACTCATTTCATTCTATACTCTCCCATAACATTTCCTAATACTCTTGGTGACAGGACCCTAACCAGACCTTCTCTAGGCTCTTGTCTGGAGGATCCCGCTGGACACTTCAACAGACTTCCCGAACCCGACTCGTCGAATTGAAGAAACCCGAGAAGCGAACCCCTATACTTTCTTAGCCAGTTTACTTGTTTAAACTTAAGAATTTGATTTTATTTAAAATAGTTGGGATTAATAAAATTTTTCGCAATTCCGTTTAAAACAATTTTTAGAAAAATTTCGGCAGCATAACGACTGCATTTTTGACAAATCTAAAATTTTACCTGCAAGGAAATTATACTTCGACTATAATTTCATTTCCTCCCAACTTCTTTATCCACAAACATACATTTAATCATTTCATTTCCAACATTCATGCATCTTTCACATGCAAATCATATATATATCAAATCATATATGTATATTGTGTGCATAATGTGATAAGGTGTCTCAAGTGTGAATGTTCCAATTATATATATATATATCAAAATATAAGTTTACAATTCATTAAGTATTGATATATTAAACATATGATAACTTTATTAAATTATATACAACAACATCAAAAATATATTTGACAAGCGTAGAGCAAATCTGATCGTTTCCCCACCTATAGGCAAAATGTCAACCTCTCGGCCACAGAGTCACCTATAATAACATCTGATGGGATAAATAAGCTACAGAATAAAAGTGAAATGTTAATTCGTCACATAATAATAATAATAACACATAATAATATTCTACTTTGATACTTTACTTAAACTGACGTCAATGTGAAGCTACTATAGCATCTCGACCACTACGTGCGGAATTTACTATATCGCGACGTAGGGTGGAATAATCTCAAGTCTGGGCAACTACAATGTGGAATTCTCTACATCGCAATTGTAGTGCTAGTGAACTATACTCTGTGCAACCACATACGGAATTTTCTATATTGCATATTGTGGTGTAACTACTCACTATCACTTGCAACTATGTATGGAATTTTTTACATCGTAGCCTATTACAAGTGATTATAAATTTTAGACAACTACTAGCGGAATTTTCTACGTCACCACGTAGTGCCAAATGCTCTGATACTACAGTATACACATGGTTCTTTAACTCAACTTGCATCAAACTTTTTAAAAGCAACTTTTGCCTTCGAACCTCATTTCTTGATTCGAGACCATAATGTTTACTTGAAATCCACTTATATTTGGAAAACTATTTTAAGATTTTATTGCATACTAATAAGTTACAATGTAAATTGAGATTGAAATAACGTAAGCGAGGTACACTTACCTCGACCCAAATATGCTCTAACGTCTCAACGGGCCCCTCGTACCTCACTCACCTGCTCGTCACCTACATAACATTCATATCAATAAGAAGTAATCTTAGCACTTGACTAGTTGATAATGCATTTAGTCACATTGCTTTTACACTTTTAACTCTTTTAATAACTCTTTACGTTATAACTTTCCCAACTCGATTTTAACTCAATCGAGACTCTCTAATTCTGATTTCTTCATGAAAGTTTCAGTTATACACCGCTAGGGACACTCTCACGCAGTCCATATAATTTTTAGAGACCTGAAACGAAAAATCAAAATTTTTCGCCTCTTTTGACACCCCAAAACAGAATGTGATGCACAGGTTTGCTCAGGGCTCCATTTTTTTTCATTATTTTTCTTATGGTTCTCTTATCTCACATTCTAGTCACCTTTAAAATTTCATTGAAAAATTCTATCGTTTGCTATGTTAAATCTAAGAAAAACACCCTTTTTTGGGCACTTTTTGATGCACATTTTCGCATCGGACAAGTGACGATGATTTTTTTTTTGTATCTAAAGTTCTTTTACCTAATTATGATCAACTAAATTCATTCCATGCAATAAAAATTGCATTTACATAGTTATTTCACTTAACAACTCTCTAACGGCACTATTTTAGGCATAACTTGCGCAATTTTTATCGGAATCGTTCCGTTCCAAAACTTATGGTTTTCTATGACTCCTAGGCATGATTTGAGGTCTAGAACAACCCTAAATAAGTCAGACTTGTACAGGTCATCTCTGTCCCATTGTTTGAGCTCGGGATTCCCAAATTACTCAAAACTACCCCTTTGACAATCCTATCACTTCTATATGTTTTCCTAACCTTAATCATGCTTAAATTTGAGTACAAATCAATCAAAACTCAAAGGTTTCTCACTGCCCTATATGGCCTTGACACACTCACACACCCATTAAAGAGTAGAGCTTTCAAATTTTTACAAGACAATCTCTCACAAGCTTTTCATCAAACAACTAGTCTACTAATTGTGTGACTTTTAAATGCTTTAAACCATGCTTTAAATATTGTTATCCATGAACCCTAACCTAAGTTTTGCATACAAGAACATGCCATTTAAGCTTCCTCAACCCTCATTTAAGATTCTATACTAGTTCTAGGGGTAAAATACCCCACACAACTCATTACAACAACAAAACTATCCCATACCCATTCTATTTCCAATTTCATCAAGTAGAGAGAGAGAAGATAATATCTTACTTGGACTCTTGTTTAGAGGGGTTAGTTTGGCTTAAAGAAACCCTAAGGTTGTGCTTTGAGCCTTGGAAGATTACTTGGATGATGCATTTTTCTCCCTTTTCTTCTTGCCGTCCAAGCTTTCCACTCTCTCTCTCTGCTGTTCTGTTTTCACGACAACTTTTATTTTGCTTCTTAGTTCACGCCAATTACTTCTCTTGTTTATCCATTTTTTTCTCTAAGTGTTGTATTTATATAATTAAGTTTTCCCAAATGACTTCCATGTCCTCTACACTTTCATCCCACGCCACTCTTTCACTTATTCTAATATCTCTCGGCAACATTTCTTCTTCCTTTCTTCATTTTGTTCTAAGTGTTGTTTATACATATAATTAACATTTCCTAGAATGCCAAGCTTGTCCCTTGACTTGTTTTGACTATCATCAATATTTTTAACTTAATCTAATTAGGGATTGATTACTTATTCTAAATAACAAATTTTATAATTCTCATTTGTGCACTTAATTCTATTGTCTTTTATAATTTATCACTTAATTGTAGATGAACTATTTTACCCTTCATTAACTTTATCATACTATAAGTGTCCAACACTTTAATATTGTTTATAAGGTTATTAGTATTATTCGTAACTCAACTTTCACCTTTCCATATTCTAACTTCTAATATTAGAACACTAGAAGATGAAGTATCAAGAATAGGGGTTCACACTTGGGTCCTCTAAACGACATCCTATTCTTGATGCAAAATTAAATTAAACTTTAAAAATTATTGCTAGAGCGTTACTATTCAACTGTAGCTAGAATCGAGGGTTTACATGCATCCTTTTTAAACTCCCTTTGGCCGAATTGAACCTATCCTTCTCCTCAAATTTTCATTTCACATTTTAACACCATAATCATCATTCCAATGCACATTCAAGCATGGCAATTCATCAAAATGGATCCAACCAAATTGGAACATAAAATCTCTCTTGGTAAAAGTACATACATCAACATTCACTCATCCAAAAATTGATCAAACTTCACATTTTTATACATAAAAAATAGCCCTTAATCTATGCCAAAACAATCAAATTCCATTTAAATCATCCTACCCTATCATGGTTGAATTGCATTCCTAAAAATACACCAACATTCCATCAAGTCCTTTCATACAAAATCCATCCAAAATCTCTTTCCAAAACATGATTTAATTTTAACATTATAACAACATTCAAACTACTCCAACTCACAATATTTTCTTAGCTATTTTACTTACCAATTATTCTTTAATCTTTTGCCTTGCTTTTTCACTTGATTTATGCTTCAAAACTCTAAATTCAAGCATGAAAAACTCATTAGATACATATGCAGTCTATGGACTATTCTAGATAGCTTTTCACCCAAAAATTTTCATGGAAACATCAATCTTACCTCTTGATTTTTGCTTGATCCTGCTTAATAATCTTCAAAATGGTGGAAAAATGGCTTGATGCAATTGCTACCCCTGTTATGGTTCTATTCTTGTTTGCTGTCCCTTTCCCTCTCTTCCTCTCTAGATTTTTCTTCCAACTTCACTTTATACATATGTTTCAATTGCTTGTGAAATTGCCCTTAAAGTTTGTTACATAATTACATGTCATGCCACTACTTTTCTTGACCATTTTGCCCTCTTTTATTTCTATATTTCTCATGCATTTACACTAATTTTTCAAAGGTTTACTTACAATGCAATTAATTAATTCATTCATTTCATGCCCTTTCTTGGAAACCTTTTGAACATCAATTTCATTTTATACTTTAAATAAATTATCATGTTACTTTTCGGATTCGAATTCATTTTCGATCTATTCAGAAATTCTACTAAAATTTGATTATATGATTTGAAAAAATTCAACAACTTTATTATTTCTTCAATGAGGGCATTTTAGTACAACATATTTACATTGTTTATACAAATCTCCTTTATAGTACGGAGTTCGAAAGAGGGATATCACATTGTAAATCTCAAGTTAGTTTAGGGGCAAATTATTAAGGCAAACTTGTAAATTTAAGGATACTTAAGGACATTTATTGGTCTAACTAAAAACTATATATGTAAGCCCTCATCCCTAAGTGTAGATTCCTTAGTATTAGTAGATGAATTATGAGGTAAAATATAAATTTTCATGATTGTTATATTTTTAGTACCATTATGAATTACTAGGAAATTTTAGGAGTAAAATTGGAACTAATAGTTGTTATATAAATTGTGTGAAGGGCATTGTGGTTATTTCTCCAATCAAGAGTTACATATAAGTGTTGGTTTCCAATACTTAGTAAAAATTTTGTGCAAAATAGATTGTGTGTGACAGAGAGAGGGATGGCAAAAGGGGAGGAAAAAGGGAAGTGGAAACCCAAAGCTACTCCAAGCCATTTCAAGCTTCAAATCAATATTTTTGGTTGGATTAGGCAAGAGAATCAAGGTTTGAGCAAGTTTAAGGTCAAGAGCAAGCAAGCGGAGCAAGAGAAGCTTGATAAAACTCTTCAATAAGCCTCAAGCCCAAGTATGTGCTAAAACTTGATTTATGTATGTTGTTTTACGATAGGTAAAGTATTATTGTTAATAGACCATGAACGAATTATTATTGTGCAAGTTTTTAGTTGAGAAGATCATCGTATTTGTTACAATATAAATTGTGAACAAAATAGCTTTTATGAGAATTGAAATTGAAAGCTTTGAATTTAAAGTTTTGAAAAATAAGTTATTTAGTGCATAATGCACTTAGCGAAAGATGATTTTTCAAAGGCCATGAGTATACCCTCAAATTTACAGATTTAAACCCAACAAGGGTATCCTGTATTAGTAAGGTAAAGCCTTGGGAGATTATCTCACACTATGATTTACGATGCAAAAAATTTTTGCATGTAGTTGTCAAGGGGTCTCAATAACGTCATGATTGGTGTTAGTTAAAAAATCGTCACGTGACATACCACATTTTGCGGCATTAGTTCAGTCGTCGTGTGGTTAGAGCATTTAGGGGTACAAATGGCACTTTTAGAAAGTGAGGATTTATATTGAAACTTAACACACGTAGAAATGAGTGTATAATTGATCATGAGATTTATTTTAGTCGTTTTGAGATTGTGTTTGCTATCCTTTTTACATCAAGATATTTGTATAGTCTCCTTATGATTTAAGAAAGTATAAATTTTGAATCAAAAAGTGTGAAGCACTCACTGAGCTTCTACGAGCTCACTGTTTCCTGGTTTCCTTTCTAAAATTCCTCTGCAGGTACTAGTGCGGGTGAAAGTGGTGGAAGAACTCCTTCGTCAATATAGGTGGGCACGCATTCGATGGATGCATCGCATGAACTATAATTGGATTTTGTTAAAACTAGAAACCAAACATCTGCATGCATCAATTTTTTTTTTTGGTACTACCCGTTATGAACTTATAACGTTACATTTTTGTAATGAAAAACGACTCTATAAAGTTCTCTTAAGATATAATGTGTATGGTTTCTCTTCGTTAGTATAATTGTTTCTTTTAAATTGGCTATTATTGCAGATTTATGAGAATGTTGATAAATTTGGAAGATGCATATTTGCGAACAATGAAGTTAGGTTGTGGTTGAAATTATACGGGAATGAATTTTCTTTATAGGTTATTTTGGGAACCTTAGAAATGCAGCCGTTATGCTGCCGGATTTTCTTTAATATGGTTTTTGATAAATGGTCTTTTTTACATCTCCAAATAAAACCAACCCAACTAGTTTCAACTAATGAATTTAAAATAGTTTTGAAGAAAGTCTAAAGCGCAAGTTTAAGGGCTCACTCCATGGATTCCTTTAGCCCACCTAGTAGGGTTTAAAGGAGATCCATTAGAGTGTCGGGCAAGGCCTGTTGGATAGTAGCTTAGGGGAATTCAGTTTGGGTCTTGTCAATATAAAGTTGAAATCAAATAGAAAAAGAAAGAAGAAATTAGAAAGCTTTGGAGGGGGGTTTTGGTTGGAAGAACAGACTAGAGACAATAGCTATTCTTGATCACTTTGAGAGTAATTTTAATTGATTTTCAAGCCATACAAAGGCTGTGCACAAGCCTAAGAAAGGTATCTAGCAAGATCAAGTAGTTTTCAAGTGGTAAGATTCAAGTTCCATGGACTTTTATGTGTGAATGATATGTGAATTGTTTGATCAAAATTCCAAATGAGTTGTATGTGATTCTAATGAGATTTTTATGCATCGATTTAGAAGATTTGAGCCTTCAAATTGGTGGGAAAGTAAAGTTAGAGATTTAAGAGAAGTTGGCAAGTATTTTAGTGAAGATGACTTTTGATTTGGAATTAAGTTGATGTTGTTTTGGATGATAGTTTCATTGCCATGAGATTTGATGTGATTTTATGCAATTCTATGTGGAAAAACTTGAAGAAATCATGGTATTATATTAGAGGTATCATTCAGCTAAGATAGGGTTTTAATGATCTAAATTGTATTTAATCCACCTAAGTATATTTTATGCATGTAAAGGTGTTAAAATATCAAGGTAGGATGTTGAAATGAAAAACAAAAGTTAGTGTATCAAGTTGCTATGTATTCAGCCATGAGGAATTAAGAGTGGTGAGCAATTGTTTTAAGATGTGTTAAATGATTCTAGGGACTATGTTGATGATGAAATTAACATGAAATTGGAAAAAAAATCGATTGGATACAAAATAATGCATGTCATGGCTAAACCATGCTATGTTGTTAGATTATGAGTTTTATGAGTTTGATTTGAATTGGCATCATTTTTACATATGTTTAAGCATGATTATAATGAGAAAATTTAATGAGATGGATGGTGTAAAAGTATGGTTAAGGTTCAGCCAACAAAGGATTAGAATGATTCAAAATTTCACTAAATGCGTAGATGTGAATTTAAGCATTATTTGAAGTGTTTTATGTGCTTAAATGTTAGTAATTTCGAATAGGAAACATATATGAATATGTTGTGAAATTGCCTAAATAGAGAATATGATCATGTGTAGATGTATTACGAACGAGAAAACCCTAAAGCATGTCTTATTATGAGTTAATATTAGGTGAGTGTCCTATCAAAATTCTTTGAAATAATTATATTCCTATTCATCGAAATTTTGTATGTTGAAATTAAATGTATACTTTGAATGATTGAAAGTTAGTTTTCAAACAAATAAATTTAGCATGAAAACTTCCTATATGAACTTTAGAAAGCCTATAAACTATGGATTTATTATGAAATACTACATGTATGGAAATGCTTTATAAACTTATGACACCAGTTATTACCCACTAGGGATGGTAGTTCGTCCCCCCAAAACAGGTATCTCAGATATTACAAGTTGAGGGTGAGTACCCTAAATGAGCATTGGCAGTGTCGATGGATGTCTGTCGCTAACAGTGGGAAGAAATGTGTCAGTCAATCTAGTTTAGTATATTGCCCATGCATGTACAGGGTATATTATTAGCTAGCTTTCGTCTGAGCGAGAGTAAATTCCGCTTCATAGTGAGGGTAAATTCCATTACGCAAAACCGGTCATATGGCCTGGGCAAGGGTAAATTCCGTGAAGGCCGGAGCAAGGGTAAATTTCACTCTATACCTAAGGTATCATGTGGTACAGACTGATAGTGGGTGGCTTATTTCCTTTAGAAATTTTTAAAAAGCTTTAGTGCCACCACTGTATATATTTTACTGTTGAAAAGTAAAATCATGCAAAATGTGATTTTATATATTCCAAATTTGGGAAAGCATGTCAAACTAATTTCGATAAATTCAGAAAAATTGTTTTTCAAAATGTTACCTTATTTCAGTTTTATGATACATGATTCACGTTTATATTAAATGCCCAATCATGCACTTATTTTAGATAAGAGTTTTAGAAACCTCATTTTAGTTTTATGAAATTAGGTATGAAATGATTTTAAAGCTTTAGGGAGGTTCATTTTCGAAAAAGGTAGTTAAATAGAAAAACATTACACTCACTGAGCTCGTTTAGCTCACTTTAGTTTTATTTTATAAATAAAACCTCTCCAGAGACAAGTACAGGTGTAGGGACGTCAATAGTAGGGACTTCAACCCATGAATAGATGTAATTACTCGTGTGCATTTGTGATTTTGTGTATTTGTTATAAATATTGTTTGAAAATCTGTAAAATCACTTTCGTATGTAAATGAATGTATATTTTATATATGTATAATTATATTGGTGCATGTCGACGTTTGAATTTGGTCGACCGAAGTTCTTGACCCAATACCTACAATTAAAGAGAAACAAAATAAAAACCAAAGAGAAGGAAGAGGAAGATAGAGAATTGTAAAGGGATTTTTATGTGGTTCGACCCAAAAAGATACCTACATCCATGACTGCTTCTCTGGTTATTTTGACAGAGTTAGAGTATGTTATTAATTATTGTGTTGTGTTACAATGAATTTCAACCCCTGTCTATAACATGGGGTGTTACAATTTGAGTACAAATAAAATAGAAAAGAGTTCCACATTAATTACAGTTCCAAAACCGATGTCACCATATTAGAGATAGACTCTATCGATATAAGAATTTGAATTTGTTTCCAATTCTGGTATTTGACTCCTCCTCAATTTAGTTTGTTGCATTTCTAGAAGAATTACCTTAATGAGCACTTCGAGCTATGAGTTGGAGCTTGTTTTGGATGACCTCGAGCTGGGTATAAGGCGAGCTGGACCATGGTTGCCTAGCGACCTGAGAACTGCTCTTGTGAACTGAGAGCTCGTTTCTGTGAGCTGGGTGTTGGCGAACCAAGCTTTTATCTATTGGACCAGTCCATTGGATTAGTTCATTGAGCTTTTACCAGCCCATTTATACAGTCCTAAATATATCCATAATGACAGGACCCTTCCCAGACCTTATCTATGCTCTTGTCTGGAGGATCCTGCCGGCACTTCAACGACTCCTCGAAACCGACTCGTCGGATCGAAGAAATCCGAGAAGCGAACCCTAACTTTCTTCAACCGGTTTACTCGTTTAAACTCAAAAATTCAGTTTTCTTTTAAACTAGTTGGGAGTGATAAAATTTTTTTCTCAACCTTTGGTTCAAATATTTTTATAAAATTTTCGGCAGCATAACGGCTGCATTTTTGATAATCCAAAATTTACCTGTCATAAATTTACACTTCGACTAAAATCTCATTCCTCCCAACTTCTTTATTTCAAACATGCAATAATCATCATCATTTTTCAACAAACATGCAATATCAACACTAAATTCTCAATTTATAAGAACACTCAAGTAGAATATATCTAGATGCATCATATATATAAAATGCATGAATATTTACAAATATACAATTTCAAAATATGACTATGTGTTTCTCAATTACATATCCATCTCACACATAAGGTTTTACATCATCACATGTCATGAATCTCCCACCTATATATATACCCAACAAAATGGTGACGTCCTATCGTCTGCGGTGGCACACCACGAAATATAAATAGCTACAAAATAAACAAACAAGTTAGTGCAACGGAAATATAATATCACATATACTACATGGCGATTTATCATTTGTTTTATGATTTCTTTCCAAAACTCCCATGTATACCCTTAATATTTCTGTCCATCACGGGCGATTTTGACTAACGCCAACGTGAAGCTTACTAAGTCATCTCAACCACTAC
>CM034473.1:3781474-3814310 GCA_019925255.1 Litchi chinensis | reverse complement strand
TTTCTTCCAACTTCACTTTATATATATGTTTCAATTGCTTGTGAAATTGCCCTTAAAGTTTGTTACATAATTACATGTCATGCCACTACTTTTCTTGACCATTTTGCCCTCTTTTATTTCTATATTTCTCATGCATTTACACTAATTTTTCAAAGGTTTACTTACAATGCAATTAATTAATTCATTCATTTCATGCCCTTTCTTGGAAACCTTTTGAACATCAATTTCATTTTATACTTTAAATAAATTGTCATGTTACTTTTCGGATTCGAATTCATTTTCGATCTATTCAGAAATTCTACTAAAATTTGATTATATGATTTGAAAAAATTCAACAACTTTATTATTTCTTCAATGAGGGCATTTTAGTACAACATATTTACATTGTTTATACAAATCTCCTTTATAGTACGGAGTTCGAAAGAGGGATATCACATTGTAAATCTCAAGTTAGTTTAGGGGCAAATTATTAAGGCAAACTTGTAAATTTAAGGATACTTAAGGACATTTATTGGTCTAACTAAAAACTATATATGTAAGCCCTCATCCCTAAGTGTAGATTCCTTAGTATTAGTAGATGAATTATGAGGTAAAATATAAATTTTCATGATTGTTATATTTTTAGTACCATTATGAATTACTAGGAAATTTTAGGAGTAAAATTGGAACTAATAGTTGTTATATAAATTGTGTGAAGGGCATTGTGGTTATTTCTCCAATCAAGAGTTACATATAAGTGTTGGTTTCCAATACTTAGTAAAAATTTTGTGCAAAATAGATTGTGTGTGACAGAGAGAGGGATGGCAAAAGGGGAGGAAAAAGGGAAGTGGAAACCCAAAGCTACTCCAAGCCATTTCAAGCTTCAAATCAATATTTTTGGTTGGATTAGGCAAGAGAATCAAGGTTTGAGCAAGTTTAAGGTCAGGAGCAAGCAAGCGGAGCAAGAGAAGCTTGATAAAACTCTTCAATAAGCCTCAAGCCCAAGTATGTGCTAAAACTTGATTTATGTATGTTGTTTTACGATAGGTAAAGTATTATTGTTAATAGACCATGAACGAATTATTATTGTGCAAGTTTTTAGTTGAGAAGATCATCGTATTTGTTACAATATAAATTGTGAACAAAATAGCTTTTATGAGAATTGAAATTGAAAGCTTTGAATTTAAAGTTTTGAAAAATAAGTTATTTAGTGCATAATGCACTTAGCGAAAGATGATTTTTCAAAGGCCATGAGTATACCCTCAAATTTACAGATTTAAACCCAACAAGGGTATCCTGTATTAGTAAGGTAAAGCCTTGGGAGATTATCTCACACTATGATTTACGATGCAAAAAAATTTTGCATGTAGTTGTCAAGGGGTCTCAATAACGTCATGATTGGTGTTAGTTAAAAAATCGTCACGTGACATACCACATTTTGCGGCATTAGTTCAGTCGTCGTGTGGTTAGAGCATTTAGGGGTACAAATGGCACTTTTAGAAAGTGAGGATTTATATTGAAACTTAACACACGTAGAAATGAGTGTATAATTGATCATGAGATTTATTTTAGTCGTTTTGAGATTGTGTTTGCTATCCTTTTTACATCAAGATATTTGTATAGTCTCCTTATGATTTAAGAAAGTATAAATTTTGAATCAAAAAGTGTAAGCACTCACTGAGCTTCTACGAGCTCACTGTTTCCTGGTTTCCTTTCTAAAATTCCTCTGCAGGTACTAGTGCGGGTGAAAGTGGTGAGAAGAACTCCTTCGTCAATATAGGTGGGCACGCATTCGATGGATGCATCGCATGAACTATAATTGGATTTTGTTAAAACTAGAAACCAAACATCTGCATGCATCAATTTTTTTTTTTGGTACTACCCGTTATGAACTTATAACGTTACATTTTTGTAATGAAAAATGACTCTATAAAGTTCTCTTAAGATATAATGTGTATGGTTTCTCTTCGTTAGTATAATTGTTTCTTTTAAATTGGCTATTATTGCAGATTTATGAGAATGTTGATAAATTTGGAAGATGCATATTTGCGAACAATGAAGTTAGGTTGTGGTTGAAATTATACGGGAATGAATTTTCTTTATAGGTTATTTTGGAACCTTAGAAATGCAGCCGTTATGCTGCCGGATTTTCTTTAATATGGTTTTTGATAAATGGTCTTTTTTACATCTCCAAATAAAACCAACCCAACTAGTTTCAACTAATGAATTTAAAATAGTTTTGAAGAAAGTCTAAAGCGCAAGTTTAGGGGCTCACTCCATGGATTCCTTTAGCCCACCTAGTAGGGTTTAAAGGAGATCCATTAGAGTGTCGGGCAAGGCCTGTTGGATAGTAGCTTAGGGGAATTCAGTTTGGGTCTTGTCAATATAAAGTTGAAATCAAATAGAAAAAGAAAGAAGAAATTAGAAAGCTTTGGAGGGGGGTTTTGGTTGGAAGAACAGACTAGAGACAATAGCTATTCTTGATCACTTTGAGAGTAATTTTAATTGATTTTCAAGCCATACAAAGGCTGTGCACAAGCCTAAGAAGGGTATCTAGCAAGATCAAGTAGTTTTCCAAGTGGTAAGATTCAAGTTCCATGGACTTTTATGTGTGAATGATATGTGAATTGTTTGATCAAAATTCCAAATGAGTTGTATGTGATTCTAATGAGATTTTTATGCATCGATTTAGAAGATTTGAGCCTTCAAATTGGTGGGAAAGTAAAGTTAGAGATTTAAGAGAAGTTGGCAAGTATTTTAGTGAAGATGACTTTTGATTTGGAATTAAGTTGATGTTGTTTTGGATGATAGTTTCATTGCCATGAGATTTGATGTGATTTTATGCAATTCTATGTGGAAAAACTTGAAGAAATCATGGTATTATATTAGAGGTATCATTCAGCTAAGATAGGGTTTTAATGATCTAAATTGTATTTAATCCACCTAAGTATATTTTATGTATGTAAAGGTGTTAAAATATCAAGTTAGGATGTTGAAATGAAAAACAAAAGTTAGTGTATCAAGTTGCTATGTATTCAGCCATGAGGAATTAAGAGTGGTGAGCAATTGTTTTAAGATGTGTTAAATGATTCTAGGGACTATGTTGATGATGAAATTAACATGAAATTGGAAAAAAAATCGATTGGATACAAAATAATGCATGTCATGGCTAAACCATGCTATGTTGTTAGATTATGAGTTTTATGAGTTTGATTTGAATTGGCATCATTTTTACATATGTTTAAGCATGATTATAATGAGAAAATTTAATGAGATGGATGGTGTAAAAGTATGGTTAAGGTTCAGCCAACAAAGGATTAGAATGATTCAAAATTTCACTAAATGCGTAGATGTGAATTTAAGCATTATTTGAAGTGTTTTATGTGCTTAAATGTTAGTAATTTCGAATAGGAAACATATATGAATATGTTGTGAAATTGCCTAAATAGAGAATATGATCATGTGTAGATGTATTACGAACGAGAAAACCCTAAAGCATGTCTTATTATGAGTTAATATTAGGTGAGTGTCCTATCAAAATTCTTTGAAATAATTATATTCCTATTCATCGAAATTTTGTATGTTGAAATTAAATGTATACTTTGAATGATTGAAAGTTAGTTTTCAAACAAATAAATTTAGCATGAAAACTTCCTATATGAACTTTAGAAAGCCTATAAACTATGGATTTATTATGAAATACTACATGTATGGAAATGCTTTATAAACTTATGACACCAGTTATTACCCACTAGGGATGGTAGTTCGTCCCCCCAAAACAGGTATCTCAGATATTACAAGTTGAGGGTGAGTACCCTAAATGAGCATTGGCAGTGTCGATGGATGTCTGTCGCTAACAGTGGGAAGAAATGTGTCAGTCAATCTAGTTTAGTATATTGCCCATGCATGTACAGGGTATATTATTAGCTAGCTTTCCTCTGAGCGAGAGTAAATTCCGCTTCATAGTGAGGGTAAATTCCATTACGCAAAACCGGTCATATGGCCTGAGCAAGGGTAAATTCCGTGAAGGCCTGAGCAAGGGTAAATTTCACTCTATACCTAAGGTATCATGTGGTACAGACTGATAGTGGGTGGCTTATTTCCTTTAGAAATTTTTAAAAAGCTTTAGTGCCACCACTGTATATATTTTACTGTTGAAAAGTAAAATCATGCAAAATGTGATTTTATATATTCCAAATTTGGGAAAGCATGTCAAACTAATTTCGATAAATTCAGAAA
Organism: Litchi chinensis; assembly: GCA_019925255.1. NCBI lineage: Eukaryota > Viridiplantae > Streptophyta > Magnoliopsida > Sapindales > Sapindaceae > Litchi > Litchi chinensis. The sequence continues at coordinate 3,810,092 of CM034473.1, read as the reverse complement.
AATTGTTTTTCAAAATGTTACCTTATTTCAGTTTTATGATACATGATTCACGTTTATATTAAATGCCCAATCATGCACTTATTTTAGATAAGAGTTTTAGAAACCTCATTTTAGTTTTATGAAATTAGGTATGAAATGATTTTAAAGCTTTAGGGAGGTTCATTTTCGAAAAAGGTAGTTAAATAGAAAAACATTACACTCACTGAGCTCGTTTAGCTCACTTTAGTTTTATTTTATAAATAAAACCTCTCCAGAGACAAGTACAGGTGTAGGGACGTCAATAGTAGGGACTTCAACCCATGAATAGATGTAATTACTCGTGTGCATTTGTGATTTTGTGTATTTGTTATAAATATTGTTTGAAAATCTGTAAAATCACTTTCGTATGTAAATGAATGTATATTTTATATATGTATAATTATATTGGTGCATGTCGACGTCTGAATTTGGTCGACCGAAGTTCTTGACCCAATACCTACAATTAAAGAGAAACAAAATAAAAACCAAAGAGAAGGAAGAGGAAGATAGAGAATTGTAAAGGGATTTTTATGTGGTTCGACCCAAAAAGATACCTACATCCATGACTGCTTCTCTGGTTATTTTGACAGAGTTAGAGTATGTTATTAATTATTGTGTTGTGTTACAATGAATTTCAACCCCTGTCTATAACATGGGGTGTTACAATTTGAGTACAAATAAAATAGAAAAGAGTTCCACATTAATTACAGTTCCAAAACCGATGTCACCATATTAGAGATAGACTCTATCGATATAAGAATTTGAATTTGTTTCCAATTCTGGTATTTGACTCCTCCTCAATTTAGTTTGTTGCATTTCTAGAAGAATTACCTTAATGAGCACTTCGAGCTATGAGTTGGAGCTTGTTTTGGATGACCTCGAGCTGGGTATAAGGCGAGCTGGACCATGGTTGCCTAGCGACCTGAGAACTGCTCTTGTGAACTGAGAGCTCGTTTCTGTGAGCTGGGTGTTGGCGAACCAAGCTTTTATCTATTGGACCAGTCCATTGGATTAGTTCATTGAGCTTTTACCAGCCCATTTATACAGGTCCTAAATATATCCATAATATTAGCCCCTCAGCTCTCAGTGAGATCTTCAGACTGGAAGCTCAAGCTCGCTTGTAAAAGCTTATATGTCACGATCTGTCGTGTTACCTTTTCAGATTCTGTCTCATCACTTGTCTTGTAGTGACTCTTTGGGTAACTGTACCACCGGCACGTCTCGTGCCATATGCATTTAATGTACAAGTTTCTCAACTGATAGCTCATGATGACAAAAGTCATAACTAGCGTTGCACTGTTAGATTTAAGGCGGTTGAGTAGCCCCCAAATCCAACGGTTAGTGTTTGGATCTCATGTCTATATGTGAGTGGAACCCTTTCGTTTTCCCTCTCACTTTACCATTTTCAAACTCAGACATCGAATCTCTTTCTTCTCTTGTTTTCTTTCATTTTGCTTCCTTGTGCTAGTTCTCCTTAAATTCTACATCCTTGACGATCAGATTCTTCATTCTTAGGCAAGCGTTTACAGTAAGTCTCTATGACCTACTCCTGGTTTTTTGGTTCATGTTCTTGATACTACATGTTTGTGATTTGTTGTGATTTTTCATTTCTTGTTAGTTTGATCTTGTTGGTTGGCCTTTTGTGGCCTGTTTGTTATTTGTGACATTGTATACGAGCTTTAAGATGAGATAACTATAGGTTATTAGCTCGTAGGTTGTTTGCTTGTAGGTAGAGCCCCCCATGAACTTAGTGATCTATATGACGTTTATGATCTGTAGGCTAGAAAGTTTGTTATTAGAGAATAGGAAGATTGGGTTCTTAGACATGGTCTGCATGTAGCAACCTGACTGCTCCCTTTTTGCATGTAGATATTTTCAGGTCGTGGACACCAATCATACAGAATAGAGGATGGTGACTCTCCTAGCTTAGAGGAGCTTAGCTCGAGAGTAGTTCGTAATGTTAGAGAAGAAGCAACCTATCGGAGCGGTGAGGTCACTGAGGGGTTTGTAGCTCGAGCTGACCCCATAATGACTCGTTAGGCCACTGAGGAACAACAAGCTCACGACTTGTTTAATCGTTACACCTTGAAGTTAACATATGAAGAGTTGGGGGGAATTGCTTTGCAATATCATCTTACTAAAGGTTGCCATATCATGCAACCAGTATCTAATGATCATATAGCCTATCCTCTTAAAGGATTCATTGCCATCAGTACTCATCACCTTAGACACGGGCTTAGATTTCCAATCCTTGCCTATCTCATTGATCTCTTGAATAGGCTAGAGCTCAGTCCTTTTCAGCTAACCCCCAACTTCTACTCTCAACTCACATCTTTAGCCTTGATTTTCAAAAGGAACGACCTCCCACCTCTAAACCCAAGAATCTGCTATCATTTTTTCAGTATCAAAAGTGTTGATGGCTTAAAAGAGGGAATGCAGAATGGGATTTACTATCTCGTAGCTTGAAAAATGAGCTTCAAAGATCTCCTATCTTAAGGATATGCAAAGGGCAAGTCTAATGTAGACAATTACAAATCGAATTGGTTCTATATTTCTTGCCCTTCTTTTAGGCGGCTCCACAATTTTACTTTTGTCCTTAATCCAAGTAGTTAGATAGTATTGATCTCTACAAGCTATAGTAGTTTTTTTTTTTTCTTGTTTTTAATTCTTTTTGTTTCACTTCGTAGATTTGACAGGAGATAGGTTAGCTCTTATTGGGGAGGAGGCTGAAATTCTTAGGATGCTCACAGCTTCTTAGGAAGGAAAAACCAACCATGCGTTCGATGATGAGTTATTCGTGGCCCACCAACTAGCTCCTTCTTTGGACAGCGAGCTCATAGACAATCGAGATACATCGGAAGTCGGGGTGAACTCGAGCTTGCCTCTGCCTTCGAAGTTATTGGTGAAGTAGAACCAGTTCCTATCCCTTAATGAACTCCAAAGATGGTGAAGCTTACCTCCAAAACATCCTGTCCAATCCACAACCCATTCAATTGTTGTCTCTACTGAAGCGAGCACCTCAACACTCGTTCTAGGACCTTTACCAGCTGAGGCTCCCATCTCGCAACATGAGCAATCAGAAGCTCCTGCTTGTGAGGTTCAAACTGCTCCAATCAGTAGGGGCAAAAAGAAAATCAGTGCCCAGTGCTCCTCCAACCAAGCAACCACGAGCAGATAAGCGTAAGCAGCCTAAGGTCGCAGAGAGCAGAGTTGAGCCACGGGCTAGAGCACAGCTTGAAAGCAAGCTAGGAGGGATTTACTTCGACGTCGTCCTCAATAACGTGCTCACAATCTTAGGGAGCTCCATTAAGATCCTAGATAAAGAGAGCTCGAGAGATAATCTGTAATAGCTTTGCCTTTCTTACTTTCTTGCTTGGTTTAAATACTAACTTGTTGCATTTCAAGTCGTTGTGGGGGTAATAAAACAGATGCAGGAAGTCAACGATTTTGAGGATGAAAAGAAGGAGCTCAAGAGCGAGAAGAAAAAAGTTGAAAGATGAACTCTCATTCATGACTTCGTAGGTTGAAAAAGTAAAGAACTCAGGGCAATTCCTTTTGACCAAGCTGACACATGCTAAGGAGGCTATGAAGGAAGCTGAGGACACTTTGGCTTGTGAGGAAAGTGCTCATGCAGCCACAAGGTCACATTTCACCATCGAACTCCTCAAAGCAAAGAGCGAGCTGGAGAAAGCCATGCAGAGAGCTGAGGCTACTGGGGAAAAGAATGAAGAGACTAAGAGAGAGCTCATGCTTACCAAGGAAGAGGTTGCCATAACTAAGGAGGAAGCCAAGGTGCAGGTCACCAAAGCTAGAGAGGAGGTAGAATCAAAGACCTCCAGTAATTTCCTCTACACTTTGTGAGGAGTTCATCTCTAACTGGACTTTTCGTTATTTGGTGAAGAGGCGGTCGCGAAGGTGGAGAAGTATAAAGAGCAAGTCGCTTAATCCTCAATTGTTCCAGATGCAACTCATTTGAATAGCGAGCTTTCTAATGCGACCTCCCAAGATAATATAACTCAAGTCGTAATGCCGTCAGATGCAGCCCTCCAAGGCCAGCGCTCCTAGTAGGCTGCCTATCATATTGTACTCCTTTTCTTTGTAATTTTTTCTTGACTGTATTTTATTCACCTTGCTTTGCGGGGTTATCTGTGATGAATATTTTAACTTTATTTGTAATGGATTCACCTCGTCGTGAGGTTTATTTCAAATGCATTTGCTTTATTTCAATGTTATCTTGTGCTCTATTCTGCCTTGTTTTTTCTGAGTTTTTGAATTTCATGCGAACTGAAAAGTTAGGTAATATATAAATGGTAATAGTATCTAGGGGGAGCTCAGGAGGTCGAAACCTCAGTTGACATAGCGTAATGTGGAGCTAGTAGGTTGGAATCTATTAGCATTATAGCTAGCTAGTAGGTCGAAATCTGTTAGCATTATAGCGAGCTAGTAGGTCGGAATTTGTTAGCATTATATGGAGCTAGTAGGTCGGAATCTATTAGCATTATAGCGAGCTAGTAGGTTGGAACTTGTTAGCATTATAACGAGCTCGTAGGTCGAAACCTATTAGCATAATATGGAGCTAGTAGGTTGGAACTTTTTAGCTTAATGATGAGTTTTTGGCGAGCTATGTAGGGGGTCGAAACCTTGTCTACCATAGCATAATTTTGCGAGCTATGTAGGAGGTTGAAACCTCACCTATCATAGCGTAATTTTACGAGCTATGTAAGGGGTCAGAATCTTACCTAACACATCAAAATTTTACGAGCTATGTAGGGGGTCGAAACCTCGCCTATCATAGTGTAATTTTACGAGCAATGTAGGGGGTCGGAACTTGCCTATCATAACATAATTTTGTGAGCTCTATAGGGGGTCGGAACCTTACCTACCATAGTGTGATTTTGCGAGCAATGTAGGGGGTCGGAATCTCGTTTATCATAGTGTAATTTTACAAGCTATGTAGGGGTTGGAATCTCGCCTAACATAACGAAATTTCGTCGAGCTATGTAAGGTGTCAGAATCTCACCTACAATAGCAAAATTTTACGGGCTATGTAGGGAATCGAAATCTCACCTGCTATAGCGTGATTTTGTCGAGCTATGTAGTGGGTCAGAACCTCGCCTATCATTGCATAATTTGTCGAGCATAGTCAAGTTATATCCAGTAGGTTGAAACCTCAGCTAATATAGCGTGACTTAATAAGCTTTTAGCAAAGAAATCAATAGAGCAATCACAGAGTAAAGTAATATAAGAAATTTGTAGCCTTTATTGATTTTGAAAATTGAATTACAAGTTAGAAACATGACTGTTAGGAGTATCTACGATATGAAAGCCACATGCATGATGAAGATGGTTTTCATTGCTAGTTCATGTTCTTGTTCAAGAGCCCGCTGGGGCTGTTGCTGTGCTGATTGTGATTGTTGTTGAGGTCATTGCTGTTTAGGTCGCAAGTTCGCTGGTCGCACCACATAGTCCCTTATGCGACCTCTTTTGATTAGATCCTCAATGGTGTCCTTTAACTCCCAACATTCCGAAGTGTTGTGCCTTACCTCATCATAATAGACACAAAACTTGTTCTTATTTCTGAAGTTAATGGGAGTCTTCATAGGATTAGGCTTCATTAAGTTCTCTTTGTTTCTTTCCGTTGCAAAGATTTTGTCCTGTGTATCTGACAAGATGCTGTAGCTACCATGACAACTTTGACGCTAAGGTCAATCGTTTCTGGGCTTATTTTTGACCTTTTTGGTGACTTGATTATTCAAGCTATTATTGTGACTTTCACTTCCGTTCCCACCATTACTTCTTTTCTTTGGTTGGTTGGAACTACCAATTTCACTCTTTTAGCTAAACTGCTTAAGGTCAAAGGTTTCTTCTCATTTGAGTAGTTTTCATATGCTTTTTCCCAAAAAAAAAGTTCTCATGTCTTCCTTTTTTATTTTTTTCTTTTCAAGATGATGCCATTATCAATTCCACTCATGTCGTATTAAATACACCAGAAATTATTTTTAAACCCTAGATGGACTATTTGTACAAGATTGAAATTAATTAAAAGTGTTTTAGAGATAGTGATAAAGCGGTGCAGCTAATGCGTAAATTATATTCAGTGAATCAATAGAGCACTTTCAATTATGTATGACATGGCTATTAGTGGGTTGTATGTCAGCAAATAAATGTAGAAGTGCCCTTGTTGAAATCCCAACAAATTATCGTTACCATCTGCTTGATTGATGGCAGCATGATTATCAAATTCAAATTTGAAGAATATTAACAACACTATAGTATGTATCTGAATTCTGACAGAATATAGCAATAGCAAAAAGTAGCAACTAACAAGTACATCAGAATTTTCCCAACTAAAAACGACAACTGCATCAACCAGTTGTTCTACAAGAAAAGTCCTGATAATTTAACAATTATAGGAATTGTAACGGCACAAGTAGTCAAAGTAGCTCTGTAAGCGGTCACAACAACAAGAACAGTGCATCCCATCAAAATAAAGATTAATCAAACAAGTGAACAATATTTTTTTAAAAAAAAAAAATAACACAGACCAAACAAAAAAAAAATTTGAAAAATGAAAAGCGCACGTATAATATGACATACCATTCATTGATAGCTTTGTCTTAGCCATCTTCACCTGCCTGGTAGCTCTCGCTTATGTTTTGTGTTGTTGGTGGTTCCATTGGCTTTGGTGTCTATCTTTGTCTCTGACTCTCTGTTGATTATGCTTGGTGGGGTTGTGTTGTGTTTTGTTGTATTCTTGTTTGGTGTCTGCAATAATGATAAGAGAAAGAAAAGAGTTGAATATAAGGGAGAAAAGAAGAAGAGAATAATTTTGTGTATACATTTGTAATCATGCAAATATGCACATATTTGGGCTGAAAATATCGGAAACTGAAAACAAAATTTTTTATTTCATTGATTTTTTTTTAATGTATTAACTGTGGAAAAAGATTCATGTCTTTATGACTTTGATTTCACTGTAAATAACCAGTTTGATCAATTCAATAGTTAACAGGTTAAAAAAGACCTATTATTCCTTAATATGAATGGTTAGGTATCTCCTTTGACTCTGACAGATCAAAAGTTCAAATTTCATCTCTGTCTATTCAAATACAATATGTGGGTGTGCGTGTGCGTGTGAGTCTTGTAGGAGTAGTCATCTTCCAATTGTGGAAATATTCACCCAGACCACTCTATCAGTTGTCAATTTCGACAGGTCCCAATAGTGCTTTGCATAAAAAAAAGATATATTTATTGTTGACCTCTCAAGGTGTTTTATGGTGATTGGTCCTTTATGACAAGACCCGAACTAAATTTTCTCTAGGCTTTTATCTGGAGGGTCTTGTTAGGCACTCCAACGAATCTCTTATAACCTTACTCACGGTCAAGAGAGATCCGCGGAGTGAACCCCTAAAATATTTTACCCATTTAATTTACTTTGATAATATCAATTTCTATTTCTTTTGAAAATAGTTAGGTTGGTGTACATTTTTTGAATTCGATTTAAAACAATTTTTAATAACATTTTGACAGCATAATGACTGTATTTTGAAGGTTTCCAAAATTTTCCTGCAATAAAATGCACTTCGAACTATTCTCAATCACCACCCAACTTCTTTTTTATCTATAAATATGCATTTTCACAATCAACTTTACCATCATCATGCATGATAATCATAGGGGAATATATATATCTATGAATCATATGTAATTTTTACAATTGCACACCACAAAAACTTACAAAAGTTACAAGTTTCATAAATATTTTTCCGAATGTTGCAATGTAACACATGCACTTCGTTGTTTTCGTATTCACAAAACATAACATGATATATATAGATAATGCTTCCCCTGGTTTCACCCACCTATATTCTTGACGAGGTGATTCTTTTACTTCATCCCCCGATGGATATACCTGAACAGATATTTACACTATAACAAAGAAAATTCATTAGCTTAATCAATATAATAAATATGAAAATCGTCATATAAGTATTTATAACTTGTTTTGATACTTATAAAGCTTAAATAAAAACTTGATTACTGAAAGCACCATGTGTACCCTTAAAGAATCTACCCACATGACGACTAACTGCACTGCTCAATGTGGTGAATCACATGGCGATTTCAACTGACGCCAACCGTGAGCCTGCTTAGATATTTCAACAACTACGCACGAAATTTACTGCATCGCAAAACATAGTGTGAAATAATCTATACTTTAAGCAACTACATGCGGAATTTTCTACATCGCATATTATATTGCTCAATACTTTAATTTTTGCACCTACGCGCAAAATTTTTTGCATCGTATTGTAGAGCAAGGTAAACTATGAATCTAAGCGACTACGTACGAAATTTTCTATATTGCCACGTAGTGCTAACTAACATATCAAATTTTTTCGATACACATGGTCTTTGAAAACCTTTTTAGTAAGTGCGTTAAGCACCAAACTTCTTTATCTTTAAAAAAAAAACCTTTAACTAAACTTTTAATATTCAAATCTTTTTTAGATGCTTTAGTCTTGATTTTTATTTTTGAATCCGATAAAAGGATCTTTTACACAAACATACAATCTTAGATTTTGAAATTCATTTCACACATTCCTTTTTGACAATACGTATTTATATTTCTACTAGAATTGAAATAGTGTAAGGGAGGGATACTTATATTGATTCCAAACTTGTCGAAGGGTTTTAATGAGTCTCCTTTGCTCCACTAGTTTGTACGTCACCTGCACAACATATTTTTACTTAGAATATGCCACAATGTGCTACACAAAGTTACACACATTGCTTTTAACATTAAAGACTCCTTACAATGCCCTTTTTTACTACAATATTCTTTTCTAGGTACTAACTTAACCGAGGCTTTCTAATTCTAGTTTTTTTGCAAAAGTTTAACTTATATACCCCTAGGAACATCCCCACGTAGTCCGTATAATTTTCATAGGCTCAGAACGAAAAGTCAAAATTTTTGAACCCCCTTTGTCAAAACGCTGTTCATAACCAATTTCGTGGCTTGTTTTGCTTCTGTTTTCACTTGGATCATCTCCTTATCTCTCACTTAGGTCCCCCGTAAAATGGTTTTGAAAAATTCCAAGTATAAGGGAGTGAAACCTATGAAATACCCCTATTTTTCAACACTTTTTGGTGCACTTTTTCACCTCACTTGCACAATAAACTCAATTCTTTCATATCTAACATTCTTTGACTCCAACATAATCAAACATATTCACCTCATGCATCAAAAAGAGGTTTTTACATGAATTCCTTTAATTTCCTTTAACTAAGCTTAATAACACTCAATTGTCTCTACACTTGGTTTTCCTCAGTTCTATCCTTTCTATTGCATTTTCTAAGCTCTATTAAACATGAATTCAAACTCAAATGGATCAAGACTTAATGAAGACACATACCCCTTCCTTGGCCGTGACCTACACACACACACACTTTACATTGCACTTTTCAACTTTTTCATTAAATTATTCTCTTAGGCATTTTATCAAACACCATAACTACAATTAAATCCACTTCCAACCATTTTTAATCAAGTCTTAAGGTTTCCTACATAAACCTCGACTTTAGTTCTTTCATAATTTCTTGTGATTCAAACTTCCTTTTTAACTACTCATGACTACAATATTGATTCACATCAAAATCTCAACAACAACACAACCAATAAACAACGCAATCCAACATCACATCATATCTTCCCAACCAACATCAAACTTAAAGAAAACTATGAAAATTAACCTTAAACTTGATTGGGTTTTGCTACTTTAGCTTGGTTTTGCTCAAAGTTTGGTTTGGAAGCTTCAAAGATGTCTTGGAAAGCTTTTGGTCTTCTTCCCCTCCTTTTTTTTTTTCTCTTTGTCGTCCACTCTCTTCTCTTTCTCTCTATTTTGATTCCTAAAAATGACTAAGTGTTGAAAGGCAATCACTTATGTTTATATAGGCTTCACTTATAAATTTGCCCTCAAAGTTTGATACTTATTTACATACTATGCTACTTTTTAAGATTTAACTAATTTGTCCTCCAATTTTGCTTAACTTCCATGGTATCCTTACTACTTTGATAATTTTCACAATTCTCATACTAGTTTATTCCAATCACACATACACATACATAGAACCATAATTTAGAACAATGACTATTTTGTCATTCTCTTAAATTTATTTTACTATTAGAATTAATTAGTTTCTAAAAACTTTGCTTGCATTCTAATATCACCCATTTGGATGATATTAATGAAGTCTAATATTCTCATCCTATTATTTAGTTTATAACACTAGAAAGTCTAAAATTGAAGATAGGGACTTACATTTTCTTCTCTCCTTATAAAAATTTTGTCCTTGAAATTTTAAACTGCTTACCTGTCTCAAACAAGTGCGAATATTGAGTACACATTTGCTCTTCTGATTTCCAAGTGGCTTCTTCCGACCCATGATCTCTCAACAACACCTTCACTAGTGGAATAATCTTGCGGTGTAATACTTGATCCCTACAATCTAGGATTTCCACTATCTACTCTTCGTAGGTCAAGTTCTCCTTTAACCGCACTGGCTGTTCTTTCAGAATGTATGAAGGATCGGCTACGTACTTGCGAAGCATAGAAATGTGGAATACATCATGAATATTTGCTAGCTCTGGTGGTAATTTCAAATGATACACTACCTCACCCACTCTTGTCAATACTTCGTATAGCCCTATATATCGTGGACTTAACTTTCCATGTTTCCCAAATCTTAAGACACCCTTCCAATGTGAGATTTGTAAGAAAACTCTATCACCACCTAAAACTCTAAATCTCTTCTTTGATTGTCCGCATAGCTATTCTGTCTGTCGCTTGCTATCTTCAACCGCTCTTTAATCACATTGATCTTTTCTGTTGTAGCTTAGACAATCTCTAAACCAATCAATCTTCTCTCACCTACTTCATCCCAACAAACTAGGGTTCTACACTTCCTGCCATACAACGCTTCATATGGCACCATGCCAATGCTGGACTGATAGCTGTTGTTATAGGCAAATTCAATTAAAGATAGGTGAATATCCCAACTTCCTTTGAACTCCATCACACATGCTCTCAACATGTCTTCAAGAGTCTAGATAGTTCTTTCAGATTGACCATCTATCTGCGGGTGAAAGGCCATATTGAAACTTAGTTTGGTGCCCATTGGTTCCTGCAGTTTTGCCCAGAATCTAGAAGTAAACCGAGGGTCTCTGTCTGACACAATAGATATTGGTGTGCCATGAAATCTCACAATTTCATCTACATATAATTGAGCCAGCTTCTCCAGGGAATAGGTATTCTTGATAGCTAGAAAATGGGTAGATTTCGTCAATCTATCAACTAACACCCAAATGGCATCATGCTCGTTCTAAGTTTGTGGAAGTCCAACCACGAAATCCATAGTGATCCTTTCCCACTTCCATTCCGGAATAGACAGAGGTTGTAATAACCCTGTTGGTTTCTGATGTTCAACTTTAATCTGCTGGCAGGTTAAACACTTGGATACGAACTCTGCTATATCTCTCTTCATTCCTTTCCACCAGTAATGGTCTTTTAGAGTCCGATATATTTTGGTACTCCTTGGATGCATGGCATATGTTGATGAGTGGGCTTCTTCTAAAATTTTTTTCTTCAATTTACACATGTCTGGCACGCATAATCATTGCCTCAGAACTAGTGTTCCATCATTTCTTATTTCGAAGCTACTTTGCTGCCCAGCTTCTAACTTACTTTTGAGCTTCATCAAGTAGGGATCTTAGGCTTGCAACTCTCTAACTTGATCAATTAACACCAGACAAACATGAAAAGCTACTAGCAAGGCACCTGAATTCGTCATCTCCAACCTGATACTCATAGATCTCAACTCTACTAACATGGGCAAGTACTCTACTTTTAGCTAGGCTAGAGAACTGGTAGGCTTTCTGCTCAGTACGTTTGCTACCACATTTGCTTTGCTAGGGTGATATTCAATTGTGTAATCATAATCTTTGATGAATTCAACAGATCATCTCTGCCTCATATTCAACTCTTTCTGGCTGAACAAGTACTGCAAACTCTTATAATCGGTGAAGATCCTGCAGGGTACTCCATATAAATAATGTCTCCATATCCGTGCGGCAAACACCACCGCTGCTAATTCTAGGTCGTGTATCGGATAGTTTGTTTCATGCTTCTTTAATTGTCTCGAAGCATAAGCTATCACTCTATCATGTTGCATCAATACACAACCCAAACCTTGCCTGGAGGCATCACAATATACTGTAAACCCATCACTTCTTGATGGAAGTGTAAGCATTGGTGCTGTGGTCAACCTCTTCTTCAACTCATCAAAACTACTCTAGCACGCATCTGACCAGATGAACTTCTCTTATTTCTTGTAAATCTGGTTAAGGAAGTAGCAATCTTCGAGAACCCTTTCATGAATTTTCTATAATAGCCAACTAAGCCTAAGAAGCTTCTAACTTCTGTTAAGTTCGTGGGCAGCTTCCAGTTGACAATAGCTTCTATCTTCTGGGGATGTACTGATATTCCTTCTACAAAAACTATATGTCCCAAAAAAGCTACTCTGTCTAGCTAAAACTGGCATTTGTTGAAATTAGCATAAAGCTAATGTTTTCTCAGCATCTGTAACACCACCCTCAAGTGCTCAGCATGCTCCTCCCGGCTACTTGAGCATACTAGGATATCATCTATAAATATGATGACAAACTTGTCCAAATAGGGCCTAAAGATTCTGTTGATTAGATCCATAAAAGTTGTTGGGGTATTAGTCAATCTGAATGGCATCACTAGAAATTCATAATGCCCGTAGCGAATCCTAAAAGCAGTCTTAGGAACATCTTTTTTACGCACCTTTAACTGATGATTCCATAACCTTAAGTCAATCTTTGAAAATACCCTGGCTCCCTGCAACTGATCAAATATGTCATCTATTCTTGGCAGTGGGTACTAATTTCTAATAATGACCCTATTGAGCTGTTGTAGTCAATGCACAAATGGAGACTTTCATCTTTCTTCTTCACAAACAATACTAGAGCTCGCCACGACGATGTACCTGACTTAACAAATCCCTTACTCAACAGTTCTTCCATCTAAACCTTTAATTCCTTTAACTCTGTGGTGCCATCCGATATGGAGTTATAGAAATGGGCTCTGTATCAGGTGCTAGTTCAATTTCAAACTCTATCTCTCTATCTAGTGGTAGCCTGGGAAGATCCTCTAGGAAGACATCAGAGAACTCACTGACCAATGGAACCTCAGCTAACTGTAACCGACCATCATCTGGTTCCACTACATAAGCTAAATATCCCTGGCATGCTTTTCGAAGCATTTTATTAGCTCGTATCACACTTACCAAGCCTGTAAGGATTATCTTCCTCACTCTACAAAAGATTACATCTGGTTCCCTAGACTTACTAAACTTGACTTCCTTTCGGTAACAGTCTACTGTAGCATGATGCTTGGATAGCCGGTTCATGCCCAAAATGACATCAAAGTCGTGAATATTCAACACTATCAAATCTGCCTCGAATTCACGACCTGATATAATAACCTTACTTTCCACATATACTTGATCTGCCACTAGTGAATCACCTATGGGAAGTGACATAATCACACTGTAGTCTACAGGACCTGTTTCTACTCTAGCTTTACCTAGAAAGTCCCCAGAAATGAAAGAATGGGTGGCTCTTAGGTCCACCAACACGTGTATTAGAATCAAATAATGAAATGGCACCTGTGACCATCTCTGGAGCTGCGTCAACCTCCTGCTACATCACTGTATATAATTTAGTTGCCTGGCTACAGGGCCTACCAAACTGTCCTCTTGGTGGCACACCCCTGCTAGGTCCACCACTGATTGGTGTTGGTACTGTAGCTCCTCTGCTCTAAGGGTCTCCCCTCTCAAGTCCATGACCCTCACTCGACTGCCCCTAAATGTCAGATTTGGCTTCTACTGGACTCGATACGACTACACTAGGACAGTCTCTCATGAAGTGACCCTCTTGATCGCATCTAAAGCATCTTATCTTGCCTATAAGACACTCGCCTAGGTGTGATCTCCCGCATATGCTGCAAATAAGCTTGTTCCTCCAACTTTGCTGGCTTCTGGACCCCCAGATGACTGAATTGAGCTCTAGTTGGTCTAAGCCCTCTGACCTTGCTTCCGACTGACAAATCCGAAAGGCTTCAGTTTGCTCTTGGCCATCTTGCTTGATCCTCCATGCTGACTGCCGATCCAGCTACGTTTTTGACAAATTGCTATTTTAGCATTGGGATTGTTTCTGCACTTCGCTCAACTTTGGTGGCTGCCTCCACCAACTCCCCATATCTAGTATGCACTGTCGAAGTCACATATGTCCTGATCCTCGAACTCAACCCTACTGTGAACCGATTTATCTTTTGTTCTTCATTTTCGGCAACATAGGGAACAAGACGAACTAACTCTGAGAACTTCTTCTCGTACTTTGTCACTATAAGAGTCCCTGCTCAAATCATAAGAACTCTTCGATCTTGACATCTTTATAGCTTTTAGGAAAGAACTTATCTGTGAACTCTTTCTTAAAGTCGACCCAAGAGACTCCATCTGGGTGCGCTCTCTGATGCGCTCTCCACCAGTCTTTTGCACGATCCTTAAGGAGGAAAGCTGAAAAAGTCATCATCTGTTCCTCTGAGCAACCCATAACCTGGAATATCTCTTCATTAGTCTCCAACCATGACAATGCATGCTTGGGCTCCCATGTACCATTGTAAGGCTTGGCGCCTAGTTTGCAGGCGCGCTTTATCGATAACCCTATCTCTTGCGGTTGCTGGAGTGCCGCTGCTAATATCTGTGCCATCTGTTCCATATTTCCTAGCACAGACTCTGATCCTACAGGCTGTGATGGCTCTGGATGTGAGGCACTGGCCGATGCATTAACGGACTTGTCAACCTACTCTCTCTCAGGTGTGGGTGCCTCCGCGGTTGCCTTCTTGTCCTTATGCGACCGCGACGCTGCATAATTCTATATTATACCAATTAGGCATAGAAATCAAGTTAGAATACTAACAATGCATGAAATAACTCTGAAACTCATGTAGTGTTCAAACTTTAAGCTTTATAACTTATGCAATTCCCATGCATAACTCATGCATAATTCATGCATCTATTATCTCATGCTTCATGCATAACTAGCTTTCAAGTACTTTTTAAACTTTATCTCAAAACTTTACAAAACCGGGCTCTAATACCAACTTGACAAGACCCGAACCAGATTTTCGCTAGGCTCTTATCTAGAAGGTCTTGCTGGGCACTCCAACGAATCTCTTATAACCCCACTCACGGCCAAGAGAGATCCATGGAGCGAACCTCTAAAATGCTTTGCCTGTTCACTTTACTTTAACTATATCAATTTCTATTTTTTTTTTTAAAAAAAGTTAGGTTGGTGTACATTTTTCGAATTCGATTTAAAACAATTTTTAATAAAATTTTGACAGCATAATGACTGTATTTTGAAGGTTTCCAAAATTTTCTGGCAATAAAATGCACTTCGAACTATTCTCAATCACCACCCAACTTCTTTTTTATCCACAAACATGCATTTTCACAATCAACTTTACCACCATCATGCATGATAATCATAGGGGAATATATATTTATGTATTATATGTAATTTTTACAATTGCACACCACAAAAGCTTACAAAAGTTACAAGTTTTAAAAATATTTTTCCAAATGTTGCAATGTAACACATGCACTTCATTGTTTTCGTATTCATAAAACATAACATGATATATATAGATAACGCTTCCGTTGGTTTCGCCCACCTATATTTTTGACGAGGTGATTCTTTTACTTCATCCCCCGATGGATATACCTGAACAGATATTTACACTATAACAAAGAAAATTTGTTAGTTTAATGAGTATAATTAATATGTAAATTGTCGTATAAGTATTTATAACTTGTTTTGATACTTATAAAGCTTAAATTAAAACTTTATTACTAAAAGCACCATGTGTACCCTTAAAGAATCTAACCACACGACGACTAACTACGCTGCTCAATGTGCTGAATCACGTGGCGATTTCAACTGACGCCAACCGTGACCCTGCTCGGATATTTTAACAACTACGTGCGGAATTTATGCACTGCAAAACATAGTGTGAAATAATCTATACTCTAAGCAACTATATATGGAATTTTCTGCATCGTATATTATATTGCTCAATACTTTAACTTTTGTAACTACGTGCAGAATTTTCTGCATCGCATCGCAGAGTAAGGTAAACTATGAATCTAGGCGACTAAATATGAAATTTTTTGTATCATAAACATAGTGCTAAAAATCTGAGAATCTTAGCAACTACGAGTGAAATTTTCTACATCGCCACGTAGTGCTAATTAACATATAAAATTTTTTGATACACATGGCCTTTGAAAACCTTTTTAGGAAGTGCGTTAAGCACCAAACTTTTTTATCTTTTAAAAAAAAAACCTTTAACTAAACTTTTAATATTCAAATCTTTTTGAGATGCTTTAGTCTCGATTTTCATTTCTGAATCCGATATAAGGATATTTTACACAAACATATAAACTTAGATTTAGAAATTTATTTCACACATTCCTTTTTTACAATACGTATTTATATTTCGACTAGAATTGAAATAGTGTAAGAGAGGGATACTTACATTGATTCCAAACTTGTCAGAGGGCTTTAATGAGTCTCCTTTACTCCACTAGTTTGTACGTCACCTGCACAACATATTCTTGCTTAAATATGCCACAATGTGCTACACAGAGTTACACACATTGCTTTTACCATTAAAGACTCCTTACAATACATTTTTTTACTACAATCTTCTTTTCTAGGTTCTAATTTAACCGAGGCTTTCTAATTCCAATTTCTTTGCAAAAGTTTAACTTATATACTCCTAGGAACATCCCCACACAATCCGTATAATTTTATAGGCCCGGAACGAAAAGTCAAAATTTTCGAACCCCCTTTGATAGAACCCTATTTATAGCCCATTCCGTGGGGTTTTTGCTTCCATTTTTTCTTGGATCATCTCCCTATCTCTCACTTAGGTCTGCCGTAAAATGGTTTTAAAAAATTCCAAGTATAGGGGGGTGAAACCTATGAAATACCTCTATTTTTCAACACTTTTTGGTGCACGTTGTCACCTCACTTACACAATAAACTCAATTCTTTCATATCTAACATTCTTTCACTCCAATATAATCAAATATATTCACCTCATGCATCAAAAAGAGGTTTTTACATGAATTCCTTTAATGTCCTTCAACTAAGCTTAATAACACTCAATTGTCTCTACACTTGGTTTTCCTCAATTCTATCCTTTCTATTGCATTTTTTAAGCTCTAATAAACATAAATTCAAGGGATCAAGACTCAATGAAGACACATGCCCCTTCCTTGGCCGTGACCTACACACACACACTTTACATTGTACTTTTCAACTTTTTCATTAAATTACTCTTTTAGGTATTTTATCAAACACCATAACTACAATTAAATCCACTTCCAACCATTTTTAATCAAGTCTTAGAGTTTCCTACATAAACCTTGACTCTAGTTCTTTCATAATTTCTTGTGATTTGAACTTCCTTTTTAACTACTCATGACTACAATATTGATTCACATTAAAATCTCAACAACAACACAACCAGTAAATAACCCAATCCATCATCACATCATATCTTCACAACCAACATCAAACTTAAAGAAAACTAACCTTAAGCTTGATTGAGTTTTGCTATTTTAGCTTGGATTTGCTCAAAGTTTGGTTTGGAAACTTCAAAAATGGCTTGGAAAGCTTTTGGTCTTCTTCCCCTCTTTTTTTTTTTTTTTTCTCTTTGCCGTCTACTCCCTTCTCTTTCTCTCTATTTTGATTCCTAAAAATGACTAAGTGTTGGAAGGCAATTACTTATGCATATATAAGCTTCACTTATAAATTTGTCCTCAAAGTTTGATACTTATTTACATACCATGCCACTTTTTAATATTTAACTAATTTGTCCTCCAATTTTGCTTAACTTCCATGGTATCCTTACTACTTTGATAATTTTCACAATTCCCACACTAGTTTATTTCAATCACACCTACACATACATAGAACTGTAATTTAGAATAATGACTATTTTGCCTTTCTCTTAAATTTATTTTACTATTAGAATTAATTAGTTTATAAAACTTTGCTAGCATTCTAATATCACTCATTTGGATGATATTAATGAATTCTAACATTCTCATCCTATTATTTAGCTTATAACACTAGAAAGTCTAAAATCAAAGATAGGGGCTTACACTTTAAACCGTCTAGTTGTAACATTTGATTTCGCCAGTTTAAAATATATTTTATTTATTTTTACATTTTAGAACCACTAACAAGTAAAATTTTTCCCTTTTTTGCACATTAAATCTATATTTAACTCTTTTTCAAAAAAAGTTAAATAAATAAATGTTTATAAAATACAGTGGGCAAGCTTGGCTGTTAATTGATTTTGGCAATTTTTTGTTCATGGATGACAAAATCACATTCATACACAACTTATAGGAAAAAATAATTAATAATAAATTGATACATACATTTTTTATTAAAGAGGATATTAATTTAGGGATGGACATTTTCCAATTCGAAATATAATTTTTCAATCCAAGGTTAGGTTGATTGGGTTGAACATTACTTAAAATATCGAAAAGCTTCCAATGATTACAAATAATATTCATAATATTATATTATCTCATATAGATTTAAATATTGTAAATAATGATTACAATTGAAGGTTCAGTTTATAAGACGAGTACAAATAAGAACACTTTATTAAGTTATCGAGTTGAACATTACTGGAAATTCGAAAAGTTTTTAATGATTATAAATAACATTCGTAATATTATATTATCACATATAAATTCAAATATTATAACTAACGATTACAACTAAATGTTCAATTATTTATAAAATGAGTACAAATAAAGATAGTCTATAAAGTTATTATTAAAAAAATTTTAAAAAAATTAATCCAAAATGTCAATCCATAAAACACAAAGGTAAAATAACAACAACAACAACAACAACAACAACACATGTAGCCATCCTTGATCATCATCCTTATCAAGCATTCTTCAAGAGAGAAGAGAAAATATGGGATTTAGAAAATGTTGTGTCCAAGACGCTTGGGTTCATAGAAGCATAAGCAAGCAATTCAGGATCACGTTCAAACAAGTACATGTCTTCTTTAGTAAGAGTTACCCATGCCTCGATTGATCCATCACCCTTCCTTGTGTCAATCATTAACATCCCTTTGGTATTTGCACTTGGAAACATTACCCAAACTGGCCTTCCCCACCCAAAATCTATATCATACAGTGAAATGTTGCACAAAGATGTGCACGTATAGAATTCTATATCAGGCCCTGTCGTCATACTTGCTATGTCTTTGTAACACTTGGTCACAACTAGCGAAGCATCCTTTTCTGAAAGCAATTTCATGTAGTTTTTACCAAACAACTGTATTTTCTCCCTCAGCTCGCAAACCAGGCCTTGTAATTCCGCCTTGCTCTCATCCTTTTGAGCAATATAGATACCGATGAGGTTCCCAAAGGAGTTATTCGGCAGTTTTGGAGATGTCCTCTGACGGATGTTCACGGCATGAGTTAACACTGATGGCCTCGAGGAACCCGAATTTGATCTCATTACGTTCAATGCGCATTTCCAGATGAACGCAGTGACTGCCTCTATTCTCGATGGTCGATCCACATTTGGGCTGCTAGCTGCCACCTTGAGGGCCGCAATTTTGGAGGCCTCGAACACTAACCTCTTTTTAAGCAACTTCTCTTTTTCAAACTTAACAACCTGAATCGAAAGAGGGAATTTCATGGGTGGAAATAAAGTTGTTGCGTTATATAAGGGGACCACCATTGCCTCGTTGGCACGCATTGTCTTGGTCGCCCAACACTTCATAAACGTGCCTAGTGTGGTCCCATCACATAGTTTATGAGAGATGGATAAACCAATAGCAACACCACCGCAATCAAAAGAGCTTACTTGAACGAGTGTAAGGAAACCACCTCTAATAGCTTCTGTGGATTCGATGTCAATAGCGATAAGCTGTGTAAGTTCTTCATTATTTGGTTTTTCAAGAAAATGTGACATGGAACTGGCTACTTGTGCTTCAACGTAAAGTGCTCCACAGTCACTACAATCAATCATGATGTTATCTTTTAATTCTCCGGCTAATGGGTAGTATAAAGTCAATGAATCAGATAACGATTTCTTAAGTTGTTGGGATCTCTCAGAGAAACAGACACTACCACTAGAGGAGTAGAAGAAAATCAAAGAAGCATAAACTGGAGGCATGAGTTGATCAATGGCAGAGAGCTTGAAGTTTCTTAAGCCTTTTGGGGTTGGAAAAGATGGTTTTATGGTTTCTCTCGAAATGATTTCAACTTTCATTTTTTGTTGGTTATCAGATAATGTAAACTCAATTGGCCAACTTCACTCGTCCCCTGTACTATAAGCCTAGCTTTTATTATTCTTAATAACTAAAATAGTAAAGTATTTTCATATCAAACTTTTTGAAGCATTTTCGACCGAATCGAAAAATATAAATGTTGAGAACCTCCATCGAAAAGTGCGAGTCAAAAATAAGTGAACGACGAGTTAATTTAGGAAATGGTCTAATTTAGAAATTAATTAATTAGGATTTATTATTTATTATTATATATTTTATTTCTTTCTATTAAATTAAAATGATTTCTATTTAGGATTTGATATTCTTTCATTTTTGGATTTGATATTATTTCTTTTTATGATTTAATATTATTATCATTTATAAATTGATATTAGTGGAAATTAGAAGAAACAACCATCCTAAAAGATGAATTTTTTTTTTATCCACTATTTTTCTAAGAAAAAATTATTTTTGACCCCTCAAACAAATCAATTCAACCATATACCCAAATTATCTATATTGCCCCTACCACAATTTTACCCATAAACCCCAAATTAAATTTTTTTTTTATAAAAAAAAAACAAAGTTTACAATTACAAAACTACCTGGGTATATATACAGGGTGAAGAAATCAATCCCACCCTCATTTCCATCAATTTCAAAACTTTATCATCGATTTGTTTTGTGTTCAATACTCGATTGTAATCCAACAAGCCATTTCCATCGTCTTCGGCCTTCTCATTCTATTGTCGACCTTGCCAGACCTTATCTGACCACCAGCTAGCTTGTTAGCTAGTTCACCTCCTCCATTGGCCAAGGTATACGAAGTTTGGATTCCATTTCAAAATTTATGATTTTTTTAATTTTATTTTGTGATTTTTAGATTTTTTTTTTTTTTTTTTGGGTTATGTTATGGATATTGAGTAATGATGATTATGATCAAACTATACTAGATTTAATTGGATTTGGCTTCAAAAATGAAGGATTCCCGTAAGAGCAGCGTTATTGTCTTTGACAAGATGAACTAGTTTTAAGTGGAATGTTGGAACCGGTGAATAACATTCACCGGTTCATCGATTTCAACATCCCATTAAAAAAACAATTATACAACGTTTGGCTTCCGTTTGAAAATTTGTAATTTTTTTATTTTGTTTTGCGATTTTTAGATTTGTTTTGTGTTAAAGATTGAGCAAAAAAGTCGAGAGAAATAGGTATGTAAGTTGATATTTTCATGGTATTTTTATGGGTTTTCATGGTGGAATGATAAAGTGGTGTGTTTGTGGAATTTTTGGTGTGATTAGAGGTTGATTGTCCTTTATTTGAGGTTGGAATTGAAAGGAGATACAAAGAAAGTGGTGTAGCAAGCAAACTAGTTAGGTGAGTTAGGGTTTTAAGTCATTTTTTCAAGTGAACTTGAATTAAATTGATTATAGGGCATTAGATTACTCTTGGAATGGATTTGATGTGATTAATTATCATGAAAGTGGAAAAATAAGATTGGATGACCATGGTGTGTATTCGACAAAGAGAAGGTTGGTATGTCTTTGAATTGATTTTGGTGGTTTGATGTAATTACATGATGTTTGACATGCTTTTAAGTTGATATGTATCAATGGAATGAAAAGAAAAAGCTTGTGTATGGTGGATGTGTAAATTAAGCTAAGAAGGGTATGTTGGCATTCAAATGACCTTTTAATTATTTTGATGTATTTTTATAAATTTATGCATGTGAGTAAGTGATCTTGAATCAAGAAAATGAAAGGAAATGAATGTGGTGATAACTGTGTTAGTTTGTGACAACTTTGCAGTTTAATGTGAACATAATGCTTTAAGTTGAAAATGGGTAAATAAATGCTAGTTTTAAGTAATTAGATGGTGAATTCTAATCTAGAATATGTATTGTAGATGAAAAGCAAGCTAAAGAATCAAGGGAGGTTAATTGAAGGAAAACTAGTAGCTTGTGGGCCACGTGAATGGAAAATATATTTTATGAATCGTTAAATACCTATTTTGCCATTTTATGGCATTTATGATGTTGATAATGCAAATTTGAGATGAAAATGATTTCCTTTGAAGATATTGGTTTATGGAAATTTTATGTATTTGCTTAAAAGAGATATGTTTTATGCATGAAAGATTTGAAATGATGATGCTCATATTTTAGTGATTTTATGCAATATGTTTCATGATATCAAATTTATGGAATGAATGTATTCAATTTTGAGTATATGGAAGAGAAAATCTTTTCAAATGCCAATGGCCCACCCCATGTTACATGTTATGGACTTATGGATTATGATTTAGATTTGGTTAGTATATCTCATATATGTATGGCAAATGTTAGGAGGGCATACCACTAACATTGGGAGGATTGAGTTAGTCGATCGAGTCATGTCGCCCTCTACATGTGTGGGGTATTATCTCACTCGCGTATGCGATGCAGAAAATTCCGCTGCGTGTTTGTGAGATGTCTCATGTATATTGTCACGATGAGCGTCGCTAATCGAATCGCCACATGACCATGTTATGATAGCTTCTATGGGTTCCATTGGTGCAGTTTTAGCAAGGAAAGGAAATGTTAAAATCTTATACAACAATTGAAATATTACTATGTCTTTATACATGAAGCCTAGTTTTAAAGATTTCCCATAAATTTATTGAAGTTTATGATTTCAATCACGAAAATGTTAAGAAATAACATAAATTCTTTTAAAAGTGTTTTTGGAAGGAAATTTAAAAGAAACATTTTTAATAGAAAAATCATAGCACTCACTGAGCTTTTTAACTCACTATTTTTTGTTTTATATTTTATGAAAAACCTCCCTAAGTGTAGGAACTAACAGTCTGGGTGCTCGCTCTCCCACCTTAGATTAGGTGGGTTGGCTATGGATGATGTTCTATGGATGTTCCGTGAAGTCGCACTTCGCACATTTTGTTTCAATTGAAAATTGATATATGCACATGATTTTGATTGTAAAGAATTTTATGAATTTTACCACGTTTGTGGTAATGTGATGTAATCGTGCAAATGAAACGATTTGATGCTTTTGTATATGCACTATGTAATTATTTGGGTTATGATAAAATATTTTTTATTTTATGCATGAAATTATGCTTTGAAAATTGAAATGATTTTGTTGAAATAGATCTATTGTGACTAGGTGATGGTTTTGATATGGACAGGAGGTCCAACATGGTAATGGAGAATGTTGTTTGAAATATTGAAGTGTTTTTGAATTGCTTTCAGGTGATTTAAAATTATAGAAAACCTTGAAAAATAGTCGTTGTACTGTCAAAATTTTTAGAAAACCTAAATTATGGAAATGATTTGATAATTTATATGCTTATGAAATGATTTAAGTTTAAGGGTCTACTCCATATTGTCCTTTTAATGATGCTAGCTAAAGTCCAGAAGGGTTTCGTGGAGTGCCTGATAGGATCACGGGAGCTCTGAAGAGCTTTGAAAAGGGAAATTCGAGAAGAGTCTCATCATGAAGCATCTCAAAGACAACAACTTTGCCAATCGGTTTTTAAATGGGATGTTGAAACTAGTGAATAACATTCACCATTTTTCAACATCCTACTTAAAAACCAATCCATTTAATAAATTTAAATTAGTAATAGGAAATTAATTTATGAATAATTAAATTAAATTAAATTAGTAATTGAACAGAATTAAATTAGTAGTAATTAATTATATTGTAAATGAAATAAATTAAATTAACTAAATAAAAAATTAATTTAGTAAATTTTTTAAATAAAGTAAAAGACAATGTAAGATTATAAAAAAATTGCAAAAGGTAATTTTTAATTAAATATAAACCAAAAATTAAATTGATGATTAAATAAACTAAACTAATTAAATTAGTTGAGATAAAAAAAATTAAACGAATGTAATTAGAGTAAAAATTATTTAAATTAAAAATATGAAAATAAAATTATATTAGTCAAAAATGAAAATAAAGAAGTTGTATTAATTTTTGTAATTAATTACAATTTTTATTAAAGTCTTGCCAGCCGCCTGCTGTTTTTCTTTCCTATAGATGCAATTCAATTATATAAATAGTTTGCAAATTGCTTGGTAAAATAATTGCAGTTGTTACTAGATGAGGTTTGTACCAACAATTCATAAAAGAGTACCCGTTCGCACATATAATTTGATACCCAACAATAATATGATTGCTTTTGCTGTGACATTAGGGTTTTTTGTGAGAGAGGTGGTGGTCCATAATGGTCGCCATGATGAGATGTGATGATGGGCCTCGTCCTTATACCTCTATTTCCATACTATCAGTAGCCCGCCAACAACCCCACAGTAGCCTTCCAGAGTATATTTGGTCAAACTGAAAGATTTCTATGAAACTAAGTCGTTTTGTTTTGCTATAAATCTTTTAGAAAACTATGTTGAAAACGGAAACTGGTGGGAAATTTTTTTTTTCACTTTTTAACAATTCTTTTACAAATCGATTTTATAAAAAAAATTTGACAGCATAACGGCTATATTTTCGACTATGCCACCTTGTAAAATTTATAAAAATTTCTATACACTTCTAATAACATTCAAATCTCAACTTCTGGGCTTCAGACCCTTTTCAATTCAAATCACAAGCAATCCCAAACATGCAATTTAAATTCTGAAATAATTTTAAAAAATCAAACACAAGTCATGCATATATTTACGTTTATACAATTTCCATATATATATATATATAATGAATGAATATAATTTATAAAACCATCTGTAGCGGGTACCAACTGGTACCATAAGTTTATAAAACATTTCCATATTTATTGTTTTCCGTCATGAAATCCATACTTCATGTAAGCTTTCAAAAATTCTGCGAGCTCAGTCTTCACTTCTGGTAGCAGGTCTCTACCCACTTTCACACATCTCTCCGGGTCTACCTCGCTGACCTGCACGTCTTCTAGCTCTTCAACAGGTCTCGCGGCCCTATCTGGGTCTACCTCGTGAGGATCGAGGTCGGTGCTCACCCCTGCTTCAGAGACCGCTTGAGGTTGGCCACCTGAGACCACATTTACCTTCCTTCCTCGGACCCCCATTTTCATGGCGTCTTCATAACATTGCCTGACCAGCTGCTGTTCTCCCTTGACACAGCCTATCCCGTTAGGAGTGGGGAATTTAACTGTCAGTGTCCTGGTGGAAGTGACCATATCCAGCTCGTTCATCGAAGGTCGTCCCAGGACCACGTTGTATGCCGACGGACTGTTGATGATTAGGAAGTCAGTAAAGGCTGTAGCTTGCCGGCCCTACTCTCCAAGGGTGAGAGGTAGTCTGATCTGGCCAACCGGTATCACTGCATCTCCTGTGAAGCCGTAGAGGGGTTCTGGTGAAGGCATCAACTGCTCAGCTTCCAACCCATCTGATTATAGCAATCCTTGTACATGACATTGACCGAGCTGCCAGTGTCGATCATTATTCTCCATACTTTGACATTACTGATCTGGGCCCGGATTACAACTGCATCATTGTGGGGCCAGCGTACTCCTTTCGCGTCCTCTTCTGTGAACACAATGCTATCCAAGGACATCTTGGCCCTTTTGGCGGGCCCCTCAGCTCCTCCGTATTCTGCCAGCAGGGTATGGTTGGCCTCCCTGATGTACTTCCGATGCGACCTGTTTGAAGTACCTGCCACATGAGGCCCACCATAAATAGAAAAAATCGTCCTTACCGTGGGCTCGCGCTCGGGTTCCGGAGCTCACTGAGGCTGCTGGTCTTGGCCCTGAGGTCGTTGATATTGAGGTCGTCTCCTCACGGGCTGCACAACATACTTTCCTAGGCGGCCTCGCCTTATCAACTCTTCGATGGCATCTTTTAATTGCCAACAGTCTGACGTATTGTGCCCGTTCTCGTTGTGGTAGGTATAGTACTTCTTCGGGTCCCGACACCGGTTGGGCATTCCTATCGGGGGTGGCTTCCCGAAATTCTCCCTGTTCCTTTCCTTGGCGAAGATTCTGTCCTGCCTGTCTGATAGCATGCTATAGCTTTCATATCGACCCTGATACCGAGGTCGCTCCCTCCTCGGCCCAGGTTTCACTCGCTTCGCCACCACATGGGTAGATTGATGCCTTTGCTCTCCTGGCTTGTCCCCATCGTGGCTCTTCCTCTTCTCGCGGTGGGAACTGCTAGCTTCACCCCGATGACTGCTGGGCTTCTTAGCTCCAAAGGCTTCCTCCCATCTGATCTCCTTGGCAGCCCTTTCATAAAACTCTCCCAGATCCTTCACCGGGGACTTATAGATGCTTTCATATAATTTCCCGTCTTTTCTGAGCCCTGCAGAAATGGCTGTCAGAATACTCTCGTTTGAGGGGGTTTCCACATTACTCACCTCTTCTCTGAATAGAGTGATGTAATCCTTCAGGGACTCGTTTTGCCTTTGGAAGATGGTGGCGAGGTGGCAGGTGGGCGCGAGCTGCTTCCTTAAGGCCTTGTATTGATCTAGGAACTTCTTCTGACATTCACTCGAGCTCCTAACGCTACGGGCTGGAAGGTCTTTAAACCAAGCTCGCGGGGCATCCCCTAGAGTAGCTGGGAACACCCGGCATTTCGCTAATAGGTCGTCTGTCTGGAGATCCATCTGTACATTGAAGGCGTCCATATGGTCGTATGGGTCAGTCCTACCGTTGTACGGAGGGATATTGGGGAGTTTAAACTTTGCTGGCAGGGGTACTGTTTCGATCTCCCGGGTGAACGGTACCCTGCGATCCTCTCGCTCTTCCTTGTTCTGGCCTCCAGGTCGTGCCTCCAACTGCCGGACCCTTTGCAATAATTCCTCTACCATCGGGTCTTGAGTTAGAGATCGTCGGCTGGGGTTCCATTCACTTGTGCTCTCCTGCTCCCCCAAGGGACGGTCCCGTGATCTGTTTTCCTCTCTGAGGGCTCCTACACGCCTGGGAGCCCCCCGCAGCTCGGGCTCATGACCTGCACGGGGCTCACGAGCTCGTTCCTGCCTTCGACTTCCTTCCACTTGCCGATCGCCCTCGGAGTTCACCCTTACCTCATTATCATTGGGGCGAGGTGAGATTTCTCGCTCCCGGTTTCGTCTCCTGGCTCTCCTTGGGTTTAGATTTGAGGAGCGAGCTGATCCTTCTGTCAGCGACCTGTCCTTTGCAGCTATTCCCTCTGGGGTTGGGATCTCTTCTGAAGGTTGACGGTGAGCTCTCCCAGGTGGTGCGGCCTCCACCCACCTTTGCATAGTATGGGCTTGGACTTCTACCAACGCTCTGATCGTCGTTGTCAACTCCCTAATTGTATCTTCCAGAGCTCGCTGGCGCTGCTACCATTCCTGAGCGACCTCATCTCTGGAAGGCGAGGCGCCCTACTGGTCTCCTTGAACTTCAGGTTGCTCATCTGCCACTCCGACATTCCTCATGGTCTTGATTCTGGTCATAGTGAACAAACGTGAGCAAATATAGAATAATGGACTGGCGAAGGATTATCAGGTCGCTGTTGGGCCCTCATTCTAGCGCCAAAAGATGTTGACGTCCGGAAACGGTCAACCTAGAGAGTCTAGGGCCCAGACTGCGAACAAGGTAATTAAGGAACAGTTACGGCGTTGGGTATGCGATAAATGAGGTTTAAATGAAGTTTTAAGGTTGGTGAAACTCAATTAAGGCGAGGGACTGTTGGTTGTGGCAGTTGGGTAGATGCAATCAGATGAGCAATGAAGATAGGAGGAAGAAGGATGCAACACATAAGGAGTTTTACGTGGTTCGGCGGCTGCGCCTACATCCACGGCCACTCTGAGGTCAAAATCCGGCAGAGTGACAGTTCTCTAGTATTTCCAACCTGTCCTCTACAGTAAAGGTCTCCCCTGTTTATATATTGAGGGGAGAGATACAAAGAGAGTAATAAAAAATATTAAAATAAAGTACAGGTGATGATTACTTCAACTAACCCTGACACAGCCATGCTGTCTTAAATGTGGGATCATCATTCCTCCTTACATGCGCACGTCTGCATTTAATGCTCCTGGAGAAGTCTTCTCTTCATTAAATGCAGAGCCGTTGCATTAAATGCATCTTGGTAATGGTGTAAACAGTCTCTGGCGGGAAATCATGGGAGTAGATGACTTCGTGGACTTGCTACACACGATATCTCCTGAATAAACTCTCTG
>CM034473.1:3722730-3780974 GCA_019925255.1 Litchi chinensis | reverse complement strand
CCTCGCTGACCTGCACGTCTTCTAGCTCTTCAACAGGTCCCGCGGCCCTATCTGGGTCTACCTCGTGAGGATCGAGGTCGGTGCTCACCCCTGCTTCAGAGACCGCTTGAGGTTGGCCACCTGAGACCACATTTACCTTCCTTCCTCGGACCCCCATTTTCACGGCGTCTTCATAACATTGCCTGACCAGCTGCTGTTCTCCCTTGACACAGCCTATCCCATTAGGAGTGGGGAATTTAACTGTCAGTGTCCTGGTGGAAGTGACCATATCCAGCTCGTTCATCGAAGGTCGTCCCAGGACCACGTTGTATGCCGACGGACTGTTGATGATTAGGAAGTCAGTAAAGGCTGTAGCTTGCCGGCCCGACTCTCCAAGGGTGAGAGGTAGTCTGATCTGGCCACCGGTATCACTACATATCATCACTGTGCTCCTGTGAAGCCGTAGAGGGGTTCTGGTGAAGGCATCAACTGCTCAGCTTCCAACCCATCTGATTATAGCAATCCTTGTACATGACATTGACCGAGCTGCCAGTGTCGATCATTATTCTCCATACTTTGACATTACTGATCTGGGCCCGGATTACAACTGCATCATTGTGGGGCCAGCGTACTCCTTTCGCGTCCTCTTCTGTGAACACAATGCTATCCAAGGACATCTTGGCCCTTTTGGCGGGCCCCTCAGCTCCTCCGTATTCTGCCAGCAGGGTATGGTTGGCCTCCCTGATGTACTTCCGATGCGACCTGTTTGAAGTACCTGCCACATGAGGCCCACCATAAATAGAAAAAATCGTCCTTACCGTGGGCTCGCGCTCGGGTTCCGGAGCTCACTGAGGCTGCTGGTCTTGGCCCTGAGGTCGTTGATATTGAGGTCGTCTCCCACGGGCTGCACAACATACTTTCCTAGGCGGCCTCGCCTTATCAACTCTTCGATGGCATCTTTTAATTGCCAACAGTCTGACGTATTGTGCCCGTTCTCGTTGTGGTAGGTATAGTACTTCTTCGGGTCCCGACACCGGTTGGGCATTCCTATCGGGGGTGGCTTCCCGAAATTCTCCCTGTTCCTTTCCTTGGCGAAGATTCTGTCCTGCCTGTCTGATAGCATGCTATAGCTTTCATATCGACCCTGATACCGAGGTCGCTCCCTCCTCGGCCCAGGTTTCACTCGCTTCGCCACCACATGGGCAGATTGATGCCTTTGCTCTCCTGGCTTGTCCCCATCGTGGCTCTTCCTCTTCTCGCGGTGGGAATTGCTAGCTTCACCCCGATGACTGCTGGGCTTCTTAGCTCCAAAGGCTTCCTCCCATCTGATCTCCTTGGCAGCCCTTTCATAAAACTCTCCCAGATCCTTCACCGGGGACTTATAGATGCTTTCATATAATTTCCCGTCTTTTCTGAGCCCTGCAGAAATGGCTGTCAGAATACTCTCGTTTGAGGGGGTTTCCACATTACTCACCTCTTCTCTGAATAGAGTGATGTAATCCTTCAGGGACTCGTTTTGCCTTTGGAAGATGGTGGCGAGGTGGCAGGTGGGCGCGAGCTGCTTCCTTAAGGCCTTGTATTGATCTAGGAACTTCTTCTGACATTCACTCGAGCTCCTGACGCTACGGGCTGGAAGGCTTTAAACCAAGCTCGCGGGGCATCCCCTAGAGTAGCTGGGAACACCCGGCATTTCGCTAATAGGTCGTCTGTCTGGAGATCCATCTGTACATTGAAGGCGTCCATATGGTCGTATGGGTCAGTCCTACCGTTGTACGGAGGGATATTGGGGAGTTTAAACTTTGCTGGCAGGGGTACTGTTTCGATCTCCCGGGTGAACGGTACCCTGCGATCCTCTCGCTCTTCCTTGTTCTGGCCTCCAGGTCGTGCCTCCAACTGCCGGACCCTTTGCAATAATTCCTCTACCATCGGGTCTTGAGTTAGAGATCGTCGGCTGGGGTTCCATTCACTTGTGCTCTCCTGCTCCCCCAAGGGGACGGTCCCGTGATCTGTTTTCCTCTCTGAGGGCTCCTACACGCCTGGGAGCCCCCCGCAGCTCGGGCTCATGACCTGCACGGGGCTCACGAGCTCGTTCCTGCCTTCGACTTCCTTCCACTTGCCGATCGCCCTCGGAGTTCACCCTTACCTCATTATCATTGGGGCGAGGTGAGATTTCTCGCTCCCGGTTTCGTCTCCTGGCTCTCCTTGGGTTTAGATTTGAGGAGCGAGCTGATCCTTCTGTCAGCGACCTGTCCTTTGCAGCTATTCCCTCTGGGGTTGGGATCTCTTCTGAAGGTTGACGGTGAGCTCTCCCAGGTGGTGCGGCCTCCACCCACCTTTGCATAGTATGGGCTTGGACTTCTACCAACGCTCTGATCGTCGTTGTCAACTCCCTAATTGTATCTTCCAGAGCTCGCTGGCGCTGCTACCATTCCTGAGCGACCTCATCTCTGGAAGGCGAGGCGCCCTACTGGTCTCCTTGAACTTCAGGTTGCTCATCTGCCACTCCGACATTCCTCATGGTCTTGATTCTGGTCATAGTGAACAAACGTGAGCAAATATAGAATAATGGACTGGCGAAGGATTATCAGGTCGCTGTTGGGCCCTCATTCTAGCGCCAAAAGATGTTGACGTCCGGAAACGGTCAACCTAGAGAGTCTAGGGCCCAGACTGCGAACAAGGTAATTAAGGAACAGTTACGGCGTTGGGTATGCGATAAATGAGGTTTAAATGAAGTTTTAAGGTTGGTGAAACTCAATTAAGGCGAGGGACTGTTGGTTGTGGCAGTTGGGTAGATGCAATCAGATGAGCAATGAAGATAGGAGGAAGAAGGATGCAACACATAAGGAGTTTTACGTGGTTCGGCGGCTGCGCCTACATCCACGGCCACTCTGAGGTCAAAATCCGGCAGAGTGACAGTTCTCTAGTATTTCCAACCTGTCCTCTACAGTAAAGGTCTCCCCTGTTTATATATTGAGGGGAGAGATACAAAGAGAGTAATAAAAAATATTAAAATAAAGTACAGGTGATGATTACTTCAACTAACCCTGACACAGCCATGCTGTCTTAAATGTGGGATCATCATTCCTCCTTACATGCGCACGTCTGCATTTAATGCTCCTGGAGAAGTCTTCTCTTCATTAAATGCAGAGCCGTTGCATTAAATGCATCTTGGTAATGGTGTAAACAGTCTCTGGCGGGAAATCATGGGAGTAGATGACTTCGTGGACTTGCTACACACGATATCTCCTGAATAAACTCTCTGGTTAGATAGGTAATGCATGCTGGAGAGATGCCGACGTGGCCGGGGAGAGGAGGCTGGGTGGTCTGGGGGTTCCTGAGAGTTCGCGACCTGGACGGCCTCGCGAGCTCGATGAGCTAACGACGTGGGCAGGAGGCCTGCTTGGGAGGTCCGAAAGCTATTGCGATCTCGCGGCCTGGACGGCCTCATGAGCTGGACCAGCAACTGCTGATCCGATCTTGGGCCTTCTGGGCCCTTGCCTCTGTCCGAATATATAAGGCTTATATTGGCCCATTTAGGCACAATGAGAAAATGGGTATAACAATAGTTATTTGTAATTATTTCGTTATATAATTGAATTATATATTATGATCACATCATTTAAATCTTTAATTGAGTTGTATTTGTACTATGAATGTATAAGAATTAAAGATTTTAGGCAGTTTGCCTTGAGAATAAGTTGTTTTAAAAGATTGAGCAAAAGTATGTTACTACGCCTATGGTTTACCTTAGCCCCAGTTAAAGACCTAGTGGAGTACTCTATGTGTGCATAGTAGATGAGAGAGAGTCACTAACTGAGAGTGGAGTCCGAACGACTCCTGAGAGATGAGAGTTAGTTGGGTCAACCTCTGCACGTATAGGGTAATGTAGTTCAGACCGATTGCGTAGAGGTAACACGTGCCTAGAGTTCGCGCATCGACGACTCTATAGGGCAGATTCCTTAATTCCTAGTGCTAGCTAGAGATTTGACGCTGCCACGATAAGAGTAGTTTCCCTGGGTTACCATCAAGGCGAGAAATAAGAAAGTTTTAGAAAGAAATTCAAAACAAATTTCAAAAATGGTTTTCGAATGAAATTATATAAAGTATATAAGAAAATATTTTAGTTTTATTAAATTGTTTATCTCACTGAGTTATACTCATAGTTTGATTTCCATGTGTTTCTTAAAATGTTCCCTCAGGTGTAGGAGCAAGTCGTTCAGCAAATGAGGCACAAACAGACACGCGGAGAGACTGACAGACGACTTGGATATCATTGTATAGCTCAAAATTTGGTCATGTGCATATTTTGTAGTAAAGTATGATGTACATTGTAAATATAAATATAAGTTGTTGGATGCATGTTTAGAAAACTGTTTTGATAAGAAAATTATAGTTTTTCCATAAGTTTTTGCGATTGGGTTGCCGTGTTGGAACTGAGTTTGGGATGCGGGTCGGAGGACCCTGATAGTTGAGATTTGTGTGTTATAGAAGTGTTTTTAAATCGTTTTTGAATTTGCAGGGTAGCATAGTTCAATAAACAGCCAGCATGCTGTCGGATTTTCATTAGAAACACGAAAATTTTTACCTCTGCCACCCAGTAAAGAAATTAATAAATAAGTTTTAAGTAAGTCACGGTACTCCGATGGGGTTTCTTCGGGCCAAAGTTAGGGTTCATTAGAGTTCTATTGGAGTGTTACGGGGTCTTTCTCGGGTTCAGATGAGGGATTCAGGAAGGGTCCCGTCAATCAAACTCATAAAACTCGCAATCTGGCAACATAGTATGGTTTGACCGTGACATGCATGATTTAATATTCAATGGATTTCTTTTCAATTCCATACTAACTCGATCATCAACACAGGCTATAAAATCATCCAAAATATTCAAAAACCATTTTCTAACATTTCAACGCATTTAGAGTAGAAACATGATAGCTCAGTACACCCTATTTTAGCGTCTCATTTCAACATCAAATCTCAATCTTTCAACACATTTATATGTATGAAACCTACCTAAATACATCAAACACATTTTGAACCCTAAAATCCCTTTCTTGGCCGTGTAGTACATCCCATATAACACCATGATTTCTTCAAGTTTTCCATGTGAAATTATATTAAAATCACATCAATTCTCATCGCAAGCAAGCTAACATCCTAAATAATATCATCTTGAATTAAAATCAACAAGCCATCCACACTAGTAAACTTACTAGCTTCTCTTGAATCCCTAGCTTTGTTTTTTCACCAATTTGAAGTCTCAGTCACGGGCCTCTTCCCTATATACTTTAGATAGCCCACTGACAACTCCACGGTAACCCTCCAAACAACACTGAATCCGGCTAGAAAGTTTCTGTGAAGTTAAGCCATCTATTTTAACCTGAGAAATCTATTACAGTTTATTTAAATCCTCCTTTAAACTAAAAACAGGTGGGAACCTTTTCGTTTTTAATAAATAATAATAGAATAGTTTTCTAAAAAATTTGGCAACATAACGGCTATAATTTAAATAATCCCAACCTGCAAGTTCCATAAAAAATTTATATACTTCTAAATTCATTCGATTCTCAACTTCTAGGCCTTCGACCGTATCATTTTTCCATGACAAACCACAAACAAGATTCCATAATTAATAAATCGAAATTTATCAACATAGCAACCCGATAATATGAAGAATTAAAATTTACAGCAAAATCTTCAAATATCTCGAAAACATACATCAATATAACTAAATTTACAAAGCATACATCATTTTCATACAAATATGATTTTACAAATTTTCAAAGTTATTTATAACCCAACATATGAAATCACAGATACACTGGACTAATTTAGTCTACTCTTGGATTGAGGTCTCCACTGTTGAAGTCCCATCATTTGTACCTGCCCTTAGGAGGTTTTATTTGTAAAACATAAACTAAAGTGAGCTAGAAAACTCAGTGAGTGTCATATTTTCTTTATTAAAAACCACATTTTCTACGATAGCCTCCCTAAATTTTTCTTTTTAAATTTTTTTCATAAAATATACATGAGTATTCAAAATATTTACTTACAATAAAATGCATGCATAATATTTAACATATGGTAGAGTTTATGCCATGTGAAAATGAGATGTAATAACATATAAAATGTGATGATAATATCAAAAACTACATTCGTGATTCATAAGGGTGCATGAATACCATATAGTACCCTAAATGTGGAACAGCTCGGATTCAGCGAGATAGGCCTTGTGCTTCGGCCCTAGTGCGGTTTTGACCGGTGGGATTAGAATGCTACATCGCTAGTAAAATAGCTAGCGATCTCATGACGGGATCCTTCCCGAATCCCTCTTCTGGACCCGAGAAAGACCCCGTAGCACCTCGAAAGAATTCCTACGAACCCTAACTCAGTCCGGAGGAATCCCGTTAAGGCACCGGAAACTCATTTAGCTAGATATTTTAACTTCTTTTACAAGGTGACAGTGATAAAAATTTTCCGCTTTTTCATAAAAATTTCGGCAACATGCCGTCTATTTTCTAAACTTTACCACCCTGCAAGTTTCAAATACAGTTTATAAAAACACTTCTATGAAATCAATTTCTCAACTTCCAGAGCCTCCGGCTCTTTTCTCACAACACAACCACAAACAAGTAAATAAAATCTGAATTTCAGAAAATTTTAATAAAACAGTTTTAACTAATGCATCTACTATTTCTTTAAAATAGTTACAACTATATACAGGAACATATACGTGATCAAACTAACAATATATATATATGTAGTAAGTGTCGTCCTATCCGTCCGCCTGCACGTCTGACTGAACCTCGTCAGCTAGACGACTAGCTCTTGCGCCTGTGGGAGAATTTTTAAGAAAAACATTTAAAGAAAAACTATGAGTGTAACTCAATGAGTGATATAATTTATATAAACTAAAACTCATTTTTAGATAAAATATTCTCCCAAAAACAGTTTTTAAAACTAAAATGCTTTTTAAAATTCTTTTCTAAAACACTTTCTGAAATCTTTTATAATGCTCGCCTACATGGTAACCCAAGGAATATCTACTCCTAGCGTGGTAGCATATAAAATCTAGCTAACCACTAGGAGTGGGAATCTACCATGTGTAGTCGCCGAAAGCAGGCCCACGCCGCGGACCGACTACACTACCCTATACGTGTATACGGATCACTCATGCCTCGCTCACACAAGAGTCGACTCCACTCAAATCTCATTGACTGACTTCCTCTCATCTACCGTATCACGCATAGGGCATTCGGCCGGGTACTAAACTGGGGCTAGGGTAAACCATAGGCTATTAAAATTTCTTTTTCTTAATATACTAAAATATTCTAAATCTCAAGGCAATAAGCCTAAAATCTTTAATTCTAGCACATTCTTATATACATAAATAATAAACTAAAATTTTTATGCTAGAATTATAATATAAATTCAATTAATAAATGAATAACTATTTATAATAAATTCTTTTAACTTTACAATAAACTTTAAGAAAATATAAAGTTTAAAAACTTGTATTTCCACTCACAACACGTCCTCGGATAGAATCCGATCCTTCTCCGTAAGCCTCCGAAACTCTCCGCTTTTATCCTAAAACATCAACTATCCATTTAGGGTTACTTAACTCTTTCAAATAACATTCAAAATCAATAAAAATCTCATTTATCTCTATTAATACCCTTTAACGTCTAAACTTTCGGATCTCAATTTCTATTCAATCGGGGTTTTCGAAATTCGTTTTCTCTACATGAATCCTACTTATTCTTTCCTAGGAATACCTTAGTATACTCAATTTCATCGTCGGAAGCTCCAAACGAAATTCGTTCGATTTTGCTTACTAATAAAAATTATTTTTCGTTTCGAACGTCCGACAACTTCAACAATCAATTCTCTAGTGTTCTAACACTCAACTATGATTAAATAAACAATTTCGAACGTTAAACGAATGCATTTAGAAGGATTTCGAAAAACACCCTTCAACTCGTCCGTTTACCTCCGAAATCGATCCTAAACTTTTCGTTTTCGAAATCTAACTTCATAAGATTATTCTCTAACTTCTAAATCATTCATCTAATGCCTTAGAATTGAAAACGAACTCGGATCCCACAAACCCTTTTTTTTTTTACCGTGACTTTCTCTCTCTTTCTCACCCATTTTTCTTCCATCAATTCACTCACAAATTACACCAAAATCATTCTCACACCTCCCTCTTATCATCTCTAAGCTCAAATTTGAAAAAGAAACAAGAGAGAGAATGAGTTTTCATATAAGACACCAAACTTTAAACTGAAATAACTCACCAAATAGACGATTTTTTTGCTTCAAATTTGTTGGGT
The DNA here is from genome assembly GCA_019925255.1 of Litchi chinensis. NCBI lineage: Eukaryota > Viridiplantae > Streptophyta > Magnoliopsida > Sapindales > Sapindaceae > Litchi > Litchi chinensis. Next base: position 3,772,662 of record CM034473.1, on the reverse strand, counting down.
TAGCTAAAGGAGATGACAAGGAACAACTTTTGTGAAGAAACCTCAACGAAAATCGGACCGGATCTTTCACTTTCTCTCTCTCCCTCTCGCGGCGTCGTTCTTGGTCTCTCTCGGGTCACCACCTCTCTCTTCTCTTCTTTCTTGTTTTTTTCACGACTAAATGTCTCATATGAGACAAAAATCACTTTTATATATATTAATGCTCAATTAATAATTAGTCCCTCAAGAAAATTTTATTTAATTACCTCAAACTTTCAATAATCTCACTAGTGCCCAAAAATATATAATTATTAATTCTATTGATCCACTTGGCACCTTCTCATCCACTTATTCCTTCAACCATTCAATTGATGACATGTGGCACATCCATAGCCACTACTTTTCAAAAGCACTTATCTCTTTTCTTATTGGTTGATTTAAAATATCTTTTACTTTATCCCATGAGCTCACCTCGCTTGATTAACATATAATTCATTCCTAATCCTTTCGAAAAATATTCCACAAATATTCTACACATATCTTATGGCCAATTTAACTTTATAAGCTTCAATTTCGGCCTAATACCTCTCATATATACTTGATTAAAAAAAATGTTCCTAACCGAAATCCGGTTGAATAAACCGATAACTTTTTATACGTATCTATAGCTTAAATACTTGATTTTTATGTCCATTCTCTTTAACCCATTCTCATTCACTTGGGTTACACTCCTTGAAACTTTTGCATATTATGCTCGCGCGTGATCCATGCATACTTAACTTAAAATGTCCATTTTACCCTTTTTATAATCTAATTTTTACTTTGATCGGAAAATATTATGAAAATATTCCATGGTCATCTAATCTTCAAATTGACTATGAAATACTTTAATTGAGTGTCTTATCTATCAATCTCATGCTTCGAAAAAATTTTCAATTGGGTTTAAACTCATTAAAACTCATTAATCTCTCAAAAGGGCAATATCGTAATTTTCTTCGGATCGCTTAAAACTGACTCAAATGGTCTTCTTTTTGATCCGTTTCTGTTTCTCTATACTCTCCTACTATTTTCGGACCTTTTCGACCATTAAGGTCAATTTTCAAAAATTTTACTATTTATCCAAAAATTTCCGTCCGAAAAATACTATTCATCGAAAACTTCCGTTTCCCACCAAATCTCAATTTATGACCCTGGATAATATAACCAGGTCCAAATTTGGTCTTAAACACTAATTTCGGATCTTTTGGAGAAAAATCACTATTCGTTCTGGATCCGAATATTATTCACCGAAAATTATTATTTCTTCTTGACATGATACTCAGGGCCTTACAAATATAATTAAATTCTAACCGGGCCCCTTGCACTATTTCTGGACTCTTTATTCTCTATACGATCGTCGGAAATAAATTCTTCGAGGAAACTAGAATCGAGGTTTATCATCTCATATACCTAGTTCGTGTATAGGTGACACACTAAATAGGACTAACAAACTTAGTCCTTCTCGCTATTAATGACAGACACCCCTGACACAATCCATGCACAGTTTGGGTACGTCGATCGGCAACATAACATAACATGTAACTAGGCAGGATAAAACCATCATCCCTAGCGAGTAGTATTAGTATCACAGGCTATTTAAAGTCTTTTCCATGCATATCGTTTTCTTGACTTAAAGCTTTCCATAATTTATATAATCTTTTGAAAATTCATAAAAGAGATTTTTATATCAAAATCATGCATAATAAACTAGTTTCCTATACATTAAAATATAAATTTTCACACAATATATAAAATTATGATTCATGGAAATTAAAATCGTTTCAAAGTATTTTGGTAAAACACTCACCTAATATTCGCTCACAGAAATTTCAATTTACGATTTTTCGTTCACGATACACCTACACATGAACATATCTTATATTTAGGCAACGTTACGAATCAGATTATTCGTATTTATTTTTTATTGGAATTTCTCTACATATAAGCATATTAATCCTTCAACTAACGTTTTAGTTCGCATTTACGTTTTTATTCAAAATCTTGAACCTTTTTAATGCCACCTTAGCCAAACCTTAAGCATACTTTTGCACCCTCTTTTTCATCAAATTCTTGACACTATATCATGCTCAAACACATGGATTTTTGTAGCAATCCCATTACACATCTTAACAATTTACTTTCTATCAAACTAGTATACATTGAATCATAGATTGGCCACTTACATTCGTTAAACTTCGTTCAAATTTTTCCATGTAGTTTATATCTTCAACATAATCTATGTAATCATTCAAACCAATCAAAAACAAACATCCCTTGATTCACACCCATCATAGCCGAACATACCACACCACTCTTCATTCACTTTTATTTTCCATTTCAACCTTCAAACTTTATATCTTCTCTGGTTTTCCATGCATGATTTTACTTGAATCATTCAAACTAAGCTTATATCAAATAATCTTTATCTTGGTCGAATACCCTTACACATTTATACAACTTTTTCTTCAAGTTTCCTAAGTAAAATCACACTTGAATTACATGATTTTCCATGTCTACCACACAAATTTACTGCACTTATATAAATTGTGTTAGAATTAAAATTTGTCCTAAACTAGTGAGCTCCATCATCCTTTATAAAACCCTAAATTTGCTCCAACATAATTTTAAGGCTTAATTCTCTTAATTCTATGCATGAACATCTCATAAAAATCACATGGAACTCACTTGGAACTTTAATCAAACACCTTACATGCAATTCATCCAAAAACCCATTGCAAAAGTATACTAAACAACAATCTTACCACCCAAATCTCACTTGTTTTTGCTCAATCCTCTTCCTAGGCTTTTAGGTGACATTTAGATGGCTCGAACTCCACTTAGAGTGGCTTGAAAATGGATGAAAAAGAGCTATTGAACCAGCCCCTATTTTGCCGAACATACACCCCTCTTTCTTTCAAACTTTTGCTCTCTTTTCTTCATGAATGCAAGCTTGATATATAGATTTGGATGGGTTAAGAAATGCCCTTGTTTGTCATCAAATTTACAAGCTTTGCCATTGAAAAACACCCCTAAACTAACTCAACAATTACTAACATGGCAGTAGTTACATTTCTTGAATTTTGATTGGATAGTTTCTAAACGTTAGTTAGATTCCAACCAACTCCATTCCAATGCAACTAGATGTTAGGCAAATGGTTCAAATGTCTCCAAATTCACAAGTTTGCCATCCTTATCTCTACCCTCTCTCCTACCTTTGAAATTCCAAAAATTCCCTTAGTTATATTTTTAATCCAATCAACACTGTTATGCCCATTTCGGAAATTCTTTTGTATAAATTTTCGTGTTAGCTTCTAGTAATTTATCGTGTTACCTTTCGCATTTGGAATCATTCTAACCATATTTAGAAATCCTACTAGAATTCGAGTACATATCTAAGTACTTTAAATTTCTTTATTTCTCTTTAAATAATAGTAAGTTTATATAATATATGTACAGTACTAAAATCGGGACAACATATTACAAATCCTCCCCCTTATTAAAATTTCGTCCTTAAAATTTACAAAAATTCATCTAAGGAAAGAGATGATGATATGGTTGAAGCATCTGATATTCGTGCTCTCATGTTGCCTCTTGCACGTCATGATTCCTTTATAAGACTTTTGCCAAGGGAATAGTCTTGTTACGTAGTGTAAGCCTCCATTTGTAATACTAAACCTTCCAGCACTAGAAGATAGATTATGGGATGAAAATGCTAAATGCCATAAACAACTTCCTTGTAGAGGATATTATAGTATTAGTAGGAGTTACTTGAACCAAGTAATAAAATAAAATTCGGAGAAGGGCAAAATAGTCATTATTCTAAATTATAATTTTATGTATGAGTGGGTGTGAATATAATAGACTAGAGTGGGAATTGTGAAAATTATCAAAGGAGTTAGGGGACCATGAAAGTTAAACAAAGATGGAGGACAATTTGATTAAATTGTAGGAAGTGGCATTGTATGTAATTAAGGATCAAACTTTAGGGGCAAAATTATAAGTGAAGTCTATATATACAAGTGATTTCCTCCCAACACTTAATCATTTTTGAAGAGACAAAATACAGAGAAAGAGAGGAGAGGGACGACAATTGGAGGAGAGCAAGAAGTGAGTCCATTCCAAGCTACTTGATGCACCAAATCAAAGTCCTAGCGTGATTCAAGCTAGAATAACCAACCCTAAACAAAAATTAAGGTAAGATTTCTTTGACTTTGTTTAGAAATGATAATAGTTGGGTTGTGAGTGTGTTGGTTAGTTGTGTTAGTTTTGAGGTGTAAGTTGATGTGGGTTTTTATCTAAATCAATAGTATAACTATAATAAGTTAAAAAGGAAAGTTCAAATGCTAGAGACCATGCATAAAAATAGAAGTTACGGTTTATGTAGTAGAAACTCCAACTTATAATTTAAACTAGTAAAGAGTTGAATAAGTTGCCTATAACTTGTTTGATGAAATGTTTGAAAAAAATATAACTTGAAAAATTGAAAAGAACAACATGTGGTGCATATGTGTGTGTCACGACCAAAGGGAGAATATGTGAATGCTATTGTGTTTTAACCTCTTCTAAGCTCTAAATCATGCATAATCAAAGCTAGAAAAGCATATAGGAGAGTTAGAAATGAAAACGGAAACTAGATTGGATTGTTGTGTATTTCGGCTTGATGAACGACAGTAGCTTATGTATGAGTTTTTTTGGTGTTTATGATGTATTTAGGGTCCTAAAAACATGCATGAGTGAGTAGGAATTAAGATAATTACAATGGATGTACATGGGTGCATGAATAACATATAAACTAGTAAAGAATAAAATAATAGTAGAGTGAAAGAATAGGCAATTGAAGGGATTGTAGAGACCTGCACTAATTGAGCTTAAGTGGGGTTGTTTTAGACCTCAAAACATGCATAAATGTCATAGCAAACCATAGAAATTTGAAGAGAAAGGTTTGGATAAAAATTGAGGAAGTTATGACTTAAATAGTGTACCTATGTAGTCGTAAAGATGAGTTGACAGTGAAAATACATTCTTTGATGCATGAAATGAATGTCTTTGATCATAATTGAGTAAAAGAACCTTAGATACGAAAGAAATGACATCATTGCATGTGTGATGCCAAAATGCACATAAAAAAGTACCGAAAAATAGGTGTTTTTCATAGGTTTCACCCCTCAATACTTAGAATTTTTCAAAACCGTTTTACGGGCGACCTAAATGAGAGATAGGGAGGTGATTCAAGTGAAAACAGAATGAAGAAAATTGCTAGGTTGGTCCCTAGCATAGGTTCGGGTTTAGGGGGTCAAAAATGGTGATTCTTCGTTCCAAGCTTCCCGCAACCAATTCGAGCATACCTAGGTGTTCCTAGGTGAAAATAAATAGGGTTTGTAGAAAGAAACCTGAATTTTTGAGCCTTGGTAGAGTTAGAACTTAGATGGGAAGATTATAGGAAAAAGGGTTTTCAATAGAATATCCTATTGAAACCATTGTTTAAAAATTTTGAATCACTTGATTTAGCAAGTTTTGAGTAAGATTGTGTAATGCAGGTGATGAGCAGACCAGTGGAGCATGGGAGGCTCATTGATGAGTATAGCTCATTTGGTGAGGTAAGTATCCTATCACTTGTAATTTCCTTTATCTATAGTTTCAATTATGAAGTATGTATTTCCAATTTTTTTTCTTTAAATGACGAATAAAACTTTGAAAAACGATCCCTACATCGGATCTTGAAAAGAGTTTTTGAAAAGAAGTGGTTTGAAAAGATTCGAGTAAAGATTTGTAGCTCAAGAATTGGAAGGAAATCAATTTTCGTGCTAAATATACATGATAGTAAAGAGTTTTGAAAACCATGTATATACCCTCTGCTTATATGAGATTTAGCACTACGCGGCGATGCAGAAAATTCAGTCCGTAGTTGCTTAGTTTTTCAGAGTATCTAGCGTTACGTTGCGATGCAGAGAATTATGCACGTAGTTGTTATAGGCACTACGTTGCGATGTAGAAAATTCCGCTCGCAGGCGCCAAGAGTTATAGTTTATTTATATAGCACTACAATGACAATGCAGAAAATTCTACATTGTAGTTGCTCAGATTTACGATCGTCTCACACTATGTTGGTGATGCAGTAAATTTTGCTTATAGTGGTAGAGATATCTCAATAGCTTCACGGTTGGCATCAGTCAGAAATCGCCACGTGATGGTTAAAGTGCATTAGGGGTATACATGGTGTTTTTGGGAAGAAAAGTTTTCTAAACCAAATATTTGGTATTTAATTAAATTTATGAATCACTTGTAATTATACTTCATATTACTTTATGTAATGAACTAATGTCTTTGCTTTCGTGTAGTGTGAATATTCTACTAGGTTTCTTCATATATGATTTTGCATCAAGGGAATCGTCATCGGACAATTTAGGTGGGCGAGAATTGAAAGAATGTTTATGTAACTCATGTGCATATTTTGAATATGTAAAAATGAGGAAATACCTATATCACCTTAAAATCTTGATAGCATGCATTTTGAAGTTGTAAATGTGCAAATTGTGTTATAAGTAGTTGTAGACTTCTATATATTACATATATATACATCCCACTATGGAATCATGCATAATGATTGTGAAAACGTATTGTGAAAATGCATGTTTATGGATAAAAGATGTTGGGTGGTGATTGAAAATAGTTCGAAGTATTTTCTTTTATGCAGGAAAATTTTGGAAATCTTAAAAATACAGCCGTTATACTGTCGAAATTTTTATACAAGTTTTCTTCAATTAAATGCGAAAAATTTACACCCACCCAAACTGTTTACAAAAGAAAAAAAAAATACATTTAAATCGAGTTAAGGAATCGAGTAAGATTAAGGGGTTCGCTCAGCGGATCTCTCTAATATGACAAGTCGGGTTAAGAGAAGTTTGTTGGAGTGCCCGACGGAACCCTCCAAATAAGCAATTATAGAGAGTCTGGTTCGAGTCCTGTCACGCAGGACTTGTTATCTACGATCCAAGATCTGAACTGGTTCTTCTTCATAACTCAAATTTTCCCTTAGCTTCACCGGTTGCTCCTTAAGTATATGAGAGGGATTCGGGATGTAATTTCAAAGCATGGAAACGTAGAATACGTCATGGATCTTGGCTAGCTGAGGCGGTAGTCTTAACTTGTACGCTACTGGTCCAATCTGATCCATGATCTCATAAGGCCCAATATAATATGGACTCAATTTGCCATGTTTTCTAAACCTTAGCACGCTTTTCCATGGATAAATTTTGAGAAATACTTTATCACCAATTTCGAATTCCAGGTCTCTCCGGTAATTATTACCATAACTCTTTTGTCAATCATTCGCCGTCTTGAGTTTGTCTCTGATTACTTTAATCTTCTCTAAAGTGAGTTGGACAAGTTTAGGACCTATTAGTTTGTCCTCGCCTATCTCATACCAACACACTAGAATCCGACACTTTCTTCTATAAAGTGCTTCGAATAGGGTCATTCCAATACTGGTCTGATAGCTATTATTATACGTGAACTCCATGAGTGGTATGTGTGTATCCTAACTTCTTTTAAATTCCAGAACATAGGATCTAAGCATGTCTTTAAGTGTTTGAATTGTCCGTTCTGATTGTCCGTTGGTCTAAGGATGAAAGGCTGTGCTAAAATGTAAACTAGTACCTAACGCTTTTTGCAGAGTGGGCCAAACTTTTGAGGTGAACTTAGGATCATGGTCTGACACGATCAAAATCGGCATACCATAAAGTCCCACTATCTCATCGATGTAAAGTTGGGCTAATCTGTTCAAGGGGTAATCGGTTTTGATTGATAGAAAGTGAGCAGACTTTGTTAGCCTGTCCACTATTACCCATATTGCATCATGTCCCCTTTGACTTCGGGGAAGCCTAACTACAAAATCCATGGTGATTTTCTCTCATTTCCATTCAAGAATAGAGAGAGGTTGTAGCAATCCTGCTGGTTTGTGATGTTTTACTTTTACTTGCTGACAGGTTAAGCATTGGGAGATGAATTCTGCTATTTTTCTTTTCATTCCTTTCTACTATTAATGTTCTTTCAATGTATGATACATTTTTGTACTGACCGGATGCATGGCATAAGCTAAATAATAAGCTTCTTCCATTATTTCTTTCTTTAGATTCTCTACATCTTGTACACATAGACATTGGCCCATCATTACTGTACCATCTTCCCTGATCGTGAACTTTAAACTTTGTCCACCTTCAATTTCTTTTCGTATCTTTACCAACTAGGGATCTTACTTCTTGAGTTCCCTTATCTGATCCACTAGAATGAGGCGAACATGGAAGGTTGCTAATAATACCCCAGATTCTACCATATCTAATTTTACTCCAAAAGACCTCAGTTCTACTAGGAGCAGAAGATATATGGTCTTCAAGTGAGCTAGAGAACTGGTAGGTTTTCTACTTAAGGCATTGACCATTACATTGCCCTTTCCAGGATAGTAATCTATCATACAGTCATAATCATTTATCAATTCCAACCATCTTTTTTGCCTAATGTTTAATTCCTTCTACACGAGTAGATATTGTAGGCTTTATGGTTTGTGAAGATCCGACAGGGAACACCATTAAGTAATGCCTCCAAATTTGTAGTGCAAACACTACTGTTGTAAGCTCCAAATCGTGGGTAGGGTAGTTCTGCTCATGTTTCTTTAATTGTCTGGAAGCCTATCTTATGACTTTATCGTTTTGCATCAAAACACACCCTAAACCCTGTCTGAAGGCATCACTATACACTGTAAAACCGTCTTTCCCTATTGGCAATGCTAGCACAGGCGCTGATGTCAATCTTCTCTTTAATTCCTCAAAACTTTGTTGACAGACACTGACCATTCGAATTTTTCGTCTTTCCTTGTCAATCTGGTCAATAGGGCTGCTATCTTGGAAAACCCCTCAACGAACTTTCTATAATAACTTGCCAACCCGAGGAAACTCCTGACTTCGGTTACATTCGTGGGTGGTCTCCAGCTTATAATAGCTTCTATCTTTTGGGGATCCACCCTGAGTCCTTCAGCTGAGATGACATATCCTACGAAGGCAACTTTATCCAGCCAGAACTAACATTTATTGAATTTGGCATATAGCTGATGTTCTCTTAGGATTTGTAGTACTATCTTAAAATGCTCGACATGTTCCTCCCGACTGCCTGAATACACTAGTATGTCATTGATGAACACAATCACAAACTTATCTAAATAAGCTCGAAAAACCTAGTTCATTAGATCCATAAAGCAGCTGGAGCGTTCATCAATCCGAAGGGCATAATTAAAAACTCATAATACCCATACTGAGCTCTGAAAGCAGTCTTCAAAACATCCTCTTTACAGATCTTCCACTGATGATAGCCTGATCTCAGGTCAATCTTGGAATAGACTTTAGATCCCCGTAACTGATCAAACAGATCATCAATCCTTGGGAGTGGATATTGGTTTCGTATAGTCACTTTATTTAGCTGTCTGTAATCAATACAAAATCTTAAGCTCTCATCCTTCTTCTTGACATATAAAACTGTAGCCCCCTATGGTGAGTGTCTGGGTCTAATGAAACCCTTATTTAATAGCTCTTCCATCTGTACCTTTAATTCTTTCACTTCAGCTGGAACCATCCTGTATGGAAGAATGGAAATCAGCTCCATTCCCAAAATCAAATCTATCTTAAACTCTATCTCTCTGTTATGAGGTAATCCTAAGAGATCATGTGGGAATACATCTGGGAACTCTCTGACCACCAGAATATCTTCTAATCAAACTACATTCTTCTGTTCCACCATATACGCCAGATATTTATGATCCTTTTCAGAGCATCTTCTAGGCTGTTATGGTGGACATAAGGCTAGTAGCGAATACTTTCCGTATTCCATGGAATACCACTTCTAGTTCCTTATGTCTGATCAATCTAATCTCCTTTTTGTAGCAGTCAATCGTGGCTCGGTAACAAGATCTGAACCGGACTCTCTCTAATCGCTTATCTGGAGGGTCCCGTCGGGCACTCTAACGGACTTTTCTTAACTCGACTTGTCGGATAAGAGAGATCTATGGAGCGAACCCCTTAATCTTGCCTGATTCCTTAACTTGATTTACATGTATTCTTTTCTTTTGTAAACAATTTAGGTGGGTATAAATTTTTCGCATTTAATTGAAGAAAACTTTTATAAAAATTTTGGTAGCATAACAACTGTATTTTTAAGATTTCCAAAATTTACCTACATAAAAGGAAACACTTCGAACTATTTTCAATCACCACCCAACTTCTTTTATTCACAAACATGCATTTTCATAATACTTTTTCACAATCATTATGCATGATTCAATAGTGGGATGTATATATATGTAATATATGGAAATCTACAACTACTTATAATACAATTTGCACATGTACAACTTCAAAATGCATGCCATCAAGATTTTAAGGTGATACATGTATTTCCTTATTTTTATATATTCAAAATATACACGAGTTACATAAACATTCTTTCAATTCTCGCCCACCTAAATTGTCCAATGACGATTCCCTTGATGCAAAATCATCTACGAATACACCTAGCAGAATATTCACACTACACGAAAGCAAAAGCATTAGTTCATTACATAAAGTAATATGAAGTATAATTACAAGCGATTCATAAATTCAATTAAATACCAAACCTTTGGTTTAGAAAACCTTTCTTCCTAAAAACGTCATATATACCCCTAATGCACTTTAACCATCACGTGGCGATTTCTGACTGACTCCAACCGTGAAGCTATTGAGATATCTCTACTACTATGAGCGGAATTTAATGCATCGCTAGTATAGTGTGAGACAATCTCAAATCTGAGCAACTATAATGCAAAATTTTCTACATTGTTATTGTAGTGCTATATATAAACTATAACTCGTAGCGATTGCGAATGGAATTTTCTGCATCGTAACGTAGTGCCTATAACAACTACGTGTGGAATTCTCTGCATCGCAACGTAACGCTAGATACTCTGAAAAACAGAGCAACTACGAACGAAATTTTTTGCATCATCGCGTAGTGCTAAATGTCATATAAGTAGAGGGTATATACATGGTTTTCAAAACTCTTACTCTCATGTACATTTAGCACGAAAATTGATTTCTTTCCAATTCTTGAACTACAAATCTTTACTCGAATATTTTCAAAACCACTTCTTTTCAAAAACTCCTTTCAAGATACGGTGTAGGGATCGTTTTTCAAAAGTTTACTCATCATTTAAAAAAAAAAAAGAATTGGGACTACGTAATTCATAATTGAATCTATAGATAAAGGAAATTGCAAATGAGAGGACACTTACCTCACCAAGTGAGCTATACTCGTCAATGAGCCTCCTGTGCTCCGCTGGCCTACTCATCACCTACATTACACAATCTTACTCAAAACTTGCTAAATCAAGTGATTCAAAATTTTTAAACAATGGTTACAATAGGATATTCTATTGAAAACCCTTTTACCTATAACTTTTCCATCTAAGTTCTAACATGACCAAGGCTCAAAATTCGGGTTTCTTTCTACGAACCCTATTTATTTTCACCTAAGAACACCTTGGTATGCTCAAATTGGTTATGGGAAGCTTGGAATGAAAAATCACGATTTTTTACCCCCTAAACCCGAACCTATGCTAGGGACCAACCTAGCGATTTTCTTTGTTCAATTTTTGCTTGAATCACCTCCCTATCTCGCATTTAGGTCGCCCATAAAACGGTTTTGAAAAATTCTAAGTATCGAGGGGTGAAACCTATGAAAAAAACCTATTTTTCGATTTTTTTTTATGCGCATTTTTGCATCACGCATGCAATGATGTCACTTCTTTCGTATCTAAGGTTCTTTTACTCAATTATGATCTAATACATTCATTTCGTGCATCAAAGAATGCATTTTCACTCTCAACTCATCTTTACAACTATATAGGTACACTATTTAAACCATAACTTCCTCAATTTTTATCCAGACCTTTTCCTTCAAATTTTAAGGTCTAAAACAACCCCAATTAAGCTCATTTCATGCAGGTCTCTATAACCCCTTCAAATGCCTATTCTTTCATTCTACTGTCATTTTATTATTTACTAATTGGTATGTTATCCATGCACCCATATATATCCATTTTAATTACCTTAATTCCTACTCACTCATGTATGTTTTTAGGACCCTAAATACATCATAAACACCCACAAAACAGATGCATAAGCTACTGTCTTTCATTAAGCCGAAATGCACAACTAATCCAATCTAGTTTCCTTTTTCAATTTTAACTCTCCTATATTTTTTTCTTACATTGATTATACAAGATTTAGAGCTCAAAGGTATTAAAACACAATAGTATTCACACGTTCTCCCTTTGACTGTGACACACACACATGCACCACATGTTGTTCTTTTCAATTTTTCAAGTTATACTTCTTTCAAACATTTCATCAAACAAGTTATAGGCAACCTATTTAACTATTCACTAGTTTCATTCACAAGTTGAGGTTTCTACTACATAAACCCTAACCTCTATTTTTAAGCATGGTCTCTAGCATTTCAACTTTCCTTTTTACTTATTATGGTTCTACTATTGATTTAGATAAAACCCACATCAATTCACACATCAAAAACTAACCCCACCAATCCAACACACTCATAAACCCAACTATTATCATTTCTAAACAAAGTCATAGAAATCTTACCTTAGTTTTGCTTAGGGTTTGTTATTCTAGCTTGAATCACCTTAGAACTTTGATTTGATGTGTCAAGTAGCTTAGAATGGACTCATTTCTTCCTCTTCTTCAATTGTTGTCCCTCTCCCTTCTTTCTCTCTATTTTGTCTCTTCAAAATGAATAAATGTTAGGAGGAGATCACTTGTATATATAGGCTTCACTTGTAATTTTACCCCTAAAGTTTGATATTTAATTACATACAATGTCACTTCCTACAATTTAACCAAATGGTCCTCCATCTTTGTTTAACCTTCATGGGCCCCTTACTACTTTGATAATTTTCATAATTCCTACTTTAGTCTATTATAATCACACTTACTCATACAAACTATAATTTAGAACAATGACTATTTTGCCCTTTTCTAAATCTCATGTTATTACTTGGTTCAAGTAACTCCCACTAATACTATAATATTCTCTACAAAAAGTTGTTTATGTAATTTAGTGTTTCCATCTCATAATTTATCTTCCAGTGTGGGAAAGTTTAGTATTTCAAATGGAGGCTTACACCTGATGTTTGGATAGCTAGTCCATCCCTAAAATTACATCAAAGTCTCGAATATTTAACACGATTAGGTCCGCTGGAAACTCTTTTCCTTCTATTATTATTTTACTATCTACCAGAAGTGAGTCTACTGTTAGGATGGAAACTATCACTCCACCTTCTAACGGTCGTACTTTTGCATCAGTTGGCAAAAAAAGGTACAGATATGAAAAAATGCATGGCTCCGGGATCTACAAATGCATATGCATCGTGATCAAGGACAAAAATCATACCGGTGACTACTTCCGAAGTGGCCTCTGCTTCCTGTTAAGTGACTACAAAAACTCGTGCCTGGCTGCGGAGCCTACTTGGCTACCCCGTTGGAGCTGCTCCTCTACCACCTGGGCCTCGGGATGGCAATGTGGTGCTTTGTCCTTTACTCTTGGAGCCTCTGGCTCCATGTCTCTGACCGACACTAGCTTATGAGGGTACTGCTGCTGGTCCGGCCTCAGAGTTCGTTGTGTCGATGAGTTATGGGCATTCTTTTATAAAATGTCCCTCCTGCCCACAGTGAAAACATGCAATAGTGTTCCTTCGACACTCATCTGCATTTTGGAAATATATTTCTTGTGCTTTGGGAACCTATGGATGTGGTGGACAGTCTCATTGATCCCTGATTGGATGACGCTCCTTGGGTCGTCCTCCTGCTGTCATCCTATCTTGACTTGGACTTCTTTTTCTCAAATTTACTAGGCCTTTGCTATGGTAGGTTAGATCCCCTGCATTTAAATTCTAATCTCTAGCTCTGAGAAATAGCTATAGCGTTCCTTTCGACTTTCAGTGCAGCTTCTACCAATTCTCCGTAATGAGTCTGGGAGGCTAGTGATAAATGGATCTGAAGACTGGGATTTAAGCTTGCGATAAATCTTTTACATTTCTATTCTTCATTTTCAAAATTAAATGGGACGATCCGTACTAGCTCTGAAAATTTCTTCTCATAATTCGTCGTTGACGTCAACCCTTGCTCTAATAAGAAAAATTCTTCTATACGGGCATCCTTATAACTTTTAGGATAAAATTGATCCATGAATTCTCTTTGAAACAAGGTCTAGAGCACCCTACCTGGGTGTCGTCTCTCTAGGGCTTCCCATAGCAACCTGATAATATGAAGAATTAAAATTTACAGCAAAATCTTCAAATATCTCGAAAACATACATAAATATAATTAAATTTACAAAACATACATCCTTTTTATATAAATATGATTTTACAAATTTTCAAAGTCATTTACAACCCAACATATGAAATCACAGATACACTCGACTAATTCAGTCTACTCTTGGATTAAGGTCTCCGTTGTTGAAGTCGTAACACTTGTACCTGCCCTTTAGGAGGTTTTATGTGTAAAACAAACTAAAGTGAGCTAGAAAGCTCAATGAATGTCATATTTTCTTTATTAAAAACTATGTTTTCTATGATAGCTTCCCTAAATTTTTAATTTTAGAAATTCTTTCATAAAGTATACATGAGTATTCTAAATCTTTACTTACAATAAAATGCATGCATAATGTTTAACATATGATAGAGCTGATGCCATGTGAAAATGAGATGTCATAAAATATAAAATGTGATGATATTATGAAAAACTACGTCCATGATTCATAAGGGTGCCTAAATACCATATAGTACCTTAAACGTTGAACAGCCCAAATTCGGCTAGACAGGCCTTGTGCCCCGGCCCCGAGACTGTTCTAACCGGTGAGAGCGGAATGCTGCATCGCTTGTAAAATAGCTAGCTATCTCATACACCCAGTTCGTGCATAGGTAACACACTAAACTGGACTAACAAAATTAGTTCCTCCCGCTGTTAGTGATAGACACCCCTGACACAATCCATGCACGGTTTGAGTACGTTGACCGGTAACATAACATAACATGTAATTGGGTGGGACGACACCACTATCCCTAGTAGGTAGTATTAGCATCATAGGCTATTTAAAGTCTTTTCCATGCATATCGTTTTCTTGATTTAAAGCTTTCCATAATTTATATAATCTTACGAAAATTCATAAAAGAGATTTTTATATCAAAATCATACATAATAAACTAGTTTCCTATACTTTAAAACATAAATTTTCACACAATATATAAAATTATGATTCATGGAAATTAAAATCGTTTCAAAATATTTTGGTAAAACACTTACCTAATATTCGCTCACAGAAATTTCGATTTACGATTTCTTCATTCACGATACACCTACACATAAACATATCTTATATTTAGGCAATGTTACGAATTGGATTATTCGTATTTATTTCCTATTCGAATTTCTCTACATATAAACATACTAATCCTTTAACTAACGCTTTTGTTTGCATTTATGTTTTTATTTGAAATCTTGAACCTTCCTAACGCCACCTTAGCCGAACCTTAAGCATACCTTTGCACCCTCCTTTTCATCAAATTCTTAGCACTATATCATGCTCAAACACATGGAATTTTGTGGCAATCCCATTACACATCTTAACAATTTACTTTCTATCAAACTAGTATACATTGAATCATAGATTGGGCACTTACATTCGTTAAACTTCGTTCAAATTTTTCCATGTAGTTTATATCTTCAACATAGTCTATGTAATCATTCAAACCAATCAAAAACAAACATCCCTTGGTTCACACCCATCATAGCCGAACATACCACACCACTCTTCATTCACTTTTATTTTCCATTTCAACCTTCAAACTTTATATCATCTCTAGTTTTCCATGCATGATTTTACTTGAATCATTCAAACTAAGCTTATATCAAATAATCTTTATCTTGGTCGAACACCCTAACACATTTATACAACTTTTTCTTCAAGTTTCCTAAGTAAAATTACACTTGAATTATATGATTTTCCATGTTTACCACACAAATTTACTGCACTTATATAAATTGTGTTAGAATTAAAATTTTGTCTAAACTAGTGGGGTCTATCATCCTTTATAAAACCCTAAATTTGCTCCAACATAATTTTAAGGCTTAACTCTCTTAATTCCATGCATAAAAATCTTATAAAAATTACGTAGAACTCACTTGGAACTTTAATCAAACACCTTACATGCAATTCATCCAAAAACCCATTGCAAACGTATACTAAACAACAATCTTACCACCCAAATTTCACTTGTTTTTGCTCAATCCTCTTCCTAGGCTTGTAGGTGACCTTTAGATGGCTTGAACTTCACTTAGAGTCGCTTGAAAATGGATGAAAAAGAGCTGCTGCACCAGCCCCTATTCTGTTGAACATACACCCCTCTTTCTTTCAAATTTTTGCTCTCGTTTCTTCATGAATGCAAGCTTGATATATATATTTGGGTGGGTTAAGAAATGCCCTTATTTGTCATCAAATTTACAAGCTTTTCCATTGAAAAATACCCTTAAACTAACTCAACAATTACTAATATGCCACTAGTTACATTTCTTGAATTTTGATTGGATAGTTTCTAAAAGTTAGTTAGATTCCAACCAACTCCATTCCAATGCAACTAGATGTTAGGCAAATGGTTCAAATGTCTCTAAATTCACAAGTTTACCATCCTTATCTCTACCCTCTCTCCTTTGAAATTCCAAACATGCCCTTAGTTATATTTTTAATCCAATCAACACAATTATGCCCAATTTGGAAATTCCTTCGTATAAATTTTCGTGTTAGCTTCTAGTAATTTATCATGCCACCTTTCGCATTCGAAATCTTTCTAACCCTATTCAGAAATCCTACTAGAAATTGGCTATATATCTAGGTACTTTAAATTTATTTATTTCTCTTTAATAATAGTAAGTTTACATAATATATGTACAGTACTAAAATCAGGAGAGCATATTACACTCAGATCCTTAAATCCATATATATAAATCTTATTAAAATCATGTACAACTCATTGGGAAACACTGATCCAATTTTTTACACATAAAAATCAATGAAACTTGAGCCTTACCACTTGAAATCAACTTGATATTAATGGATTTCAGTCCTAGGTTTATATACACCTTTTGTATGACTTGAAAACCGCTCAAAATTTGCTTCAAAATGTTCAAATATGGTTGCTGTCCTCTGCTCTATTTTCTAACTCGTGAATGCTCTTCAAACCCATAAACTTGCTCTTTTGTTTCAACTTGATTTCTATCTCAAGACAGCTTTATATAGTTTTTGGTTAGGCTAACAAATGTCCTTAAACTAAGTTAAATTTACAAGTTTGCCTTAATAATTGCCCACAAACTAACTTGAGATTTACAAAATTGCCATTGGTTTGATTTGAAGGCTTTTGATTGATTGAAATCTAAAAACCAATTCAATTTTAACTAACTCCATTCCAATTACTAACTAGCTAGTTCAATTGTCTTCAAAATCACCATTATGCCATCCTTATCTCTATACTCTCTCATATTTTTAAATTTTTCAAAATGCCCTTAGACATGTATTTTAATAATTTATTCAACCATGTCCCTTTTTGTTAATTTCTTTGTCACCGATTCTATGTTAAACCCTAATCAATCACCGTATCACTTCTTGTATTCGAATTTATCTTCAATTTATTCAAAAATTCTATTAAAAATTCAGTTTCACCTCGGATATTTTAAATTACTTTATTATTCCATAAATAAAGGCAAATTTTATACAATACATATAAAGGTACTAGAATCGGGAGAGTACATTACATTGTGACAGTGGCTTTTTACAAAACCTTTATGAGCTTTATTAATTGATTATTTATTATTACGAATAAATGTTTTAATATTCAATTTATTATGTTTTATCGAGTAAGCTTTTAGCATATTATTGTTTTTATTGTAATGCATGTATGGTTTCTTAAATGTATGTTATAAATGTATTTATTTTAGAAGTAAAGCAAAATAGAAAATGTAAATGAAATACATACATAGAAAAGACATGCTAAGGAATTTCAAAAGTTTTAAGCTTTCGCTTTAGAAAGGAAGTATTTTGGCTATAAGCCATAAACAAATGTTTACGAGCAAAACTCAATATACTTTCAAGTAAAGTTAAAGAGAAAAGAAAGTTTTAAGCATATTGAAAGGTTTCAAATGCCTTAAGTTTACCCTAATCCCCAATTAAATTATACCCAATCGTAGTACCATGTGCATGTATGGTAGATTGGTTAGGAGAGTCACTAACTCAGGGGGATTAGAGTTAGTGTGTCACCCTTTACACGCATACGGTAGTGTAGATCCGGCTGATGTTAGGGGGGGAATTGCGATCCAAGAGTTCCCGCATCTATGCGACTACACAGGTAGCATTTCCTAGTCCTAGTTACGTGATATGTAGACGTACAATCACGAAGGATAAGTTTCCTTGGGTTACCTTGTAAGGTAAGTTTTAGAAAGAAAAGCACATCATTAGACATGAGATTTAGAAAGCAAAAAAGATTTACAATTTATGAAATTGTTATTATATTTTCAAATAGAAATATTTAAATTAATATACTAGATTTATAGTTTTTACCAGTTCGAAATAAATTATTAGATTTCCAAATTATTTTGGGAGGAGTTATATTTTAAAAGTAAATATCGTAGTTTAAAAAGATTACTGACTCACTGAGTTAATACTCATCACTCTTTTCATGTTATTATAAAAGTCCTCCTCAAGTGCAAGTGTGAGCCAGCAATCAGAAGGAGCTCCGTCGAACGTGCAAGTAAGTTGAAAATACGACGTTACTGCACTATTGGTGGAAAGGTATAAAGAGGGAGATAACTGAGTATGTATCCAAATGCTTGATATGCTAGCAGGTGAAAGCAGAACATCAGAGACTAGTAGGTTTATCTCAGTCTCTCTCTATTCCAAAGTGGAAATGGGAGCATATTACCATGGATTTTGTGGTTGGCTTTCCCCACAGTCGGAGTGGACATGATAGTATCTGGGTGATTGTTGATCGGCTCACGAAGTCAGCTCATTTCGTACCTGTTCGCAGTACTTATTCCCTAGACAGGTTGGCCAGTCTATATGTTGACAAGATCGTCAAGCTGCATGGAGCCCCAGTTTCAATTGTATCTGATAGAGATCCTAGGTTTACATCCAGATTCTGGCCTAGTTTGTAGAGAGTATTGGGCATTCGGTTACACTTCAGCACAACATTTCATCCTCAGATAGACGGATAGTCCGAGCATACTATTCAGACTTTAGAGGATATGTTGAGATCCTGTGTGATGGAGTTTAGAGGTAGTTGGGATTCTTATTTTCCTCTGATCGAGTTCGCCTATAATAATAGTTATCAGGCCAGTATCGGCATGGCACCTTATGAGGCTCTTTATGGAAGGCGATGTAGGACGTCAGTATGTTGGGATGAAGTGGGTGAAAGAAAACTTCTGGGACTCGAATTGGTTCAAATGACTACAGATAAGATTAAGATCATTCGAGACAGGTTGAGGATCGTCCAATATCGTTAGAAAAGTTATGCGGATAATAGAAGGCGAGATATGGAATTTCAAGTAAGGGATAATGTCTTCTTGAAGATATCACCATGGAAAGGGATCATCAAATTTGGTAGACATGGAAAGCTTAGTCAGCGGTATATTGGTCCCTATGAGGTGATCAACAGAGTTGGAGATGTAGCTTATCGCCTGGAGCTTCCATCGGAGTTATCTAGGATTCATAATGTATTCCATGTTTCGATGCTCTGCAAGTACATGCCAAATCCTTCACATATATTGACCAAGCAGCTAGTGGAATTGAGAGAGAACCTGACTTACGAGGAGAGTCCAGTTCAGATATTAGATAGGAGGGATTAGGTTCTTCGCAACAAGACTATTCCATTGGTAAAAGTCCTGTGGAGGAATCACTCAGTGGAAGAGGCGACATGAGAGCCTGAGGAGCAGATGCGGAGGCAATACCCGTACCTTTTTTATTCAGGTATGTTATTTAAATTTCAAGGACGAAATTTATTGTTTTATGGTATTAGAAATCTTCAAATTGAGTTACGGTCGAATGGTATGCCTCTAGTAGTGTTATTTGAGGGTTATCATATTCTTGTATTGCAAGTCGGATGTCGTTTGGTTGACCCCGGTACAAATACAAAGTGATTAGGAATGATTTATGTATTAATCAAGCGAGGTGAGCTCACAGAATAAAGTAAAAGACATTTTATTTCAACCAATGAAAAATGAGATAAGTGACTTTTAAAAGTAGTGGCTATGGTTGAGCCATGTGTTATCTATTGATTGATTGAAGAAATAAGTGGACTAAAATGTGCTAAGTGGACTAATAGAATTGATCTTTATCTATTTTTGGGCACTAGTACAATTATTGAAAGTTTGAGGTGATAAAGTGAGATTTTCTTGAGGGACTTTTTAGCAATTGAGCATTAGTATATATATAAATAGATTTTGTCTCATTTGCTTCATTGTTTTTTAGGGGGAAGCAAGAGAGCAAGAGAGAGAGAGTCGTGCAAGAGAGCTATACGCGGTCGTGAGAGAGGGAGGAAGAGAAGGTGATCCGGTCCGTATCTCGCCGCGGTTTCTTCACCAAAGTTGATCCTTATCATTTCCTCTAACTAGTTGAATGAATTTGAAGTAAAGATATCGCCTATTGGGTGAGTTATTTCAGTTTAAAGTTTGATGATTTCTATGAAAACCCATTTTATCTTTCGCTTCTTTTTCGAATCCGAGTTTAGGGATGAGGAGAGGAAGATGTGAGGATGATTTTGGTGTGGTTTAATGGAAAAAAAATAGATGATGAGAGAGAATGACAGGACTTTTCCCAGATCTTATCTAAGCTCTTGTCTGGAGGATCCTGCCGGGCACTTCAACGGACTCATCGAAACCGACTCGTCGGTCGAAGACATCCGGGAAGCGAACCCTACTTACTACTCCGGTTTTCTCATTAAAACTTAATGATTTGATTTTTCTTTAAACTGGTTGGGAGTGTTAAACACTTTCTTTGATTCTATTTCAAAGTCATTTTATAAAAATTTCGGCAGCATAACGGCTGCGTTTTTTATAAACCAAAATTTCACCTGTAAATAAAATAACACTTCGACTATTTCTGAAAACCTCCCAACTTCTTTAACCACAATCATGCAATATTCATCACATTTCCATAAGCATAAACAATGCATTTGGATTCAAATATGCATATATGAATCATATATAGAATGCAAAAATATTTACAACTTTAGAATTCGACATCATTGAAATCCACAATTTAATAGGTTAAATACATATACAAAAATGATTCCAAAAGTCTTGCGCAATCGCCCCACCTATACAAATGCAACACAAAAGGTCGATGTCTCGTCTGGCGGCACGCAAACAAAGTAACTATACTACAAAATAAACAACAAGTTAGTGCAATAAGATCATATGATATCATATCACATATACTATCATACAATTTACAAGTTTTGAAATTTTCTTTAAACTCTCCATGTATGCCTTTGACTCGTTCTAACTATCACGGGCGATTTTAACTAACGCCAACGTGAAGCTTATTAATATCTCTCAACCACTACGTTACGGAATTTACTGCATCGTACGTAGGACGCTATATCGATTCACTGAGCAACTACGATGCGGGATTCTCTGCATCGCAAGCGTAGTGCTAAATCTCTAGGCGACTACGAGCGGAATTTACTGCATCGCTTCGTAGCGCTCACTAACCACTAACTAACTACGTGCGGAATTATCTGTTTTGCAATATAGCGCTATAGTCTTCTATAACTGAGCGGTTACGGATAGAATTCTCTGCGTCGTCACGTAACGCTAAATCTCTAAACACTGAAGGCATACACATGGGTTTTCATGATCAATTTCTTTAAGTGCAAAAGCACAAACTCAATAGTTTTATATCTTCTAAAAGCTTTCTCATTTTATTCTTTTTACAAGCAACTCGTATCACTTTCTAATAACATATGGATTCTTATACCATAAGAATCCATACGCTTAACTTTAACTACATCATTAAATATCATTTTCAATTTCATTCATTACTTAGCTACTACATTCATTTAACATAATCAAGAATTGGCATAACAATTTAAAAAGCTATTAAGTGGCGAACCACTTACCTCAAGGTCGCGTCGCTCCGCGTCAAGCGTCTCGACGAGGCTCCTGGACGCCACTCACGCGCTCGTCACCTACACAACATGTTCTCATCATTGCTCACAACAAAACTCAATACTTAACTATACTTTAGAAATTCTCAACTATGACTATTTTCCTCTACATAGCTCCTAACTTGTTTCTAATTCAACCGAAACTCTCTAATCTCGATTTTTGTACAAAATTTTTAGTTTTGGACCCCTAGGGATACCTCCACGCGGTCTGTTTGCTTGTTAGAGGCCTAAAACAAAAAATCACATTTTTAATTCAAAGTGGACAGCCCTTGACAGAACGCACTGCGACACGCTGCTCGGGATTCCGTTTTCCTTCGTTCTTTTTCCTACGGCTCACTTATATCACATTCTAGTCACACGTCAAATTTCATTGAAAAATATTATCATTTGCTAAATCAAATATAAGGAAAACGTCCGTTTTGGACACTTTCGGGCGCGTTTTAATGCCCATTTAGTAAATTTTGTGTTTCTGATTAGCGACGCTAGATTTTCTTCCATAACTAAGCTTCATTTAACTAATAATGACTAACTAAACTCATTTCATGCCATAAAAATTACATTAAGCTAGCCGTTTCACTTCTCAGAGCTCTAACGGCACTATTTTGTGCATAACTTGCACAATTTTTATCGGATTCAATCCGTTCCAAAACCTATGGTTTTCTATGGTTCCTAGGCATCATTTGAGGTGTAGAACACTCCCAAATAAGTGAAATAATATCAGGTCTCTTCTAGCTCAAGATTTGAGCTCGGGTTTCACTAACATTGTCAAACTTCCTTTTTGCAACTCTAACTCTTCTCTAGCTTTTCTAACCTCTTTAAGGCTCAAAATTGGTTTCAAAACCATCTAACTTCAAGGTCTAACTACTGCCCTTCAAGTCTCTAATACATACATAAATCTAACTTGGTCAATTAATTGCTCAAATTTCACTCACAACTTTTATCATCAACTTAGAGTGCATGTGTAACCATTTTCGGTTTCTACTTTGAGGGAGGGTATGACAGCCAATTTACATCATTCTATGGCAGCTATTACACTCAAAACTCCTCATTGATGATTCTATAACAATCATATAAAGTTCTATCAAGATTCAACAAAATACAACCACAATTATACAAGCTGTCACCATTTTCGTTTCTGCAGAACATCAAAGAAAATCAAGCTGAAATCTTACTTTGTTCTTAGCTTAGGGAGTTGAGAGGAGTCTAAGAGGGATGTTTGAGGGCTTGGAAGGCAACTTGGGTGGTGGTTCTTCTCCCTTCTTTCCTGGCCGACCAGCTTCCTCACGATTTCTGCTGTCGCGGATCTGCTCGCGACCAGCTCGCGTTTCTGCTCTGTTCCTCACGACCAGCAGCTGCTACTGCCTTCTTCTTCGTGTCTCCTCCCTCTCCTCTTCCTTTGCTGCCCAGCTTGCTGCAGTTCACGGCCAGGAGCTTCTTCCCTCGCGAGCTGCTCTTGCGCGAGCTGTCCTGCGCATCTGGTTCTGCTTCTGCTTCCACGTCTGAACTGTTTTGGTTCAGCTGCTGTCTCTTGCTCGACCAGCAGCTACCTTGCTCTCTTCTTGCTTGCTGGTTGCTTCTCTTCTCTCTTCTGGTTCTCCTCTCACGATAGCAACTTCTCGGCTCTTCCTCTCTCTCGCGATTCTTCTTTCTTCCTCTCGGCTGTGACTGATTTTGTTTGTGTTTTTGCTGAAACAAATTCAGCTAAGTGTTGGTATTTATAGTCAACAACTTTTATAAATTGCATCTTGTCCCATTTCTTTTTAATTTCATTCTCATCTCCTTCTCTTAATGCTATCTCACAGCAATACCCCTCTTGGTCTCCCGTGTCTCTTTCGTTTTTATTTCATTTCTCATTTGATTTAATCCTTGCCTCGTTGGAATTTATTTTAAAACGCTTAGCTTGTTTCATTGACCTTGACTCTCTCTTTTTAATCGAATTTTAATTTGATTATCCTTTACTAAATTCTTGGATTTCCTGACTTAGATTTTTATTGACACACGCTACTAAATTTTTATAGTCGACGATTTCCGCCGCATTCTTAATTTAATATTTTCTGAGGCCATGAAATTTAATCAATTAAATGTAGAGAGTTATATTATCTCTCTAACTTAGTTTCTAACGCTGGGGATTTATAAGTCGGAGCTAGGGATTTACAGAGAAGGAAGTACTTGGCCATGTTAGGGTTTATGTAACCCATTTTGTTTGCATCCATTTGAAGCCTAATTTATGTATTTTAGACCCTAAGAAACCTATTAAAAGTGATAGAATTGAAAAATGTAAAGAGTAGAGTAAATTGGGAAATTACGAGCTAGTTGAAGGGGCTATGATGACCTGCACTAGTTGGGCTACTTGGGGTTGTTTTAGACATCAAAACATGCCTAAATGTCATAGGAAACCATAGAAATTGGAAGAGAATGATTCCGATAAAAATTGAAGAAGTTATGGGCAAAATAGTGTAGGTATATAATCGGAAAGTGAGATGTGATCAAAAATGCATTCTTCGAGGCATGAAATGAATGTATTCGATCATAATTAAGTGAAGAAGATATGAAAGAAATGAAGCCTTTACATGTAGGATGCAAAAATGTGCAGCAAAAAGTGTTGAAAAAATAGGCATTTTTCATAGGTTTCAACCCTCTATACTTAGAATTTTTTTAAACCATTTTACCGGTGACTTAAGTGCAAGTTAGGGAGGTGATTAGAGCGAAAACAGAGTGAAGAAAATAGCTAGGATAGGCCCTAGCATAGCCTCGATTTTGGGGGATCCAAAAACATTGATTTTGCGTTTCGGGCTTGCCGCGATCATTTTAAACCTTCTGGAGTATCCCTAGGTGATAATAAATAAGGCATGTGCAAAGAAATTTGTTATGCATATTTTTCGGACTCAGTAGTTGGGCTGGTAAAAGTCCAATTTAGGCCCATTTAAGACCCGATAAGAAGAACCAATGAGGTCAATGTAGTCAAAGCCCATCAGATGAGGCCCAGTATTGACTCAAAGACCATCAAGATTTCCAGCTGGCATCAACAGACCCATAAGTGTAGCCAGGTCGCAGCTCGCCGCCTGCGCAGCTCGTCTCT
The DNA here is from genome assembly GCA_019925255.1 of Litchi chinensis. Classification (NCBI taxonomy): domain Eukaryota; kingdom Viridiplantae; phylum Streptophyta; class Magnoliopsida; order Sapindales; family Sapindaceae; genus Litchi; species Litchi chinensis. The sequence goes on along the minus strand of CM034473.1, from coordinate 3,747,250 downwards.
CAGCGAGCTCGAGATTGGGATCACCATGACACGTCAGCTCGCTCAGACACGTGATAAGCATCATATCTTCCAGAGCAGGCAGTTACAAGTTCAAACGTGATTCTCTCTCCAAATATGGCAATTGTCCAATCAAACCATGATTCCCTCGTCAGATATGGAGATCAATTCAAATTCAAAATCAAGTCAACATTATCTTGAGATAAATATAGTAATTTCCTAATATTATCTAAAAATATTAGGAAACATAATTAATTTATAGTTATTTTCCTTATTTTTCCCAATTGTTTAGGGAATGTAATTAATTCAGGATTCTCTTCCTAATTTGGCTACAATCAGAATTGTAACACTTCTTTTCCTATAAATAGGGATCGAGATCATTGTAACAAGGGACAATATGGAATAATATACTGTCACTCTGCAGAATTAAAGAGACAGACAGTCGTGGACGTAGGCCAATTATTGCCGAACCACGTAAAAGCTCCGTGTTCCTCGTTTGATCCTCTGTTTCTGTCTTTGTCTTTCCTTGGTATTTGTGCTTTCTCACATTGATTGCAGGTATTGGGCATTGATTACTCGTCGACTGAATTCCAACGTCGACATTTTGGCGCTAGAAGGAGGGCCCAGACTGCAATCTTTTTCATCTCAGTTCATCAACCTCTGACGATATGGCAAAGACTAGATCAAACAGGTTCCTTGGAGATGATGACCAGGCAGAAAGTCACATGAACCAATCTCAGCAGAACTTACAGCCTGGGCAAGATGCAACCACGCATGCAGCAGGCCCGTCCCAAGGACAGATACTCGGGGCTGCACCAGGCATCCCTCCTCTGCCTCACCGTCAAATGATTCCAGTCGCCCAGATGGCCGAAGGACAGAATGCGTTGTTGCAGAGACAAGAAGCTTTGGAGGATACGGTTAGACAGCTCACACAAGCCGTCAACATGTTGGTGCAGGCCCAGGTTCAGAACGTGACTAGGGTGGAAGTTCAGGCACCACAGGGAGTGCCCCAGCCTCCTGAAGCGGCGCGAGGACCTGAAAGGTTAGCAAGGGAAGTCCCGCGACCTGCAGACTCGGCTCGCTCATCTAATGCGCGTTCGAGGGCCGGAAGACACCCTGTTCAACACGAAAGGGAGGTCGCACGTCCTGACAGCCTGGTAGCAAGAATGAGCCAGGATGGAAACAGGCGGATAGAAGTTGGCCAAGGCAGAGTCCGAGCCGTAGCTCGTTATGTTGATGAAGTGGATGGGCAGCAGGTAAGGTCCCGTCATCATGAGGACCAATTCGAGGAAGACGAAAGGTATGACCCTGAACATCCGGCTCCAAGTCATGATCACAGGAGGAGATATGAGCTCCGAGACCCCCAAGTAAAGGAGCTCCTCCGAAGGGTCCGGCAGTTGGAAGCGCGACCTGGAGTTCTGGAACAGCGTGGGCTCTACGGAGATAGGACCCCATTCACAAGGGAGATTGAGACACAACCTCTCCCTCCAAGGTTCAAGATGCCAACCATTCAGCAGTACAATGGGGACAGTGACCCATATGACCATCTAGACGCATTCAACGTTCAGATGGACCTGCAGACAGGAAGTCCGATGGTGAAATGCCGAGTATTCCCCGCTACATTGGGAGATATTCCAAGGACGTGGTTCAAGAATCTCCCAGCTCGCAGCATAGGAAGTTGGGAGCAATGCCAACAGAAGTTCGTTGGTCAATACAGGGCACTGAGAAGGCAGCTCGCTCCATCCTGCCACCTAGCTACGATTTTTCAGCGTCAGGGTGAATCACTGAAAGAATATATCACCAGGTTTAGACGCGAGGTCGCAAATGTTGAACATCCATCAGATGAGAGCATACTGACAGCGATCTCAGCTGGGCTGCGCAAGGATGGAAAGTTATACGAGAGTATTTACAAGACCCCAGTGAAGGATCTGAGAGAGTTCTACGAGCGAGCTGCGAAAGAGATCAGATGGGAAGAGACCTTCGGCCCGAAAAAGCAGAATCAGAAGAACGAAGCGGGCAGTTCCAGCCAGCCAAAGAGGAGAAACAATGGCAGGAATGAAGAAGGAAGGAATAACGGCTCAAGTAATCAGATCGCCAAAAGAGCGAGGAGAGAGCCAAGACATGAACGACCTCAGCGTTGGGGTCGCCAGGAAGAATACAGCGTCCTGACGACATCACCAGATAGGATTTACGCTGCCGAGCGGAATAAGGAGGATTTTGGGAGGCCCAATCCTATAAGGGCTCCAATTCAGCACAGAGACCAGAACAAATTCTGTGCCTATCATAATGAGGTCGGGCACAGTACCTCAGATTGCTGGGCGTTGAAGAACGCCATTGAGAAATTGATCAGGCGAGGTCGCCTGGGAGAATATGTGGCAAGACCTGCTGACCAGCGACCTCACCAACAACGACCTCAATAGCAACAGCCAACACACCATCAACAGCCTCAACGAGCTTCCGAACCAGACCACGAGCCGGCGGTAAGGACCATTTTTACCATTTATGGTGGCCCTCATATCGCAGGTGATTCCAACAGATCGCATGAGAGGTATGTCCGAGAGGCGAATCATTCTTTTCAGCTCTATGGATCCGAAGGGCCTGCGAAAAGGGCAAAACCGACCTCGGACGAGATTGTATTTACGGACGAAGATGCTAGAGGAGTAGTCTGGCCTCATAACGACGCGCTTGTTGTACGAGCTAAAATTAGCAATGCGGAAGTTAGGCGCATTATGATCGATACCGGGAGCTCGGTGAACGTGATGTATAGGAGTTGTTTTGACCAGATGGGGCTGCGAACAGAGCAAATGAGACCATCCCCGGAGCCTTTATTTGGATTCACTGGAGATGCTGTGGTACCAGTGGGGCAGATTAAGTTGCCATTGACTCTGGGAGAGGCAGGTCGTCAGGCAACAACCTTGACAGACTTCTTGATAATCAACTGCCCATCAGCGTATAATGTGGTCCTCGGAAGACCTGCTATGAACGAGTTGGACATGGTTACGTCAACCAGAACTCTGACAGTGAAGTTCCCAACTCCTAATGGCATCGGATGTGTTCGAGGAGAACAGCACCTAGCTCGCCGTTGCTATGAAGATGCTGTGAAGATGGGTGTAAAGGGAAAGAAGGTGAACGTGGTCTCAAGAGGCGAGCCACGAGCTATGACCGAGAAAGGAGTCAGCCATGACTTGGACCCTCGAGGTAGATGCAGACCAAGCTACCGGTCCAATTGAGGAGTTAGAAGATGTACCAGTCAGCGAGGTAGATCCTGAGCGATGCTTGAAGCTGGGAAGGGGATTAACTCCGGAACTGAGAATCCAGCTCGCTGACTTCCTGAAGGCGAACTTGGACGTGTTTGCATGGAATCATGAGGACATGGTGGGAATAGATCCAAAGTGATGTCTCACAGGCTGAATATTGATCCTCATTTCAGGCCAGTTCGTCAGAAAAGAAGAGCAATGACAGGGGAACGATACCTAGCACTAAAAGAAGAGGTAGACAAGCTTCTGGTTAACAAGTTCATCAGAGAAGCCTACTACCCGACCTGGGTTGCCAATCCTGTACTAGTAAAAAAGAAGAACGGGAAGTGGAGAACTTGCATCGACTTCACCGACCTAAACAAAGCATGCCCCAAAGACAGTTTTCCCCTGCCAAGGATAGATCAGCTCGTGGATGCTACAGCTGGCCACGAGCTCCTGAGCTTCATGGATGCATATTCGGGATATAACCAGATCCCAATGAAGCCCGAAGACGAAGAGCACACCTCGTTCATAACTGATCGGGGGTTATATTGCTACAAGGTGATGCCCTTCGGTTTAAAGAATGCTGGAGCGACCTATCAACGCTTGGTGAACATGATGTTCAAAGAACAGATTGGAAAGACCATGGAGGTCTATGTTGACGACATGCTGGTGAAATCCAGGCTGATCGGTAAACATGTTAGCGACCTGAGAGAGATGTTTCAAATTCTGAGGAGTTACCAGATGAAGTTAAATCCGCTCAAATGTGCATTTGGAGTAGCTTCAGGGAAGTTCCTGGGCTTCATGGTCAATAGTAGGGGAATTGAAGCAAACCCCGAGAAGATCAAAGCACTGATTGACATGAGGTCGCCTACCAGGGTAAAGGACGTACAGAGCCTCAATGGCCAGGTCGCAGCATTGAGTAGGTTTATTTCAAAGGCAACAGACAAGTGTGTCCCTTTCTTTGACATTCTGAAGAAAGCAAAGAGCTTCGAGTGGACTGAACAATGTGAAATAGCCTTCCAGCAGTTGAAGGAGTATATGGGACGAGCTCCACTTCTTTCCAAGCCCAGAGAAGAAGAAAAGCTGATCTTATACTTGGGAGTGTCGGAGCAGGCTCTGAGTGCCGCCTTGGTGAGAGAAGAAGAAAAGACGCAGCTTCCGGTCTATTATGTGAGCAAACGGTTACAGGATGCTGAAACCAGATATTCGCAGATGGAGAAACTGGCTTACTGCCTAGTGATTGCGTCGAGGAAGCTGCGACCTTATTTTCAAGCTCATACCATCGAAGTCCTCACCAAGTATCCGTTGAAGCAAGTCTTGCAGAAAGCAGACACCTCAGGTCGTTTGTTGAAATGGGCAGTGGAGCTCGCACAGTTCGACATCCAATTCAAGCCAAGGACGGCTATCAAAGCCCAAGCACTAGCGGACTTCATTGCGGAGTTTACAGGATCTGTAGATGACGAGGCTGAGTCTTCCGAAGGTCCGGCTTGGGAACTATATGTTGATGGATCAGCCAGCGAGCAGAAGGCTGGAGCTGGAATTCTACTAATTAGTCCTGAAGGCCACAAAATCCTTTGTGCCCTAAGGTTTGGCTTTCAAGCGACAAACAACGAGGCTGAGTATGAAGCCTTGCTCGCGGGTCTACGTCTGGCCAAGGAGATGCGAGCTGAACGCTTGAAGATCTTTAGTGACTCGCAGCTCGTTGTCGGCCACGTATTGGGGGAATATCAAGCCAGAGGACCAAAAATGGCCCTCTACCTCCAGAAAGTTCACGAGCTGCTAGGTGCATTCCACAAGTACGAAATGAAACAGATCCCGCGAGCTCAGAACTCGCATGCTGATGCACTAGCTCGCCTCGCGACTACACGAGACACAGATTTCCTTGGGGCAATCCCAGTTGAGTTTCTACCAGCTCCAAGTACAGAGGAAAAGAATGTGACAATGGCCATCATTGTGCAGCCTGACTCCTGGATGAGCTCGATACTCAGCTATTTACAGGATGGAAAGCTACCTCGTGACAAGCTGGAGGCTCGGCGTCTTCGAGCTAGAGCAGCCAGGTATTGCATCTATGATGATGCACTGTACAAGAAGGGGTTCTCAGCTCCACTGCTAAGGTGTATTGATGGTCCTGAATGTGAAACAGTATTAAAACAAATACATGAAGGCCATTGCGGGAACCATGCTGGGGGGCTGTCTCTAGCTTAAAAAGCACTTCGGCAAGGCTTCTACTGGCCCACCATGAGGCAGGACTCCATCAATTTAGTAAAGAAATGCGACAAGTGTCAGAGGTTTGCTCATATTCCGCGAGCTCCACCAGCTTACCTCCAACAGATGGTGAGCCCGTGGCCCTTTGCGATCTGGGGGATGGACCTGATCGGACCCCTGCCAATGGCTCGGGGAAGATGCAAACATGCGGTGGTCGCGGTAGATTACTTCACCAAGTGGGCGGAAGCAAAGGAGCTAGCTGAAATCTCCACAACAAAGATTGAGAAGTTTGTATGGAGCAGCATTATTTGCAGATTCGGAGTCCCACAGCAGATTATAACCGATAACGGGACCCAGTTCGCTAGTGACCAGTTTCTCAGGTTCTGCAACGACCTAAAAATTGTTAAGAGCTTCTCAGCAGTGGATCATCCACAAGCCAATGGCCAAGTTGAAGCAGTGAATAAGATCATCAAGCAGACCCTGAAGATGAAACTGGAAGCAAAGAAAGGAGCATGGGTAGATGAGCTTCAAAAAGTTTTATGGTCCTACAGAACCACAGCTCGCAGCTCCACTGGCGAGACTCCATTTTCAATGGTATACGGATCGGAGGCTATGATCCCGGCTGAGTTTGAAGTCATCTCGCAAAGAAGAGCGACCTTCAATCCAAATGACAATGATCAGCTACTTGCAACAAATCTGGACCTGCTTGAAGAACACAGGGAAACGGCCAGGCTAAGGGTAGCTGTTTATCAGCAAAGAATAGCGAGGTACTACAATAAGAATGCTCGGGTTCGCCGATTCAATGAGGGAGACTTAGTCCTACGCCTCATTCTACCAGGAGCCCGCAAGCCAAGTGACGGATCCTTAGGCCCTAACTGAGAAGGACCGTATGTTGTCAAAACAGCCTTGGGAAATGGAGCTTATCGCTTAGCTAATGTAAATGGGGCAGAAGTCCCCAGAGCTTGGAATGCCGAGCATCTCCGCCCTTATTATCAATAAGTTTTTCATTATTTGTAATATGGATTAATTATAAATGATAGCTCCATTCTTCCCCTGTTTTTGATTCAACTTTCCTCACCAGGCTAACGGGCTCCAAATTCAACAGTTCAAAGAACAAATAAAGAGCCTAAAAAGCAAGTGACTAAGTGTCCTTGCATAGCTCGCTTAATGAGCCTAAAAAGCAGGTGAGGTGACGACCCCTGCATAGCTCGCTATAAATGAATGAGCCTAAAAAGCAAGTGACTAAGTGTCCTCGCATAGCTCGCCTAATGAGCCTAAAAAGCAGGTGAGGTGACGACCCCTGCATAGCTCGCTATAAATTAAAGAGCCTAAAAAGCAAGTGACTAAGTGTCCTTGCATAGCTCGCCTAATGAGCCTAAAAAGCAGGTGAGGTGACGACCCCTGCATAGCTCGCTACAAATTAAAGAGCCTAAAAAGCAAGTGACTAAGTGTCCTTGCATAGCTCGCCTAATGAGCCTAAAAAGCAGGTGAGGTGACGACCCCTGCATAGCTCGCTATAAATGAATGAGCCTAAAAAGCAAGTGACTAAGTGTCCTTGCATAGCTCGCCTAATGAGCCTAAAAAGCAAGTGACTAAGTGTCCTTGCATAGCTCGCTTAATGAGCCTAAAAAGCAGGTGAGGTGACGACCCCTGCATAGCTCGCTACAAATGAAAGGGCCTAAAAAGCAAAAGTGACTAGGTGTTTTTGCATAGCTCGTCAAATTTTTAACGTTTCAATTACTGTTACTTACCAAATTTTATTAATTGTTGGATTAGGCAATTACTTTGATTTAAAGCTCGTTGACAATCAGCTTGCAAGGAATATGGTAACTCTAAAGATGAAAGGCATGAAATATGTTATGCGCAGAAAATTAAATACATTCAAACACAGGAAGAGTAATGAAAGAAATTTCATTAAAAATGAGAACTGGCTACAAGTATAAAGCTGAAGAGATAGAAGTAAAAAAGAAAAACAAAATTTTCAGTCTCGAGCTGAAGGGCCTGGATCAGTTGAAGGTACTTTGCGCGGAGAAGCAATGGGCTCAGCCTGGGAGGACGTACCAGGAGCATGCTCTGAAGGGACTGGACCAGCCGAGGACAAGGTGGCTTGTGATTTAAAATCTTCAATAATTTCAAGACCTATATCCCCAAAGATAGAAAAATCCATTTCTGGGTGGGACGTCCACAATGTGAAGAGAAAATCACGACCTGTTCTTTCCTCAGCCTCGTCCTTTGCATCTGCAACCCGCACTTCCAGTTCTTGAGCTGCTTGCTCTCTGAAGACCGACAGCTCTTCGAAGGCATTATCAGCGAGACGATTGACGACCTCAGCCTCTTTCTTCATGTCTTCAATACATTGCTCCGCAGCATCAGCTCGCTGAATGGCCTCCGCCACTTGTTGCCTAAGCACCTCAGCTCGATGCTCAGCCTCCTCGGCACGCTTAGCCACGGTTGCAGCCTCCTCAGCCCGTTTGGTTGCAGCCTCCTCAGCACTCTTAGCTGCAGCTCCCATTTCATCAGCTCGTTTTGTGGCTTCCCCAGCCTGTTTTTCAGCAGCTTCAGCCCGCGCCAAGGCAGTTTCAACTTGGCGATGAAGCACTTCGACCTTTTCTTCTGCAGCTGAAGCCCTCTGCTCGTCCAATTCAGCTCGCTGCTCGGACTGCCTCAGGTCCTCTTTCACCTTGAGAAGCTCGTCTCTTAGCATGATATGCTCGTGTTCCATCTTCTTTAGAGCTTCCTCAAAGGCTTGACTTGCAGCGTTCGCCTTAGCGATCTGAGCTTCCTGACCTTCTATTCTGCCCGAGGTTAAGTTAGCTAAATCCTCAGTAGCCGCCTCCAGGTCGAATTCCAGCTTCCTCATCTCATCCTTGGTAGCCTTTGTCTCCCTTTTTCGCTTCATTGCAGCAAGGGCACCCTGGAAATTATGAACGGATTAAAATCTAGTCAAGTAAGGGAATCAACAGATGAGGAAAAATAACTTACCAGCATGCAATGGCGAGCCGCGAACTCATCTAGGTCCTCGCCCTTAAGACACCTATTTTCCAAGACATTCGCGTGATTGAGCATAATTGTTGCCCAGTTGTCAAGGAAGGAATTTAAGTATCTTCCTCCAGGACCCAGCTCGATGTCTGATCTGGTTGGGGAAGGAGTTCTCTCGCGCTCCGGGATATCGCGTGCATCATCATAAGAACCACCTCGTCGCGATACAACGGTACGCTTAGTTGCATGTCCGCTGGGGCCAGCTCGGGATGACTGGGGAGCAACCTTAGAAGGAGCATCACCTTTCCCAGGCTGCGAACTGGAGGTAGGAGGTGACTGAAGATTTGCAAACACGTTTGAGAGAGGCACCTCGTTAGGAGCAACAGTTGAGGAAGCAGTGGCTTTAGCAGCATCATGCACCTCGCTGGGAGCGGCGGTCGCAGGGACAGCAGCTTCAGCGACAACAGGCGTTTCGTTGGATGCAGCAATTGCAGGAGCCTGGTCCTGGGCAGATAGTTTAGAGCGTTTTGAGGGTGCTGCTGGAGTGGCCAAGTCTTCGGCAGGCCGTTTTGTTGAAGGAGTCGAGGAAGCTTTAGATACAGAGGGACTTGCAGGAGGAGATTTCATGAGTATAAGTTTCCTCCTGTTGGCTGGGAGTTTCGTAGAAGAAGGAGCAGGGGCTGGAGCACGAGCTGGGGATGGCAGCGAAGCCCCTGGAGTAGATGTGTGATGTGGAGAAGATGATGGATCAGCCTGTGCAGTAGAAGCCGCAGGGACTGGGTCTGAACCTGTCCGAACTGGAGCAGGATCTGTAGAAGAACCTTTTTTAGACGCACCCTTTGAAGGAGTGCGAGTTGAAGACGGCTTCGCCTTCTTTGGTGTGCGAGCTGAAGAAGATCTCGCTTTAGACGAGGTGCGAGCAGGAGCACTTCGAGATGAAGTCTTCCGAGGTGGAGAAGGCGAGCGAATGTTATCCGAGCGAATGACATCCTCTGACGATGAAGAAACTGCTGGCGGAGGTCGGGAAGTAGACGCATCCTGAATAGAAACCTCAAAAACAGAAGGAAGTCTAGGCCTGTCACTCATCTTGCCTATATCTTCCCCAGCTCGCAGAAGATGGGAGTCCGTAAGAGGAGCAAGCTTGTAAGCTCTAAGGATAGCATCGTCGAATCTGCTGCTGATGCCCGCGTGCTCGATTTGGCGAGCTTGTCAAGAGCTCGTTCCTCCCCGCTGTTAAGAGGAGACTCGTCCATCTTCAGCACTGCACAACAAATGGTCAAAGAATGATAAGTAATGAAGATACAAGACAAAGTCAGCTCCCTTAAATTTTCTTATGAGTACCTGGTTTTAGGACGAAGCTGAAGTTTCGGAGATCTGCAAGAGATGGGCACGAGATATAAAACCAACTCGTCTTGTACGGCCCAACGTTGGATTTGCCTTTCGCTTCTCCTTTGGGCAAAAGGTCTTTGTATTGCGACTGGCGAGCTGTGAGATAATAGATGCCATCCGGTTTCTCTCCATCTCCCGCAGACACAGCCTTGAAAGAGTAAAACTGCTGAATAATCCTCGGTGTAGGGGCATGAAGGCCATTCCTGAAGAAGGCTACAGCCAGCGAGATCAACTGCGTATAAGAGTTAGGAGTCAGTTGAAATGGCGCGAGCTTGACTTTGTTGAGAAATTCGACCAAGAACGGTGGAACGGGGAACCGTAACCCCTGCTCGAGATGCTGGGTGCTGATAGCGATGAATCCCCTGGGTGGATAGCATGCATGATTGTTTGAATCAGGCAGCAGTATACGGCAACCGAAGGGAATATGGAATTGCTTGACAAGTCCTTCCACCTCAGGACGTTTTAGCGATGTGGGATGACGAGCGAATGCTTCACGAGCCTCTCTTCCCTGAATAGCATGAGTTCGGGCTTTGTCATGCTCACGAGCTTCATTACTTGGAATCATCCCCTTGCGAGTTCCACTTGAAGACATCTAAAAATAAATAAATACATATATATATCATTGCAGGAACAACAATGGTGATGGAGCTAGATGAACCCAAAACAAAAAGTTTTGAAGAAAAAGAAGCCTCACCTTGAACTGTTGACGAGATAAAAAACGGCGAGAAAAGCTGATGATTTCGAGAAAGGATTGTGGGTCCTGGTTGCTTGAAAGCTTGAAACGCTTGTTTGCTTTGGAAGAAAGTGACAGATGAAAGAAGAAAATGGAAAGGGGCCAATGGCTTATATAGACAAGCAAGCGTGAGTCCCAACCGTTAGATTCTTGGAAAGTGTAACCGTCATAAATCTGACGGTGCAGCGCAGAACGGGGCTTTGGAAATCATGCAGTCGTCAGTTGAAGGACGTGCGCATTAAATATGCGTGTAAAGAACGTGCAGACGTCGTTTCAGTTACCACCTGCATGATCGCCACGTGTCGCAACTGAAAAGGTGGAATTTGAAAGTGCACAGAGGCAGTTACAAAAGTAAGCGTGACAAGGAAGCCAACTTTTACCAGCAATTCAAGCTCCCAGCTCGCTAAAGCAAACTGAGAGGCTGGGGGGCTAATGTTATGCATATTTTTCGGACTCAGTAGTTGGGCTGGTAAAAGTCCAATTTAGGCCCATTTAAGACCCGATAAGAAGAACCAATGAGGTCAATGTAGTCAAAGCCCATCAGATGAGGCCCAGTATTGACTCAAAGACCATCAAGATTTCCAGCTGGCATCAACAGACCCATAAGTGTAGCCAGGTCGCAGGTCGCCGCCTGCGCAGCTCGTCTCTCAGCGAGCTCGAGATTGGGATCACCATGACACGTCAGCTCGCTCAGACACGTGATAAGCATCATATCTTCCAGAGCAGGCAGTTACCAAGTTCAAACGTGATTCTCTCTCCAAATATGGCAATTGTCCAATCAAACCATGATTCTCTCGTCAGATATGGAGATCAATTCAAATTCAAAATCAAGTCAACATTATCTTGAGATAAATATAGTAATTTCCTAATATTATCTAAAAATATTAGGAAACATAATTAATTTATAGTTCTTTTCCTTATTTTTCCCAATTGTTTAGGGAATGTAATTAATTCAGGATTCTCTTCCTAATTTGGCTACAATCAGAATTGTAACACTTCTTTCCCTATAAATAGGGATCGAGATCATTGTAACAAGGGACAATATGGAATAATATACTGTCACTCTGCAGAATTAAAGAGACAGACAGTCGTGGACGTAGGCCAATTATTGCCGAACCACGTAAAAGCTCCGTGTTCCTCGTTTGATCCTCTGTTTCTGTCTTTGTCTTTCCTTGGTATTTGTGCTTTCTCACATTGATTGCAGGTATTGGGCATTGATTACTCGTCGACTGAATTCCAACGTCGACAAAATTAGAATTCAAAAGCCTCTGATAAGTTAAAACCTAGTTACAAAGGTTTAGACGTAAAAAGGCTTTTATAGAGTTAGTTGTGTTAAAAACAATTTATAGCTTAGTTTTAATAAATTTATTGATTCTAAATGAGTATTGGATGTTTTAGGGTGAAAGTGGAAAGTTTCAGAGGATTTCGGAGGAGATTCGCTTTTGATAAAGGGCGTTTTATGAGTAGAAATTCAATCTCTCTAATTATGTGAATTGTTAAATTGAATATGTCGTCAATTCAAGAATTTTTGAGAATTAAAAGTTTTTAGACTTTTTGCCTTAAAAACGAGTTTAAATGAGAATATTGAGAAAAGTATTTTATTACGCCTATGGTTTACCCTAGCCCCAGTTAAAGGCCCAATGGAGTACTCTATGTGTGCATGGTAGATGAGAGAGAGTCACTAACCGAGAGTGGAGCCTGGATGATTCTTGAGAGATGAGAGTTAGATGAGTCACCCTCTACACGTATAGGGTAATGTAGTTCAGTCCGATTGCGTATGGGTAACGCGTGCCCAGAGTTCGTGCATCTATGACTACATAGGCCAGATTCATTAATTCCTAATGGCTAGCTAGAGATTTAATACAACCACGATAGAAATAGTTTCCATGGGTTACTATCAAGGCGAGAAATGAGAAAGTTTTAGCAAGAAATTCAAAACGAATCTCAGAAATGGTTTCCGAATGAGATTATATAAAGTATATTAGAAAATACTTTAGTTTTATTACGTTGTTTATCTCACTGAGTTATACTCACAATTTGTTTTCCTTGTCTTCTAAAAATGTTCCCTTAGTTGTAGGAGCGAGTCGTTCAACGAGTGAGGTACAGACAGACACGCAGAGAGACTGACGGACGACTTGGATATCATTGTATAGCTCAATTTTTGGTTATGTGCATATTCCGTTGTAAAGCATGATGTACTTTGTAAATATAAATACAAGTTGTTGGATGCATGTTTAGAAAACTGTTGTGATAAGAAAATTATAAGTTCTTTTCAAAGAGTTTTTGCGATTGGGTTTTCCATGCTAGAACTGAGTTGGGATGTGAGGGCCAGAGGCCCCTAGTAGTTGAGATTTGTGTGCCATAGAAGTGTTTTAAATTGCTTTTGAATTTTACAGGGTGGCATAGTCCAATAAACAGTAGGCATGCTGTCAGATTTTCGTCAGAAAAATGAAAATTTTTACCTCTGCCACCAAGTAAATAATTTAATAAATAAGTTTTAAGTAAGTCACGGTGCTTTAACGGGGTTTCTTCGGGCCAAAGTTAGGGTTCGTTGGAGTTCTGTCGGTGTGCTACGAGGTCTTTCTCAGGTTCAAAGGAGAGAGTCAAGAAGAGTCCCGTCAATGAAGTTGTATCCTCAAATAATATTACAAAACATGCAATGAGTCTTAAATAGTTATGCAAGTACATGATAAATCCAAAAGCAAACTAGTGTAGTAACGTCGCGCCCTTAACCCTCTTGCATGCTCGTCAGAGTTCCCTTTGATCTCTGACTTACACCTGCACCACCTGGAGAGGGTTTTTATAAAACACGAAAAAAGTGGTGAGTATTAACTCAGTGAGTGAGCAACTTTTAGATTTTTTTTTAACTCATTATTGAAATATATATACGCCGTCCAAAATAGTTTGGAAAACTAATAAATTATCTCAACTGATAAAGTATGACTCAAACATATATCATATAAATATTTTTACTTGAAACTACTAATAATTTTCATAAATTGTAAAGCTTTCTTGTTTTCTCAATCTCACGTCAAATGACATGCTTTTCTCTCTGAAACTTGCCTTATAAGGTAACCCAAGGAAACTCGTTCTAATGCGACTATACGTCTACACGTCATGAAACTAGGACTAAGGAATGCTACTTGTGTAGTCGCATGGATGCGAGAACTCTTTGGGGTCGCGATTCCCCCCCTAACAACGGCAAATCTATACTACCATATGCGTGCAGAGGTTGACACACTGACTCAAATCCCCCCAAGTTAGTGACTCTCCCAACCAATCTACCATACACGCATACAGTACTACGGTCGAGTATAACTGAGGATTAGTGTAAACTGAAGGCATCTAAAATCCTTCAATATGTTTAAAACTTCTAGCTTTTCTCTTTATCTTAGCTTGAAAGCATATCGATCTTGCTTGTAAACTTTCGTTTCTCTAGTATACGGTTTACAACCTGTTATGTGTATTTTCTGGATTAAGCAATTAGGCTGATAAAAGCCTGATAGAAGCCCAACAAATCAACCTAATGAAGTGGCTCAACATACAAGGCCCGGTTTATCAATACTAAGCCCAGTGAGCTACACAACTCGCTTCAGCGAGCTCGCATCGCAACCAGTCTATAGATCGTTATGCAGTTCGCTCTATGCACAGCTTATCATTCAGCAAGGCATAGCTCGAGATCGCTTAATACAGCGTACAGTTCGTTCAACGATCAGTTAAACAAGGAAATCTTTCAAAAAAGGCAATAACCCGATTTGATTGTGATTCTTTCATCAAAATTGGAAGTTAATTCAAATTTGAACTCAGTCAACGTGATCTCGAGCTTTACGGAGCAGTTTCCTGATCTGACTCTAACCAATTAGGAAGTGCATTCAATGTGAAATTTTTTTTTCTGTTTTATCTTTTCCAAAACCATAACGTCTCTTTCTCTATAAATAGAGGCTAAATTCATTATAACACATATACACAAGCAATTCTATACTGTCACTCTGCCGAATTCTTGAGAGACAGTCGTGGACATAGGCATATTTGCCGAACCACATTAAAAACCTTGTCTTCTTTGTGTTGTTCTTCTTCTTTGCCATCTATTTGTCTTGTGCTTTTTTGGTTTTACTTTACATTGATTGCACGTATTGGGTTTTGAGCTCTCGTCGACCAGAAATCAACATCGACATTTTTGGCTTTGGAAGGAGAGCCGAGACTGTAATAAATTTCACTGCAATTTCTCAGTCTTTAACAAACATGGCGAGAACAAGAACAACCAGGTATTTTGGAGAGGCTGACTAAGCAGAGAGCCAGATATGACAGAACCCTTCCCAGACCTTATCTAAGCTCTTGTCTGGAGGATCCTGCCGGGCACTTCAACGGACTCATCGAACCCGACTTGTCGGATCGAAGACATCCGAGAAGCGAACCCTAACTTCTTCTCCGGTTTACTCGTTAAAACTTAGTGATTTGAATTTTCTGTAACTGGTTGGGAGTGATAAAATTTTTCGCTTTTCTATTTCAAACTCATTTTATAAAATTTTCGACAGCATAACGGCTGCATTTTTGATAAACCAAAATTTACCTGTCAAGAAACAACACTTCAACTATTTCTGTAAACCTCCCAACTTCTTTATTCTCAATCATGCATCATTCATCACAGTTTCATAAGCATAAACAATTCATAAGATACACAAGTGCACCAAATGTATAAATGCAAGAATACTTATCACTTTTACAAGCCCTACAACATTCAAATTCAAAATATACGCGATTAAATACATATACAAAATATATCCCAGCGTCTTGCGCGATTGCCCACCTATAGATATATATATATAAGCAAAAGTCGGTCTCGTCCGGCGGTGGCACGAAATGAAAACAAACAAGCTACAAAACGAACAACAAGTTAGTGCGATAACATCATAGGATATCATATCACACATACTAACATACAATTTATAAGTCTTAAAATTTTCTTTAAAACTCTCCATGTATACCCTTGACTCGTTCTAACCATCACGGGCGATTTTAACTAACGCCAATGTGAAGCTTACTAATACATCTCAACCACTACGTTACGGAATTTACTGCATCGTACGTAGGGCGCTAAATCTTATCACTGAGCAACTACAATGCGGGATTTTCTGCATCGCAAATGTAGTGCTAAAACTCTAGGCAACTACGAGCGGAATTTACTGCATCGCTTCGTAGCGCTAACTGTTAATTAACCAACTACGTTACGGAATTTTCTGCATCGCAACGTAGCGCTTATATTTTCTAGGAAACTGAGCAACTACGGACGGAATTTTCTGCATCATCTCGTAGTGCTAATTTCTCTATACTCTGAGCGACTACGGACGGAATTTTCTGCATCGTCATGTAGCGCTAACTCTCATAACTCTTAAGGCATATACATGGGTTTTATAATCAATTTCTTCAAGTGCAAAAGCACAAAACTCACTAGTTTTACATCTTCTGAAAACTTTCTCATTTTACTCTTTCTATAACAACTTAGTATTAATTTCTAGTACAATATAGATTCCATAGGAATCTATATGCTTAACTTTCTACATTAACATTGAAAATCCTTTTCATTTTCATTTATTACTTAGTTACAATATTCATTACGAATAATCATGAATTGATATAGAATTTAAACACTCATAAGTGGCGAACCACTTACCTCGAAGCCGCGTCACTCCGTGTCAAGCGTCTCGACGAGGCTCGTCACCTACACAATATTTTCTCATCATTATTAATAACAAAACTCAATTCTCAACTATAAGGTCAAGAATCTCAACTAAGACCATTTTTCTCTATATATCCTCCTAACTTGTTTCTACTCAATCGAGACTCTCTAATCCCGATTCTTGTGGAAAAGTTTTAGTTTTGGAGCCCTAGGGATATCCCCACGCGGTCCCTTTACTTGTCGGAGGCTTAAAACGAAAAATCACAATTTTATTTAAAATGGACAGCCCTTGACAGAACAGGCGATAACCTGCTGCTCGGGGCTCCGTTTTCCTTCGTTCTTTTTCCTATGGCTCACTTATATCACATTCTAGTCACACGACAAATTTCATTGAGAAATATTATCGTTTGCTAAGTCAATTCTAATGAAAACGTCCGTTTTGGACACTTTCGGGTGTAATTTAATGCACGTTTTGCAAACTCTTGGTTTCGGGTTAGCGACACTAGATTTTCTTCCATAACTAAACTTCATTCAACTAATAATGACTAACCAAACTCATTTCAAACCATAAAAATTGCATTAAGCTAGCTGTTTCACTTCTCAGAGCTCTAACGGCACTATATTGTGCATAACTTGCACAATTTTTATCGGATTCGATCCGTTCCAAAACCTATGGTTTTCTATGGTTCCTAAGCATCATTTGAGGTGTAGAACACCCCCAAATAAGCCAAATATGGTCAGGTCTCCTCTAACTCAAATTTGAGCTCGGGAATCCACTTTTTGTCTAAAACAATGCCTTTGCAATTCTAAACACTTCTCTAACTTTTCTAACCTCTTTGAGGCTTGAAATTGGTTTCAAAACCATCAAATTTCAAGGTCTAACAACTGCCCTTCGAGTCTCTAATACATACATAGGTCTAACTTGGTCATTAGAGTGCTCAAAATTCACTCAAGACTTTTCTCAATCACTTGGTGTTCATAAAACACTAATCTCGGTTTTTATTTTGAGGGAGGGTGTAACAGCCCATTTACATCAATTTAAGGCATCAATTACACCCAAAACTCATCCTTGATGATTCTATAACAATCTCCTAAGGTTCTAACAAGATTTACAAGCAATCTAATGACATAAACCAACAAAAATCCTGCAGTAATTTCTCAACAGCACTGCTGAAATTTTCAGCAAGAAAAAAAAAGATTAAGAAACTTGCTTCTCTTACTTGGTTCTTTGTTTGGGGAGTTGAGAGGGGTCTAAGAAAGATGTTTGAGGGCTTGGAAGGCAGCTTGGGTAGTGGTTCTTCCCCTTTTCCTCCTGACCGACCAGACTTGTCGCGATTCAGCTCGCGGCTGTGCTTCGCGGTTCTGTTCGCGACCAGTTCGCGTTCTGCTGCTGCTCGTACCTCCCACGTCCAGCAAGGGCTAGAGCACCTCCTTCCTTGTCTTTGGCTGTCCAGCTGCTGCAGTTCGCAGTCAACAGCCCCTCATCCGCGATCGTTCTCGCGCGAACAAATCTGCTCGCGACCTGGCTTCAGCTTCTGCTTCCACGTCTGAACTGTTTTGGTTCAGCTGCTGCCTTCTTGCTCGACCAGCAGCCCCTTAGTTTCCTTGCTTGCTGGTTGCTTCTCTTCTTCTCTTCTGGTTCTTCCCTCATGGCTCACATCTGAAATGCTTGCTGGTCTCTCTCTCTCTCTCGAAAGTTCTCTCGTTCTCTCGACTGAAAGGGGCTGAATTTGCTGTGATTTTGCTGAAACAAATCAGCTAAGGTTTGATTATATAGTCATCAACTCTTCTTAATTACATCTTGTCCCAACTCTCTTTAATTTCATCTAACTCTCATTTCCTTTCTTTGATTCTCAAATTAGCCCATCTATACTTGTTTTAATTCTCGTTTCGTTAACATTTTCCTTCGATCGTCAAGCTTGAATTATTGATCTTAACTCCCTCTTTTTAATCGAATTTTTAAATTCGAATTATCATTGATCACTATTATAAAATCCTAACTTGGATTTTATTAATATGCTACTTAGATTTTCATAGCCGACGATTTTCGTCGTACTCTTAATTTAATGCTTTCGGAGACCATGAAATTCAATCAATTAAACGTAGAGAGTTATATATTATCTCTCTAACTTAATTTCTCACGTTGGGACTTTAGCAGTCAGAGCTAGGAGTTTACAAGATAGGTCAGCCACAGTAGAACGTGCAACTTATCAAAGACACACCCATGCATGTAGCAGACATGTCTTATAGTCAGGCAATTGGTACTGCAGTAAGCATGCCGCCCTTGCCCCATTGCCAACCCATTCCAATCGCCCCAGTCGAGGGGCTGCAAGCATGGTACCAAAGACAAGAAGTGTTGGAGCTCACAATTTGACAACTTACAGATGTTGTCAATATGTTGGTACAGACTCAGGCGTAGAATGTGCCCAGGATTAAGGTTGAGGCTCCAAGGCAGGTATTTCCGCAGTATGGAGTGTAGGGTCAAAGAGGCCAATTAGAGAGGTGCAGCGACCTGCTGGCTCATCTCGCTCCTCCAATTTACACTCTAGAGCTGGAGGTCGTCCCGTTCGTGAAGAAAGAGAAGTTGTGCACCCTGCAAGCCTGGTGATAAGGGTAAGTTAGGATGGACGCAGACTAGTAAAAGCTATTCATGATAGAGCCCGAGTTGCAACTCGACATGAGGATGAGGTGGATGAGCGACATGCAAGGTTGCATTAGGCTGGTGGCTCGTTCGGAGGGAACCAGAGATACGAAACAGAACATCGCTCTCCAGGTCGTGACCACGGAAGGAGGCATAGACCTCGAGACTCACAGGTGGAGGAACTTCTTCAGAGGGTCTAGCAGCTTGAAGCATGACCTGGCGCCCCAGACCAGATGAGAACTATGGAGAAAAAACTCCATTTACCAGGGAGATTGAAACATAACCTCTCCCTCCAAGGTTCAAGGTGTCAAACATTCAGCAATACAACGGAGACAGTAACCCCTATGATCACCTTGACGCCTTTAATGTCCAGATGAATTTGCAGTACGACGTATTGAATGGTGAAGTACCGCATATTCCCAGTTATTTTAGGGGTCATTCTGCAAACTTGGTTCAAGAATCTCCCAACTCGCAGCATAGGCAGTTGGGAAGAGTGCCAACAAAAGTTCGTTAGCCAGTATAGGGCGTTAAGAAGGCAACTCGTACCATCCTGCCATTTGGCCACCATGTTTCAGCATCAGGGCGAGTCATTGAAAGACTACGTCACTAGATTTAGATGCAAGGTCGCTAATATTGAGAGCCCATCAAACAAGAGTATATTGACTATGATCTCAGCAGCGCTTCGCAAGGATGGAAAGTTATACGAAAGCATTTACAAGTCTTTGGTGGAAGACTTGAGAGAATTTTATAAGCGAGTTGCGAAGGAAATCAGGTGGGAAGAGACCTTCGACCTGAAGAAGTCCAACCAGAAGAACGAACCGGGCAGTTCCAGCTAGTCGAAAAAGAGAGGTAATGACAGGAATGAAGGTAAAGGTGGAGGTAGTAGCTCCAATAATCAGATTGCTAAGAAGGTTAGAAGAGAGCCCAGGAATGAGCGACCTCAGTGTCAAGGTCGCTATGATGGTTACAACATCCTATCAAATTCATATGATAGGATCTTTGCAGTAGAAAGAAACAGGGAAGACTTCGGAAAGCCCAATCCTTTAAGAGCCCCTATTTAGCACAGAGATAGGAGTAAGTTTGTTGCTTATCATAATGAGGTCGGGCACAATACTTCTGAGTGTTGGGCGTTAAAGGACGCCATTGAAACGTTAATCAAAAGAGGTCGCTTGAAAGATTATGTGGTGAGACCTGCAGACTTGCGACCTCCGTAACAACGATCTTAATAGTAGTAACAGCCAATACAGCAGCAGCCCTAGCGAGCTCCCGAGCTGGAGCACGAACCTGCAGTAAGGACGACTTTCATTATTCATGGTGGCCCTCATATCGCAAGTGCTTCAAATAGGTCGCACGAGAGGTATGTTCGAGAAGCAAATCATATCTTGTAGGTTAGTGGATCGGAGGGACCTGCGAAGAAGGCAAGGACGACCTTAGATGAAATTATGTTCACTCAAGAAGATGCTAGAGGTGTGGTCTGGCCTCACAATGATGCATTGGTCATCCAAGCTAAGATCAGCAACATGGAGGTACGACATATCATGATTGACATTGGGAGCTCGGTTAATGTCTTGTACAGAAGTTGTTTTGATTAGATGGGGTTAGAAGCAGAGCAATTGAGACCTTCCCCAGAGCCTCTTTATGGCTTCATTAGAGATGTTATCGTGTTAGTGGGACAGATTAAGCTGCCGCTTACACTCGGGGTAGCAGGTCGCCAAACTACTGTGTTGGCGGATTTTTTTATTATTGATTGTCCATCAGCCTACAATGTAGTCCTGGGAAGACCCACAATGAACGACTTGGATGTGATCACTTCAACCAGGACCCTCACCATCAAATTTCTAACCCCCAATGGCATTGGATGTGTTCGGGAAGAGCAGCACTTAGCCAGGCGTTGCTATGAAGATGCTATAAAGATGGGCATCAGAGGGAAGAAAATGAATGTGGTTTTGGGGGGTGAACCACGAGCTATGACTGAAAAGGGGGTTAGTCACGATCTTGACCCTCCTGGGGTGGATGCAGACCGAGCTATTGGGCCAGTTGAGGAACTAGAATATATTCAAGTCAGCGAAGTAGATCCTGAAGGGTGCTTGAAGCTGGAAAGAGACTTAACTCCAGAAGTAAAAGCCCAGCTCGCTGACTTTCTTAAGGCAAACTTGGATGTATTTGCATGGAATCATGAAGATATGGTAGGGATAGACCCTAAGGTCATGTCGCACAGATTGAACATCGATCCCCACCACAAACTAGTTTGTTAGAAAATGAGACCAATGACAGGGGAGCGTTACTTCGCGCTTAAGGAAGAGGTAGATAAGCTATTGGCAAATAAGTTCATCTGGGAAGCTTACTACCCAACTTGGGTCGCCAACCCTATGCTGGTGAAGAAGAAAATGGGAAGTGGAGAACTTGCATCAACTTCACTGATTTGAACAAGGCATGCCCAAAAGACAGCTTCCCTTTGCCAAGAATAGACCAACTCGTGGATGCAATAACTGGACATCAGCTCCTAAGCTTCATGGATGCCTACTCGGGCTACAATCAGATTTCAATGAATCCCGAGAACAAAGAGCACACCTCATTTATGACAAATAGCGGTCTATACTGTTTCAAGGTGATGCCCTTCGAATTGAAGAATGTAGGAGCGACTAATCAACACTTGATGAACATGATGTTTGAAAAGCATATTGGGAAGACCATGAAGGTCTACGTTGATGATATGCTGATGAAATCTATGCAGATGGGAGATCATATGCACGATCTGAAGGAGATGTTCCGGATTCTGAGGAGCCACCAAATAAAGCTGAATCCACATAAGTGTGCATTTAGGGTAGCCTTAGACAAATTTCTTGGCTTCATGGTGAACAATAGAGGCATCGAGACCAATCCAAAGAAAATCAAAGTATTGATTGATATGAAGTCTCCTACTAGGGTAAGGGACGTGCAAAGCCTTAACGGCCAGGTCGCAGCACTTAGCAGGTTCATCTCAAAGGCTACAGATAAATGCATTTCGTTCTTTGATGTTTTGAAGAAGGCAAAGAGTTCCGAATGGACCGAACAATGCAAGGTAGCTTTCCAACAACTAAAGGAGTATATGGGACGAGCTCTACTCTTTTCCAAGCCTAAAGAGGGAGAAAAACTCATTCTATACTTAGGAGTATCTTAGAAAGCTTTAAGTGCTGCTTTGGTGAGAGAAGAGGAGAAGACACAGCTTCCAATGTACTATGTAAGTAAAAGGCTGCAAGATGCTGAAACCAGGTACTCGTCGATGGAAAAGATCGCTTACTGCCTAAAAATCACATCAAGGAAGCTATGATCTTATTTTCAAGCCCACACAATTGAAGTCCTCACCTAGTATCCGCTGAAGTAGGTTCTATAGAAAGCAAACACCTCAAGTCGCTTGCTCAAATGGGTAGTTGAGCTCGCACAGTTTGACATTCAATATAAACTAAGAACGGCCATCAAAGCCCAATCTCTAGCAGATTTTATTGCAGATTTACTGGTCTAGTAGACGATGAAGCTGAATCTTCTGAAGGTTTGACCTGGGAGTTATACGTTGATGGGTCATCAAGCGAGCAAAAGGCCGGAGTTGGAATTTTGTTGATTAGTCCTGAAGGTCATAAAATCCTTTACGCTCTGAGGTTTGGTTTTCAGGCCACAAATAATGAAGCTGGGTATGAAGCATTGTTCACAAGACTGCGCTTGGCTAGGAAGATGCGGGCTGAACGATTAAGGGTCTTCAGCGACTCGCAGCTTGTAGTTTGCCACATACTGGGGGAATATCATACCAGAGGACCCAAGATGGCTATGTACCTTCAGAAGGTCCATAAGATGTTAAGTACCTTTCGGAAGTACGAGGTGAAGCAGATTCCACAAGCTCAGAACTCGCATGCAGATGCACTAGCTCTCCTGGTAACCACCGGAGATGCAGATTTTCTTGGGGCAATCCCAGTAGAGTTCTTACCAGCTTCGAGTACAGAAGAAAGAGATTCGGTGATGGCTATAACTGTACAGCCTAACCATGATCTTGAGCTATTTGCAAGATGGAGTACTACCAAGTGATAAATTAAAAGCACGATGCTTGCGAGCTAGGGCAGCCTGATATTACATATACGACGATGTGTTGTACAAGAAAGGGTTTTCAGCCCCGCTGTTGAGACGTATCGATGGCCAAGATTGCGAGACTATGATGAAGGAAATACATGAAGGCCATTGTAGGAATCATGCTGGGGGGCTATCTCTAGCTCAAAAGGCACTCCGACAGGGCTTCTATTGGCCCATTATGAAGTAGGATGCCATCGACCTGGTCAAAAAGTGTGACAAGTGTCAGAGGTTCACCCAAGTTCCATGAGCTCCACCAGCCTATCTTCAACAAATGGTGAGCCCATGGCCCTTCACGATCTGGGGTATGGATTTGATCGGGCCTCTACAAATAGCTCATGATCTGCAAACACGTCATGGTCACAGTTGACTATTTCACCAAGTAGGCAAAAGCAAAGAAGTCAGCAGAAATCTCCACAACAAAGATTGAAAAATTTGTGTGGAATAATATTATCTGCAGATTTGGGGTTCCTTAGCAAGTCGTGATAGATAATAAGACCCAATTCAGTAGCGACCAGTTTCTCAAGTTTTGTAACGACCTCAAGATTATCAAAAGCTCTACAAGCCAATAGCCAAGTTGAAGCTGTGAATAAGATTATAAAGCAGACCTTGAAGATGAAGCTGGAAGCAAAGAAAGGAGCATGGGTAGACGAGCTTGAAAAAGTCTTATGGGCTTATAGGACCATAGCTCGCAGCACCACAGACGAGACCCCCTTTTCGATGGTGTACGAATCTGAGGTCATGATCCCAGCAGAGCTAGAAGTTACCTCGTAGCGTAGAGCGACCTTCAATCCAAAAGACAATGACCAGCTGATAGCCACAAACCTTGACCTACTTGAAGAAGCAAGGGAAACAGCTTGGTTGAAGGTAGCCGTCTATCAACAAAGGATTGCAAAGTACTACAACAAGCTCGAGTTCGTAGTTTCAACGTGGGAGATTTAGTATTGCGTCTCATTTTGCCTAGAGCTCGCAAAGCCAGTGATGGATCATTGGGTCCAAATTGGGAAGGCCCCTACATTATCAAAGAAAACTTAGGGAGTGAAGCTTGTCGCCTAGCAAATGTTAATAGAGCTTAAGTTCCTCAAGCTTGGAACGCTGAGCATCTTCATCCGTATTATTGGTAACCCTTTGATTACATGTATTTAATTTGTAATCCAATCAAAATTAATGAAAGCTCTAATTTCCTCATATTATTTGTGATTAATTATTTACATGTTCAAAATTAAATGAGTTATCAAGCTAGCGAGCTCCATCCTGATTAACTCGTTGTCATGCCCGCAGCACAAAAATAGAGCCTAAAAAGCAGGCGCGGTTACGTACCCTTGCATAACTCGCCAAAAAAGCAGGCATGGTCACGTACCCTTGCATAGCTCGCCAAAAGAGAGCCAAAAAAGTAGGCGCTATTACGTACCCCTACATAGCTCACAAAATTAAAGCCATAGCAGGTGAGGTTACGACCCCCTGCATAGCTCATCAATATTTCAATAAAGTAGTCCAGGTTTCAACCTACTGCCCGTATTAGAAGATTTTACTATGAATTAACTAATTCAAGCAATTACTCAAGC